>JADRCH010000175.1:908153-931669 GCA_019843965.1 Rhynchomys soricoides
TTCTTCTTCTTCTTCTTCTTCTTCTTCTTCTTCTTCTTCTTCTTCTTCTTCTTCTTTCTTCTTCTTCTTGTTTTTCTTTTTCTTCTTCTTCTCCTTCTTCTTCTTCTCCTTCTTCTTTTTCTTCTTCCTCTTCTTCTTTTTCTTCTTCCTCCTCCTCCTTCTCCTGCTCCTCCTTCTCCTTCTCCTTCTCCTTCTTCTCCTGCTGCTTCTCTTTCTCCTTTCTCTTCCTCTTTCTCTTCTTCTTCTTGCATGGAAGCATAGAGATCATTAAGATTGTTTGCATAAAGGGTCCTTTAAAGAGATCTCTCACAAATACAATAGCACACTTTCCAACTTAGTTAAGCATAATTATCAAGGATAATTTGAGAGAACTGACCAGAGATCCATAATTTTCCTTTTTTTAATAACTTCTTTTCCATGTGCATACTTTCAAAATCACTCTTCTTTTGCCAAAACTACCACTTTGTTTCATATATATTATCTTATTTAAATATGTTACTGTCTACTAACTGTCCCTGTAAGAGAAATTTTTGACTCCATCCTTATAGGTTTTTGGGTTTTTTTATTTTTATTTTGTGAGTGTGTATGTGTGTGTATGTTGTTTCTTTGTTTGTTTTGTCATTTTTTAAAAATTCTGTAAGTCTACAATGAACTTCAGGAAATTGATATTTTTCACAAGTAGATGGGAGCATCCATGTCTTTGATTCATGGACCATAGTTGGAGAACTGTTCTCATAGTGGATCATTTCACTTTCACCTTATCAAACTGGCAAAATATTGAAGGAAGTTCTTACAATATCTTTTTGATACAACCACTCAAAACAGCAACTTGGGTATGCTGATGGCATTCACAACCTTCTTGAAGGAAATGGGACACTCATAATACTTAGAACCCTCCAAAATGATAAGAATCAGGAAGCCCTAAAACGTTACCTAATTTATCAGGCCCCTTCCGCAAGTTCTATAATTGTCAAACAATTACTGAGGAAGAGTTTCCTGCTGGTTTGACAAAGAGATCTAAGGATTTAGCATTTGTGATTCAAAACTCTTGCTCCAAGGGCTTTACAGTGGTTGTAGGTACCCAAGACTCATCAATGCTCAATCCCAAATCATTCATTATTAAGATAGACTTGAATGGTCAATAATCTGTGTCCTAATTGAAGTAAACAGACATTTGATATTCCTAGGAAAGTTGCACAGCTGGTACTTCAACAGAGATGCAATACCTCAAAACAATGAGTAAGGGAAGAGCTGCTGCATGACCCCTATAAAGGTCATTAAGACAAATGACTGAGGTGGATACATCTGAGGACAAACCATCTGTGGAAAAATATTTGAGTGGCTACCTTTCTTCATGTGCTATAGGAAGGTATACCTCCCTGCTGAGATAGCAGTTGCATGATCTCTGCTATGAGTAATCAGACATGTTATTAAAGTGGAGCCATTTGAGGTGGCTGCATCTTTGCAGCAGGAAATAATCCCACAGTGGCCATTGTCCTCTATATGCCATGCCTACCTAGTGAATGGGGTCTAATATATGAGCGAAGAAATGACTCCTAAAGGGAAGACAGACTCGATTATATCCTGAGATTTCTGAGCACGCAGTAGAAGAGTGGACCTTGCTATGAATAATGAGACATGGAATTGGAGCTCAGTCTTCGACCCAGAAACAATTTATCCGCACAGTGCAGGAGTTATAAGGAAGAAAAAAAAGACATACGGATACACTATCTGCTTTAACTTTTGAATTGGAATGAAAGGTGGAGAAAAGGGGATGACATAGATGTGACTGTGAACTTGCTGATTCAGATAGCTAGCAAGACAGAAAAGGAAAAAATCCAGATTAGTTTCATGTGATGAAGAACCCTTCTTAGTATTCAATACCTTAGAACAAATCAGGCAGTGACTATGGTGAGACTAAAAGAGAAATTTTCTGAAATACACACCAATTCTGACTTTTACTACAGAGAAAAGGAACGAACATCCACGATTCTTTAGATAGAGTAGGAGGGAGGTATTAAAATGGGCCAGTCGAAGAAGTTCTAGTATTCAGGAAATTTTCACAAATAAATTTCTTGCATTGAAACTTTTAGAGAAAAAACAAAGCAGCTCACCACAGCCTGGTTTGTGACGTTGTGGAACAGTGAGGACAGTGATCTGTTTGAGTGCTCTGGCCTGTTAGAGACTATGATCACTAATCACTCCATGAGAGAAAGGGTGCATATCCAAAGACAATACCAGGAAAACCAGTCCCTGAAGGATTGGGTCATATGAGTACTTAGGAGAAGTTGGTGATCACTGGCTGAGGTTCATATGAACATCACAGACTAGAAGGCAGTAGAGGAAAGGAAGCATACTGATTGAATTCATAATATGAGAGATTGTGCTGGATGTCCAATTCACTTGGCCAGACAGGACTGCATTCACATGATATTTAAGAGAGAAAATAATCCAGCAAATCACCAAGACTCCTGTGGAGTTTTAATGGCTTTACTAAACCACATTGTGTGTGTGTGTGTGTGTGTGTGTGTGTGTGTGTGTGTGATTTATTTGGTGAAAATTTTCAAAATCTGAATGATTTAGACTAGTTAGCAAGGAGCCAAAGCATTTGAGGACAAGAAGGGGAGGAAATAAGAAAAATAGCCAGTGGTACCTAAAAGCAAGTATGATAAGATTTATATTAAGTCAGCATTTCAGTACAAAAAAAATTGGCAGATGACGTTTTCTGCTCTTGCGTTTTTAGAAAGTGATAAAGCCTCAACAATAGTTCCTCGAAGAGATAAGTGATAAAACAGATGAGAAGATTAAGCTTTTAAAGATTACCTCTAAAGCTGGAATGTCTCTCTCCCAGAGCAAATTATATAATTTTTCCCATCATATGATAGTATGAGGTGGGTGCAGGTTGTTTGTATAGGTCTCAGCACTTTTGTAACCAAGTTGTAGCCCAGCAACAAGCAATGGTTACAGCCACAGCTATAGCACCCAGCCTTGAGCATCTCTATCAGACCCAAGGAGAAGGCTCTACTGGAAAGCACAGAAGACAAGAATCAAGCCCTACATTACTTTGGCTATCAGCTGGGTATGAGCCAACACTGCCAGGCCAGGCATGGGTGAGAGATGAGAAATAGCCCTGCAAGTGAGTTGCAAGAGGAGAAATCAGGCCAGTTCATGGAGAATGATTGTGTACACACACAGCTAAAGCAGGCTGTGTCATCCTCTATGCTGCTCCAATACTGTTTGTTTGACAAAACAAGTGAAGGAATCTTTTGTGCTGTACTGAGCCTTGCTAACCTTGTGTTAAGTATCCTGCTAGCTTTTGAATACCAAAGTAAACTGCCAGTTGATTGAAGTAGATGATAGTGAGTCTTTAGATAGATATCCTGCTCACTAATTCTTTGTTAAAAGAAAAGTAAAAACGCCTGGTATATAATCCTGAGCACTCAGAATGTTACAGAATTGGAAAGTCACATGGAAGAGTAGAGAAATGTATTGATAGCAGATGGCTCCAAGCAAAGGCTTCCACAGGGAGGAAAATGGTTAAGCTTGTTGTATGAAAACCCAAAGGCCAAATATAGGTTATCGGTTGTCCAGTAAGGTTCTTATGGTCATGATAAAATAAAGCATATTAGCACTAGTGGTGGTCACATGTTAGAACTAATGATATGTCCCTATTGCTGAAGCTACTTCAATGAAGCTGGGGTTGAATTAGAAGTTTCCTCCTCGATGTCTAGCATTGATAGTATAAAATTATGCTATGCAGCTGCTGATGGAGAATTGTTGACAGCATGGACTTTTATATCAGCCTATCAGATAAAATGCATGCTGGTACAGCAGTGACAAGACCGCTAGGGTTCAAGCAACTTTTTTCAAGTTATATTTAGATTTGTGCATAAAATAGAATAAAATAGTAATTTTTCCAGGTTTAAGGTAAACCATTAGTCTTACTGAAAACAAGAAAACAATACATAAGGACTCCACTTTAGCATATGGTACCTTATAGATGGTCGTAATTCTAATTTATGGGTTCTCACCTTTGAAATACTCTCACAAAATGCAATGCTCAAATCATGACTCTTACCACCATTCTCAACTGTCTTACAATTATGTGTAGCTATCCAAAAACAATATTGAAAGTAAAGTGTGATGTACGACATGTAATACAGGATATGTTGACAATAAAAGTTAACCTTTCCAACATCCAAAGGTTAAAGTGAAGTATTGCCAAACATCTGCCACATTTCTCCAGCTTCTGGGAAACTTACTTTTCATTTAACAGTTGTATACCCCAAGGTAGACTGAAAAACTCTGAGCAAGTGTGTTCAAATAACCAAGACTCTTAGAAAAGCAGTTTTCTCCTTTCCTTTATTCACCTTTCTCTCAAACCATTTTACTCTTCATAAAAGGTCGACTCTTTTTCCCATGCTGACATATGAGCCTTTCCATTGGAGTACACATTCTTTTCTCCCCTACATGGCTGCTGGGCCACTTATTAATCGACCTGAGTAACACAGCGAAATACAGCAAACTTGGATAGATTTTTGCTCTATTCAGAAGCAATAAATTAAAAATGAAAACTTATTTTTTAAAATGTGGCTATGTTCTAGCCTTTATCTATGACTTGTTTGGTGAGATGAAAGCTATCTGAAGCTTTTATGGGAAAAAGATCATATGAATAAAATAAAACCATGAAGGAAATAATAGGAAATTTAAAGAGAGACAATGAGGTTTTTGTGAGAAAGAAAAAAACTACATAGATATGCATAATAGATAATAAACAAGTACATGAAAGATGAATTTTATATTCTTATTAATTATATTAAATACAAATTCATGTATAAACATTGTGGTAAGAGGAGTTATGGAAATCTACGAATGCCTTCATTCTCCTTAGAATCCTGTGAATATATGTGATTAGGGAAAAGAAAAGCAGCAAATCAGGTGACCCTGAAATGGAAGACTATCCTGGTTTGTCCAGTTATAGGTGACGTAATTACAGGGCCAATTTCTTATATAAGATTCAGAAGAGACTGTCAGAGAAATAACCATGGTGAAAGTGCTGATCCCAATGTTGCTTTGAAGATGAATAAAATGCTAAATAGATGATAGTGGAAAGGCAATAAAATGATTCTCCCTTAATTTCTTCAAAGGGAACCTAGCCTTGCTGACACATTAGTTTCAGCCCAGTGGGATTCCCTTTATGTCTCTGAACTAAAGAAATGAAACAGAATAACTTATTGTTGTGTTAAGACACTAACTATGTAGGGATCTATTATAATAGCAATAAAAAATGTTGCTTCATTTTCATCTTTAATCATTGCATTTTTGTATATATACAGAAATCCTGTCTATATAAATTAACACGAATACATTAAAAACCACAGATATGAACCACAAGCTATGTTAACATACCATTGTAGCAAAGTTGAAGAAACTAAAGGTCAGTCAATAAAAGTGACCTTAATTATACTGCATTTTATTCAATACAATATGTGAAATACTATCAATGTGACATCATTAATGAGAGATTTTATATTACTTTATTAGTTTTAAATTTCATCCGTTTTAATAGTTATAGCCATATTTCAAATGCTTAGTTGTCACAATTAGTCAGTAAGTATTTTGATAACTTAATTTACCACCAAATGAAGTGATTAGAGGTTCATGAGGAAGAATGATCATAAAATTCTCTTTCAATGAGGTAAGTGGCTGAACTTGTGGAAATAACGCATTGTCTTCCAAATTATAGTAGAATTTTGTTATTTCACGGTACATGAGAAGACCACCCCATGTCTTCTCATACAAGCAATGGGCATGATAAATTCTATTGAAATTGTTTATACAGATCTATGTTGTAAATTTATATTGCCAGGTGCTACAAAGAGTTAAATTCACTCAGTTTAAATACAAAGGACGACTTCCAAAAGAGAAGCAAAGCTTTGAATTGGGTTGAGGAGTCAGGCTGAGCCAATTTCATATTTCAAGGGATATAATTTTTATGACTTTAAACGGTGTAAAGGTGACAATCTAGAGTAGCGGTTTTTAATTAGATAGGTTACTAAAATGTATCTTTTCATTTACAGAAATGCTGGGGGGTGAGGAGAGGACAAACAAAGCACTGAGAATTTATCTCTGTGGATTCTGCTCCTTAGTAAGCAAAATAGGAGAGTTTCCCTCTTTATTGGCCTCAGCTTCATCCATCCATCCATCGCATAGGCAAAGATTATAGACAGTTATTGTGTGTTCATTAGTTAAAAAAGGGAAGGGGTTATTAACGTTAATAATTTGAATGAGACACTTAAATGAGTGTTTGAGTAAAATGAAAAATTGAACAAAACAGTATTTCACGCTGTAATACAACTACGTAGAAGAAGCAGGCTCACTTGCTGCTTTGCTCAGTGTCTAGCCCTTTCCACAGCTTGAAAGATGAAGACTAAAATCATTGGCATCTCTAGTTTTATATAACTTTAAAGATCGTCATGATCATAATAGCTTTCACTGACTAAATAATTTCTGGTGGTTTAAGTAACTGATTTACCAAAGTCTGTTTTGTACTCACTCAACAAACCTTTACTCTGGGAAATTTCTCTGCCCCTTAATCACTATAATATGAATAAAAGAACACATAGGTGAAGTAGTGATGCTATATTGAAAAATTAAAATATTTTCAAGCAATGCCTAGAAAGGATGAGGATCTTCTATTTTTATTTAAACATTGAATTTAAAACTAGATGTTTGATTGATATATAGAGATAGGTTATAGATAGATGCTAGAGATGGCAAAGATAAGATAGTCATAGATAGATGAACAGATTATAGATAAATGGATAGACAGAGAGAAAGACAAACATACAAATGATAAAGATAGAAACATGCAACCCACTTCTTTGAGTTATGTGACAGCCTACATTTTCTAATTTTCCCCCCTTAGTTACAAAATAGAAGAATTTTATTACAAAAAGAAAACGCAAAACAAAAATAAATGCTGTTCACAGATTGGCATCATATTAAATTCTTTCTTAATTTAAAAATAATCAACATAATACAATTCAACATTAATACTTAGTATAATTAATCTTCTATATAGTTTTAACCTATTAGAATCTATTCATCAACAGTCTAACCTCGTGACTTTCTCTTCTGCATTGCCATGAAGCATATATATTATTGACAACTGTTTTTAAAAATTCAACAACATGTGATTAAATTCTGCCAAATTATCTAGTCACATCTTGAGAGAAAACTTCTGGTGATTTTATATTTAAATCATTATTGGTCCACTTCCTCTCCCTCCCCCCACCTCCTGCCACGAGGGAAATGTTGTCAAGGTAACCAGAAATAAATACATCTCCAACATGCAACAGGGTAACATAGCCCTCATTCAGACAATAGCTCCATTCTATCTCCTGAGGTTGGTCGTAAATATCTAAGTCATTGAATCCTCTATCATGCACTGCCCAAGAATGTGCCAGAAACAGGTTCGTGGGTTGTCCCTGTTTTGTCATTATAACTACTGCCCATTCCTTCAGTACTTGCTGCTCCACAGAATGGTACAGCACCTGTAAAATGTTAATGAGCATAGAGACTTTCAGGAAAAATGCAAATTACAGAGAGCCCACAGACATTGCATTAATAAACAGACAAGCAACATGCAAGCTGCAGGTACACTATGGGTGGTAGGTCTTACTGCAGCCCCCATCGCCACTGCCATATTCTACAGACTGTATATATTTCTGAGATACATGTGCATTCTGAGATGTCATTTTCAAATAATACTTTTTTTAAAAAGAGTGAAATCCTATCCCCACCGTCGTTAGGTAAAATTGTCTTAGGTCAGCTTACAAACATATATTTCTACTATCCTTTCTCTTACAAATTCTTATAAATCTTTTTGTAAAATAAATAAAATAACTGTAAACCAAGTTTATTCTTCAGATAAAAATGAAAAAATCAAACTGGGCACAGGTTGTGGTGCACACCTTTAATCCCTGCTCTTTGGAGGTAGAGGCAGGTGGATCTCTGCGAGTTCAAGGGCATCATGGTCTACAGAGCAAGGTCCTGGACAGCTAAGGCTACACAGGAGAAGGTCTGTGTTGAAAAACCAAAAAGAAAAAAAGAAAAATCAAGTTGATACACTTCTGCCCCACCTTGAAATATAAAGTTCACAATTAAGTCACCTTATCTTTAGTACATGAGACATTTGACTGCTGAACTAAATTATAATCAAAATCATCTACAATGAATAATTTTAGTGATGTATTAAAAAGTAGTGGGAGGACTTGTGCTGAATCACAGTTTAAATAAAATAATCAAGCTGTCAGATTTTCTAATACCCTTGCTTTGTTTGCCTTCCAAGTTGTTTCAGTGTTTCATGAGGAATAAGCATCACTGCAAGCATGCACACTCCCATTGCTGCAGAGGGCTGCAGAGAGAGCGCTCTTCCATTCCCAGTTTTACATCATGAGCCATCTCTTGCTAATTTGGTTGCACTCCACACTAATATGAAAGTAATCAGGTTAGCATCACCAATTCATGTCGCAAACTTCAAAACGAATTGTTACAACATTAAAGAAAATGTTCGCATATAAAAAAGTAGAAGAATGGGGATTTAATGAATTTAGTGTCTTAAACACACTAATGAGACCTTGGTATCAACTGAAATTGTATACTATTCACAAATATAAAAATGCAATACATTTATATTTCATTTCAAGAAAACCAAGGCCTGTGTGCTAAATGCTAATGAAGCATGAATACTAGAGAGAGAATGGAATATGACAGTGCATATGGAAAATGCTAGGTTTCTCATAAACTGAGAACTCTGTTTACACTAAGTCAGACTACAGTGTAGACAACTGTTTACAGCTAGGAGTGTGTTAGTGAGAGTTCTATTTTATACACTTATCTGTCCACCTAGCTAACATATTAGATTATTCAGAGTCTAACTATTATCTGTTTTTAGAGTGTAGTGCAGTGCAGTGGAGCTAATATGCTTGTGAGCAAATATTGCCAAAATAATGTGAATTCCACAACGTACATACCTGATTTTTAATCATATGCTATACTCATGTAGTTTCCATCTGTCTACTAGGATGGCTAATATTTCTCATATGGTGACTCCTATGGACAAATTAAGTGAAACACACAAGTTTTATGAACTGGTATTTTATGTGCTCTCCAAGAAATGGTATGCTTTCATAGATGTAAACCTGACCTTCAGAATGTAGTTCCTCCCATAGCTCCATCTCGTCCTTATGGTGACTTAGTGAATGACCACTATTAGCTATGTAGTGTACCTCTTGGAAATCATATGTTCCCTAATAAACTATAAGTGTATCTGTTCCCAGGTAGACACTCCTGCATTTCCATAATAAGTGTTTCTAAAGACTTTTTAGCATCTCATAATGCATTAAAGTTTGACTTTTTTGTTTAATACTTCAACTGATCAGACATGTTCATATAGTACTATTACATGTCAAGACACTTCTAAAAATATATAAATATTTATAAATATATAAATATATAAATATAAATCTACTTTTTCCCCCAATCCTATATAATGTATGTATGTAAAAAGTAAATGAATCTCTACAAGTCTTACATAAATTAATGACATAATTCAATTATTATTAAGGATAATTTTCTAGAAATAACATCCATAACATCCTCCACATTTTACAGTTATTAAAGGAGAGTGTGGAGGTAACTGTCATCTTACTGTGATGCTTGGAGATAGTAGGAGGGTGCCTTTATAAGAACAGATATACCAAGAAGAAGTAAACAGACAAAAGAACCTTTCAAATACACATTTTAGGGGAAAATACAAATTATTAATTTCTCCTCATTCTAGATGATCTGTGAGTTAATTGAGTCACATTCAGAGAAAGTGAACAGGAAATATGAGGTGTGCTACCTTCACTTAAAGGGATAGTTCTCACTTTTGGACTGTGTTTTGGTTCACTTGCTAGTTGCTAGAATATCTTTGAAGGAGGAAAAAAATATTTTCTAGGCCGGTAGAAGAATACTGTTGATTGGTATTCTCACTATTAAATCATGGATGGTCTAACCTATAGCTTATGCCAGTGGTGATTTCTTTGTAGCTTTGAACTATATCAATGTAATTTAATGTTACACCTAAAGATGAAGCTATTGTCAAATATAATCTTATTATATTAGAAGAAAATTTAATTTTAGATTAAAAAACGTGGGTTGAGCAAAGATCACCTTTGTTTCAGTTCAACCATTTCTTCATTATGGATTTCTACGTTCATTTTGTATTTTTGTTGTTGTTGTTTTTGTTTGTTTTGTTTTATTTTGTTTTGCCTTGGGGCTGGCTAAAGAGATTATCACCTGTACACTTTGTGGATTTAACATTGCACATCTTTTTACAATATCTGTAAAACAGTAAATTACCTGATGGCACAGTAAATATATTTATTTTGTCCATGTACTGTAAGAAAATCCCTGACATCTAAAAACCATCTTTTCAAGAGATAAAGTAATTCTATTCTTGGAAGAACACAGGCTATTCTTTTTAAATGACCTCTTAGGAAGATAGGACAGATTTGAATATTAATGTAATCAGTAGCTGTCATTTAGCTGACAAAGAGAAATCAATTGGAGGCCAAAGAAAATGTAACTTACATATTTAAAATTCAATAGTAGAAGGAAATTCTCAAGTCCTAACGCTCTAAATATGTGGCCCATGTTTTTCTTAGTTTAAGAAGGAGAAAGCAGTATCCTTTCTAACTCTCCCATGTCAACTATTTGATTCATAAAAAGAACTATGTTTTGTTTTCAAAAGTCCAAAATAATTAACATATTGCCAGGTTGTGACCTGGCACATCAAAACCATTGTAGGCTGACACAGGTCAGGAAATTGTAGCAAATCTCTTTATTGTGGTCCTTTTAGTACTAACTGAACAGAAGAAATAGAAGTTGATGAGAGAATAGTGGAGTATTTAACCTTATTTAACTCAATCCCTCACTCTCAATTAAGCTCAAACTGGAGTCCTTGAGGGCCTGCCTTACTCAAGTTACATGCCCAACATCATAACAAAGATGCGCCACAATTACAGAAATGGCGATATGGATCTTTGCCTTTTTCCAGGTACACAAAAGGTTAAGGTAAATCAGATAAAAATTAATAAGAATTTCTGTTGTTTGGGCACTAGCACACTCTTTCTATGCATTGTTTGCATCTCACTGCAACATGAGACATGGCTTTACAGGTCAGGGTTTTCTTTTCTATTTTTGTTTCTTTCTTTTTTACAAACAAGGAAAAATATGCCAGAGGACTATGGAAATTTTCCAAAGTCACAATGTTAACTTTATAGATAAATGTTACTAATATCCAAGATGTTTATGTCCCTAACATATGCTCTTTCCATTTTAGTTAATGTTAAACTAGCTAAAGTCTAATCCTCTTCTAGAACCCATCTACCTTAGAATGACAGTTGCTGAAGCACTAAATATTATGAGCCACACCATTTCCTGAAAAGAAACTCACCATTCACTATATATTTAGCTCAGTATGGAGCTCAAAACAGAGACAAATCAAGTTTCTAGACAAGGCTATGTGTAAAATCTCTGCATGATGTGTCTTTCCTCTCCTTTAATGGCAATGCCGATCTTGCCATTTGCTACCATAACCAGGTATAGCTCACATTTAAGACGCATTTCTCTTGGTATTTGCTTATTCTTTTCTGGACCTCTAAAGCAATCTCACTGGAACTTTCCTTTGCCATGTTCTACTTGAATATTCTTGTGCTAACTGATTTTCATTGTATTTGACCAGGAAATGTTATTTTTTAGAAGCAAGCAAACTCTTTGTCTTCAGAGATGAATCATGGGAAACCAGAATGAATTTGGAGACTTACTTATCAAGAGGATTATGGCTACATTGCTAACCATAAAATACTTCTGTTGCTGCATTCCTTCTCTGCGTCACTGTATCTGTTATGTTACTAATCTCAGCGTCATGCTTTGAGCTATCTGAAAGAATCCATAATATTACTGTCTCCAAACTCATGTATCTATGTAAAACAAAACTAACGATCAGAGAAGTAAAATGGCTTACCAGCAATTACTAAGGCATGGGTAATTCAGGAAGCAATCTAGAGTTCCTAATGCATTGCTTTTTCATTCATCCTAAAATCCCCATGACTTAGATCCGCAAATGTTGGAATTCTTAGAGATGACAAATGAAGGCCTGGCAGTTATTCTGTTTTGTAACTTGGAGGTATTTGTTTTAATATAGAGACAACTTATGGGTCAAAACTTTGTATTAATATTAACCCAAACATGCTATCCCCTTCCCTTAGCTCATTTTGTATTACTCATATTTAATTAATTTTAATGTCATTTATTTAGCAATTGAAAGATTAGTGTTCTCGTAGTAGTGTTTAGAATGGGTTTTTCTGATTCCTTCAACTTTTCAAGTCTGGAAAACAATGACCACATTGATTTGATTCAAATCCACAACCAATGAAAGATAAACAAGCTTCAGTACAGAAGGGCTGGGACCTTTTTGTTAAAGCCAAAGATTGCTTCGATTCAATTGTGTAGGGTACTACAACAGTGTTGAGTATCAACAGACAAACAGAAATGTCCTGATCCAATGCTATTATTAGTATTTATAACAGCTCTAGTGCTTTTGATAAATGAAGCCACGTTAATTAGTTTCAGGAACCATTTTCACTTTGGCATATCCACTAGCACTTCTGAACATGCAATTAAAATATTTCAAAATGTCACTTATGTTTTCTTTCTACAAAAAATGCATACTGATCATGGCCACGTGATTTTATAAAAGCATGTACATTTAGACACAAAGATTTGTTAACATTTGAGTGGTTTAGAAATCCTTTAAACACTATGCCCAATACAATTCAATGTACAAATAAGGCTATCAGTAATTATGTATCCATTTTCTGAGTACAAAATATTTATTATCTTAGTTCTTAGGTTCTGTCCTGGTAATGTTTGTTTTCTTTTTCTTTTTGAAAATATAGATTGAGTTAGGATTTAGGATTTCAAACATTGACAACTAACAGGTGCTGTTTTTGTTGTTGCTGCAATATTTTGTTTATTGTTTTACATGCTATAAATTAATGTTAACTCTTTATTGATGATGTAATGGTTGAGTTGAAAGTTAAATGTTGACTCATTCCCTGACTTTACAACAAACTTTTCTTAATTTCACGAACCTTGACTTTCATCTTTGTTCACACATTATTTAGCTCATGGTACATACAGTGTAAAATAATACTTTGCAGTGCAAGGTGGTACAGTACTTTAATCCCAGCAATCAGGAGGCAGAGGTAGGCTAATTTCTATGAGTTCAACCCCAACTTGGTCTAGAAAGTGAGTTCAATGCCATACAGGACCAGACATTGAGATTGTGTCTTAATTAATAATGATAGTAATAATAATAATTAATAATAATTATAATTTTAAGTTATATAAAAATGAAAGTACACACATGTGCATGTGCACACGTGTGTGTGTGTGTGTGTGTGTGTGTGTCTCCATGGATATCAAAAGAGAGAGCAGTAGATCTTTGGATCCTCTGGAACTGGAGACACACAGGATATGTTGTCATTTTCTTTTTTGTGAACAAAAAGGTGAATTTTGGAGAAAAAATATATGATAAATCTATGAAATTTTAATTGCAAGATTCAGTGTTTAAAGTAATAAACTTCTTTTATTTCATTACTTCTACACTCTAGAACACAAAGTTCATATTTCTCTGAAGTAATTGCACCCAATACTATGAGACTCGAAGTTAGGTCTTGATGAAGCAAAAGAACACGTAAGAGATAATGCAAGGAAGAACAGAGGGGTTTTTTATTACTGTTTGTTACACCAAGGTCAGTTAAATAGCTGAAAAATAAAACCTACTCACTCTGATTCACTAAAGGGTATTCTATGTATGATGCAACTGGTCTTATTATTTCTCTGAGAGTTTCAAGTTGAGAAATAGTATATCAATCTTGGATTGTGGGGCAACATGATAGGTGTGTTCAGTAAATGAACCCAGGCTTCAGTGTTATGCTCCAGGAGCACCATAATTCTGTGTCCTGGAAGAGAAGTGGGGCATGGGAGTGATCAAAATTCTTAAGATGAAACATCGGGTCACAACTGGAAGATCCAGCAAAAGTGGAGTGAGAAAGGGAGGTGAAGGAAACTGAAAGAGAAGTTTACGAGGAAGGTTTGCTGAAAAATCTTGTGAAATAATGTCAAGGAGGATGGGCATAGTGGTACACGCTTAAAATCCACTCTGTCTTGAAGCTGAGACAGGAAGATTTAGAGTCTGAGGCCACCCTGAAGGCAATGGGGAGACTGTTGTCTGAGAGAAAAGGAAAAGATAGGGAAACTATGAATGAAGCAAATGTGTTCCAGAGTGACCTTTGCACTCAACCTTTTCCCTCTTCCTGTTCCCTGTGTGCCACTGCCCCCAACGTTTCTCCTCTCTTTCCTTATATGACTAATTTTTAAATTATACATTAATATTATGCATGTTTTCATGTAAGATGGGTTTTGAAATATATACACATAATAAAAAGGCTCAGCTGAACTAATTAATATTTGAATTGTCACGTAGTTACCATTTTATAAGATTTATTTTATTCTTAAATTTTTTACATGTATATACATATACATATACATATGTGGTTTGCCTAGTGTATGTATGTGTTTCATGTACAAGCTGGTACCCACTGAGGTCAAAAGGGGCATTGATCCTTGCATCCTCTGGAACTGGAGAGACACATGATTGTAGGCTGCCATATTGGTGCTAAAATCCAAATCTGGTTCCTTTGCAAAAGGAGTAAGTATTTTTCTCCTTTGATCCATCTCTCCAGTCTCAGTTTTTGATGGAGGGAACATGGGAAACCATTTACAATAATTTTCAAGAGTTCACTACTATAATCACCAGGTATTACTTAACATAGATTACTTGAACTTTTTCCTTCACAATCACTGTAATCTTTCCCAATAGAGTCTTTGTATCCATAGAAATGAAATACATCCTGCCCAGCATGATGAATATGCTATAATGTATAAGATGTATGAATTCTGACAATCTCAAAACTAGACCAAAATAAATGAAGTTAACCTTTTAATATGAGCAAAACCTGATACATAACAAAAGGGTGCTCCTCTTTGACCAACCCTGGCATATGACTTCTCACTCAGAAGCAAGGTTAATATGAAGGTGAACTATAAACTTTTATTATTCTTGGATACTACATTATAATACATAAACTGATATGTCCTGCTAATATAGGAGGGAATCTTTAAAGAGGTTATATTTTATCCACTGATAGGATATAGGACTTTTATTGTCTAAAATTGATTTTATTTCAACTAAAATATTTGCTTTGACCTTGGGCTGCTCAGCACCACATAGCTCAATGTGAGAGAGTAATATTATAAAAAATGTGGGGTTTTTTATTCATGTCAAATCTTCCGTTATCCATCAAATTCAATATCCTTGTAACTAAATCTATTTTAATTTTAGACAGCTATATAAGAAATATATTTCCTAGCATCAATGTTTTATAAATAAACTTAATAAAGTCTTCAAGTACTGTGGCACTTGTGGCAGCTTTGAAATGTCTCATAATAAATTATTGACCTTGTAATTGATAATGGCATTAATAATAATCTACAAAGAGTAAAAACACTGATATAAGGAGAGGGGTTAGTTTTTTGCAACCATCAAATCACTACTTTGCTTTTATTTTTTGATGGCTAAAACAACAAAGTATATACAAACTGAGCATACTAATATTTTAATATAAATTCATGTTCATTATACATACAATCAACTAAAATTAATTTACTTTTACACACTTTAAAATCATTTAAAAATTTGAGACGTTCATAAAATACACATTTTAAACTTAAGCATTCAAAGATTTCTTTTAAACTCATACCTAAAAATTATTGTTTTCTGAATATGACATGATATTTTGTTTTCCTTGCGAGCCTCATTTTCATACATATGAGTAAACTGAATACAAATGTTGAAGTGCATTTATTCTCTGTCTATATCATTGTCTATAATAAACTATATTAATCATGGAAATAAATATTGTGCTCTTCTCTAGAATATATATCTCTTATTAGTAGAAAATAATAGATATTAATTATAATATTTTAATTTCAATAATCATCTTAATGAGTTAAAGATTTTTATAGCCCTGAGTTGTTATTCTTACACTGGGGAAAACATATGCTTTATTTCTAGGAAGTTCTAGTTTAAATATTAAAATCTAATGTCTGGCATCATTTAACATGGGATATATGTATGCTATTGAAGTCCTGAAATAACTTCAAATAAGAAGTTCTAAGGGACAAGAAAATTTGACAATTCTTCCTTATTCAAGAGCACTAGCATATTTCTAGGGCAGGTAGAGGACTGGAGTGCAATAGTGGAGACTGTGAAATCACTGAGTAATAGTTTGTATGGCCTGTCATATTAGCCTGTAGAAGAATGATGCTCAGAAGTGAGAGGATTTTCTGCTGTGATTGGGAGAGACTCCATTTTCAATTATCAGATTACAATACAAAAAGTAAGTCATTTGTAAGATATCTTTTAGATAATTGACTGTCAGTGGAATGTATAATATTGACCATTTTATGCCTAGTCCCATCTTTAAAATTTTCAGATTTGGAAAAAGTGGTTAAACAGATGATCAGTCTGAAGTTCAACTTTAACAATAGGTAGTCTCAAAATCGTTATTAAGAGATTGCTTGTTTTGCTATCTGATGACATTCTTTCATTACCCATGCCAACTGTTATTAGAAATTGTTTCTTTTTGACTTTGTTTAAAATGAAATACTTTTACTTATATTAGAAATAATAATTACTTTATTTCTTTATTCAAGTATGACTTTATGCCAATTCCTTTACTTAAGTTCAATGAACAATAGGTTTGATTATTTATCAAAGAGGGAAAATATACTGAATGTTCAGCCATCACTCACACTCATAGGATGCTAATTAATTATTGTTGTTTGTTACATACATTGTCAAGATAAAAGAACCATATTGCATTAGGAAGAAAACTCCACAATGATTAACTGCCAAATGTATTAGGTGATAATCAGACTCACAATAACTTTTTATATATTATAATCCTAATATAATTTTTTTTTTCAAGTGAGAAAATCTCAGTTCAGAAAGTTTTTGTAACTCACCAGAGGTTACATAATGCAGTAGAGACTTGAATCTAGAATATACATGAAGCTATATCTGTTTTCCCATTTCCTCTTAGCATTAATCAACCTAAAATACTCCATAAACACACTGACACAAACACACATGAGTACATACATGCACACAAAAATATCTACCAATACACCCATGCATGCATGTATTCACAGACACAAATGGATACATACATGCTCACATTCATGCACACACACATACACGCATACATAGTCATGTGTGCACATACACACACACCCATATTTGTACACATCCTTGCATGCACACTTCACAAACCATTTACTTTCCGAGAGAATGGCACTATGGCCTACCAAGTGCTGAGCAAGATTCTTCTATATGGTTAGAATTGATTCTTGGTCATTTATTTTGTTTGTTCTGTGATTTTGGGAGATAGAATCTTCCATTGTAGTCCAGGCTGGCCTCTAGTCACAATGATCTTTCTGCCTCTGCCTTTCAAGTGTTTGGATCACATAGCCTGACTTTAAAATAATTCTTTAATAAAATTTCAGTGTAGAGAAACACTTCATAAATAGTTTCTTACAATAGTGAGGAAAGTAAAGACCAAGAAAGGGAACTCTGTTTCCAGGTCAAGTGTTCAAGAAACCAAGCCAAGTTTAGAAACTACCAGTCCTGGAAAGGACTGACTAAGGAAATGTTTTTTAACATCAATAAATGCCAAGATCTTATTATTTACCAGAAAAGGTAGACGATTTTCAGCAGCTATCCACACATAGCCAGTAAGGTTTTAAAGTGTTTTGTTATAGATATCCTTTGTATAAAAGCGTCAAATACATCAGGAATGAGACATAAGCATTCATTAACTCCCAGATGATATGAGTGTTTCAGTCTTATAACCTCTTGATACTACTTAATTCCCAGAATTCCTAGCAAGCACAATTGTTATGGAACACCTCACAACTATTTTGGCTGTATCTATAATTTTCAGTTCATTATGGTATTTTTTTTAAAACATCAAGGAATTTCAGAGTATGGGGAAAAAAAATTAGCTGAAGAGGTTGAGGTGGATGTAAAGACCTATATGCATTCCAACACCATTCATATACTGCCCCCTCAACTATGGAAACTGACAAATGTATTTAATTTCAAAATGACAGACACAGAAAATGGTTATTGTATTTCTCAAAAATATTTTTTATTTATTTTATTTTTTGTGTATGAGTGTTTTGCCTGTAGGTCTATGTACTAATTGCAATTATGTTGCCTGAAGAGGTCAAAAGAGGATTTTAGATAGCCTGGAAATGGACTTATTGAGAGTTATGAGCAGCCATGTGTGTGCTGGGAATTGAACTGGAGTCCTCTGAAATAAAAAAAAAAAAATGCACTTAATTATTGTGCCATCTCTTAAGGTTTAAAACATTTAATGACAATAATAATGGAATAAATATAATTCAACTTGATCAGAGAATCTGATCCCTAGGAGGAAATGCTAGAAAGCTGTACAGCCTACTAATGAACCCTGGTCTATATGAACCTTAGTACTTACCGCCTAAAGAAAGGGAAAGGCAGAAACTACACGATTCTGAAGGAGAATTCAGATAACTTTTGAGCACAGTACAGTCTTGGATTGTAAGCACTTGATTAAGGTTCCTAATAGATTACAACCCTCTTACATGTATTAAAATACACATCAAAATTTTCCAAGCAGCTGGGAGAAAGGGAGCAAAAAAAACAAGTGGGAAAAGGAAATAGGACTAATATTTTATTTGTCTTACCGAAGATTATTTTATTTATCATCATTGGTTAATGGAGCTAGTGCTGCTCTGACTTCCAAAAACATCAGGGAACACTTCTCAGAAAGCAACAGGACAAATATTTATTTTGTGGGCAATGTCAGTAGGTCAGAAAAAAATGACAGAGGCACTTAAGTGTAATTTCCATAAAATGATAGGAACATGAAAAGTTTTAGAACCATACAAAGAGTGACAGATTCTCAACCTCACACTGTTTAGGGAGACCCTAGTTGTAGGTTACAAATAAGAGTAGGTAAAAATGTAACTTGGAGGTTTTCTACAACTTTGTGTACTGAGAGCTTTTAGCTATCAACCTGCTTGCTTGTTTATCATGGTTTTAATGTTTATTGAAGTCTTTAATATTAAAACTCACTGATTTGTTCAAGCAATCATTAATTATAATTTTTGGTGTTGTTTTGTTGGTCTTTTGGGTGGGAGGACATTGTTTCTCTGTGCATCCCAATATGTGTTAGAACCCACTCTGTAGAGTACAAAGTCTGCCTGCCTCTGCTGAGATCGAAAGGCATGCATCAACATGCCCTTGGAAATACAAATCCATTTCAAAGTAAACCACTGTTAACAAATGAGCTCGGCACAGATTCCAAGAACTTGCTGTGAATATGAAGTCAAACCATTATGGTAAATGCTTAGTTTAGTAGTTGTCTAGTTGTCTCTATGTTTTTAGTGAAACTAAACAAAATTTTCACTTGCTGACATTGGAGATCAAGCAGGACAATGTTTTACTACCATTTCCCACTGAAATTTGTTCTAAACTCCTGGCAGGAATGAGAAGAATGTTACCTTGTCAGAGGCAAACAAATGACTTTTTTCATACTACCATGTTTGCTGGCTTCTAAATATCTACATTCTAATTAGATGTAACACAACTTGTCGTTCGTATTTTGCACAAATCAGTTGTTGATTTGTGAGCTTCAATTCTGGAGACTTCAGATTTTAAAACAAACTCTGATTTGAATTGTAGTTTTTGACTAGAGAAAAGCTCATTTTCAAAAGACAGCAGGCATTTATAAATAACTACATAATGAAAGCTGCAAATTCTTCCTAAGGAAGACAAATGTTCACCAGAAGAGGTAGGAATTTAGCAGAACACAAAGAAAATAATGGACAAACCTGCAGGACTTGGTGGGTCAAAGGCCAATGACAGCCTTGGGAACTTTGACATTCTTATGTGGACTAATATCTCAAGCTAAGTTAGCAATGAGAAGGGCCAGTATCACTAAGTACTGACAAATTTTTCAATAATTACACTTTCAGAACAAAGGGTATTTCTCCTTCAGGGTCAACACAGAAAGAAAACCACTTCTAAACAGTTACCAGAGAGCAATGTGCTCAGGAGATAAAAGTAAATGAATAAATGATCAAATAAATAACTACCTTCATGATAATAAACTAATAAACCTAATAATTCTCTTTCTAACAGAATCACACTAAAGCATAATATAAATAGGCACAGGTAACATCTTCAGGGAATATGGTAGAGTCATTTGAACATTTAGTAGCCTTCCTAAGGTGAAGGAAAACACCTGGAGCATTACAAAGTTCTCCGGATAAGTGAAAGCTTTCTTACAAAATAAAGAGTTACTGTGAGCCAAAGAGGGATTCATACTGTATTAGTACTGAAGAAAAGAAAGGATTCAGAAGATTGTAAAAAAGTTGAATTTTTCACTATTAAGTAGTTTTAGAAATCTCTAATGTGGATTCTTTCCTTTGTCTTTTATACAGCCAGCTGGGTGAGGATTTGAGGTGGGGGTGGGAGGTGGGGGTGGAAGCAGGATGATTTGAGATGGTTCAATGAAATTTGAATTCTATCCCCTCCATCTTCGCCTCCAACCCTCTTCATCCCTCATTCCTAAGCACAGATCTTCCTCCCTCCCTCCTTCTCCCTTCTTCCCCTCCTCCTTCTCCTTCATCCTCCCCCCTACCCTCTCTCTCTCTCTCTCTGTCTGTCTCTCTTTCTTCCCTCCCCTCCCTCCCCTCCCCTCCTCTCCTCTCCTCTCCCTTCCTACCTCTGCCCATGCCCCTCTGACCTAGACCAGAACTCACTGAATCTTCTATAGTCAGGCTGGCTTGCTAGCAGCTGACGAGTCAGCAAGTCTAATGCAATAACTGCAATGCCTGGAGAGATGCTAACCTATGCATCTGATTCAGTCTATTAACAGTAACTAAGAAAAAATTGTGGCATCTAAGTCATGACCTTTATTTTTTTCTTTTCTGTAGTTACAGCTTCTTCCCACTTGCCTCTCCTACCACAGTTTTATGCCCCTTAAAGATCATTTAACAGACTCTCCAGCATTTCTTGAATGGCGGTTTATACCAAACATGGCCAGACCACAAAAAAATACTGAGAGGGGCTATCATTTCCTACATACAGTCTAAAATACTACTTGCTATAGATGCTGAAATTTGTCTTGGCTCTCCTGGATGTTGGTTAATTACCTTAAATTAGCTTGAGAAAAAGAATAGTCTTTTACTTAGCCAACACACGAGTGGTAGTTTCTAGTTAGTCATGTTTCATGACAGCTTCCACTATTTCTTATCATTAGCAAGAAAATGGGAGGGTTGTGTGGTGAAGAACAGTCTCCATTATACAATTTAACTCATTAAGTATATGGCTTTCTGTCAGAGCATGCCTGAATATGTTTTCAACTTTCATACAGAACTGCTGTCATTATGGAGAATTTCTGTTTCATTTTCAACTCTAAGCCACCCACTGAGCTATATGTAGTCATCAGAGAGAAACTCTCATCTTAAAAAAGAAAAAGGAGGAGGAGAAGAAGGAGGAGGAGGAGGAAGAGAAGGAAGAGGAGGAGGAGGAAGAGGAAGAAGAGGAGGAAGAAGAGGAGGGGAAGAGAAGGAGGAGAAAGGAGAGGACAGAGAGGAGGAAGATAGAGAGAAGATAAGAAAAAAGGGGAAAATATAGTAATTAAATGTGACTTGTGGCCATTTGAATTGAAGAAAAACCATGGAAAATGTAGGAGAAAAATTATGTAGTTTTAGTTTATCTCTTCATTAATTTAGAAGCTACTTCAACCAGATGGTACTGGGTGTGTGCCACAAATCTACAACTCCCATCAGAACAGCTCCAGCCATTGCCTTTTTCTTGGCCATTAAGAGGTTTGCTTTATCAATAAAAAGGAAACAAATTGAAATAAATGCAACGGATAACATTTGCCAGTAAATCTCAAGTTTTCCTTACAGTTTTCAAAAAGAAATCTCTCTTCAGGCCAGGTACATTGCTCAGTTGTCTAGTTCTTTCCTAGAAAGTAACTCAATACGGCAGAGCAATTTTTTTCAAGGCAAAATTGATATATATTATAATGGAAGTAATAAAACTTCTACCCAGAAACACACCCAAAACACAAAGGGATCTGAACCAAGGTGGGGAGGAAAAAAAGACAGATGGTAGAAATTGTGACCTTGGTCTACTTAGGTTATGCCTTGTTGCATATGTGGACAGTGAATGTGATGTCACATTTACCCTCTCCTGTGCACTGTTCCACTGTCCTTAATGCCACTATTCTCCCTGTATTCCATGCATTCAGTGTAAACACTTGGTGTTTATTTTTTTTCTTAAACCGGTAAATATTCCAGTTCATAAAAATTATTGCTGCATAAAATTCCAACAATGCAGTCTTTCATTTGAGAACTGTACACAGTCTCTTTTCACACCAGGAGCAAAGCTTTTTGGTCTAGTGGTGCAAGAGGTGGAGTCTAACATCTCAGTACAAACAGCTTTCCAAATAACACCGTTTAGTCCCACAGCAATTTTCTTCTCTTCCTAAGCATGTTCAAGCTGTGCCCTGACTCTTTCTTCAAATACTTGTCAGTCTCCCCTAACTATACAGCTACTGCTAAACCTGGAGTCTCTTTAATTATCATTTCGTCTTCTGAAATCTTTTTTTTTTTTTTTTTATGAATTTTGTCTCTACGCTTGCACACTTACTGGCAAATTTGTTGTGCATTTACTTTGTGCCCAATGTCTGGTCCCTAAAAATTGCTACAGATTTTGCTTCTGTATGACTGCTCCCTCAGTCATATAATATTTTCATTGGTCGGCAAAGTTATTTATCATTTCATTATGATGCTTAGTAACACCAAGTATTTATTTCTCATCTAAAACATAGTCAAGATATATTTGTAAAAATGAAAGTGTCCATTACAAAAGAAAAAAAAAAAAGAAATGGGGCCAAGAGATATGTTTTGAAATCAATTTGCTTGAAGATGAATAGGAGAACATGTTGCCAATTGTGTGGATCTCTGTTGGGTGTGGCACAATGGCATAGAGTAGAGCTGGCTCTGCCTATGTAATTATAGGTCAAGTTAAATATGCAGCTTAGGGTGTGGGGTGATGTAGGTGTGGCCAGTGGTTTTAAGAGCAAAATAAGATCTGTGAAGTGGAATCCAGTTTCAGAGATAATTTGTTGGTGTTGTAAAGGACAATTACATCAAATAGTTTAGGCATTATAGTAGTCTTGATGACCTCATCCTTTGAAGGAACCTTATGCTCA
>JADRCH010000175.1:931679-973904 GCA_019843965.1 Rhynchomys soricoides
TTATAGTAGTCTTGATGACCTCATCCTTTGAAGGAACCTTATGCTCATTACCAGTCTGTTCAGGGGACTTACACTAGAAAAACAAATAATTAGATTTCAGAGATGGAAGAAATGCTAGGTCAGTTTTCAAAAAAAAGTTTAGACAGCTGAGATCTTATTCTCGTCTCTTTGTTAAATGATAGGGATGAGCTGGACTTGAAACAGACTGGGAGTGTAAAAAACAAATCTGCGCACAAGATATAAAATAAACACACAAATAAATTCAACAATCAGTCTGCCCATTCCCAAAGCAATCAGAGCCCACAGATTTTAGCCATGGCAAATAAACTAGTGGTATCAGATTAAGAAAAAGTGGCACACTCAATATTCAGATAACGAGGCAAAAGTTTATTTTAATTATAATGATTTCCCCCGTTACTTGGAAGACATGTTAGAACTGGCTTCTTTTTATCACATAATCTAGGGAAAACTAGATTTTTTCCATAAATGTTAACCAAAGTACAAATAAAACCATCTCAAAACTTTACTCTTCCGATGACTTTTGTAGCATTTCATTTAAAACATGGATGGATTTTTTTCTTATTAATGGACAATGCATAGTTAATGTGAGTCCTACAGGCCAGTCCTACAAAGAAAACAATCAATTCATGATGTGCCCTTTATCACATATCCAACTAAAGATGTTGGATGATGACTCTGGAGGATGTTGGATGCAAATGTGGGGAAAGGAGAAGTAATAGATTTGGATTTGAATATTTCGGGGCTGAGGGCACTGGACTTCTAGTAAGTATATGAAAGATACATCCTAAGGTCAGATCAGATGTGCAGTAGGAACAGCAAAGCTGGAATTTCTGAACCAGAGTTACCTGGGAAATCTTGAAGAAATAATTCTGCCTGAACTTGATTTACATAAACACACAGCAGGTGTTTGGGTTGATTTTTCCTATTGTTTTGTTGCCAGAATTCATGAAGTAATTGGAGCCTTGGTTTCAGTCTACATAGAGCTGTTTTGTTTTGATTCACCAGACTGAAAAACTGACTATAAGCTGGGCAAGATTTGCTCTCTCCTTTCTCTGTCTCTGTCTCTGTCTCTGTCTCTTTCTGTCTCTCTCTGCCTCTCTCTCTCTGTCTCTGTCTCTCTGTCTCTCTCTCTCTCTCTCTTTCTCTCTCTCTCCTCTTTCTCTCTCTTTCTTTCTCTCTCACACACACACTCACTTTTTTGATTTGTTTTTGTTTAAAACAGGGACTAATTGTGTACACCAGGCTGTCCTAGAATCCATGTTGATCCTCCAGTCTCAGCCTCCCAAACAGTGGAGCCAACAGATCTAACTCTGGTAGTTTCTTACTGTGCTTATTGTTATTGAGTCAAAAAATATTTAAATTGTAGTCACTTATTGGGGTGTGTGTGTATGTGTGTGTGAGACACACACATACACACACACAGGCACAGGCACACGTGTGCTGAATACCATATGCTTTTCACATTGTATGTCCTGAAGACTACTTCAACCATCAGGTTTAAGGGCTAGTGACCTTTACTTTACCAACTGAGCCATCTCGCAGGCTCTGTAAATGCATTCTTAAATTTTCTGTGTCCACGAAGACACTTAACCTTAAAAGTGCATTAAGAAACTCAAGGTCAGGAACTTCCTTTAATACCCAATCCACTCTGCCTGCTGGCCCTATATGTCTGTCCTTCTGAATCACCTATGCCAAGAAATCTCTCTAAGCCTTTCAAGCAATTCAGGCCTGACATCTTAAACATTAAGTGACTCTGTTGTAGTCTAAGTAAATTACACTATTGGAATGTGTATAACCTTTCATCCACTATTTTACTTGTCAAGCCCCAGATGGCTGTGTTTGGAGCTGGAAGGAGACATCACTTCTGTTTGGAAACTATGCTTTTGACAAGAAAGACCCACAAAGTAGACAAAGTAGAGCAAGGAGTATGTGAATTCTTGAACTTTTATTTCTTACAACTACTTGATGTCATTTATGTAGGCTTTGTAGCTACACCAAGTTTACTGTACCAATCTTCTACTGAACTGATACAATTAACAGTAGCCCGTGCTTTGTGAAACAGTGCAGATTGCTTGTGATACTTAGAAAGTGGAAACGGAACAGAAAGGGTTAAAAGCTGCTATTTCCACAGGAATCATTCACCTGACAGGAAGTTCTATTTGTGCCAGGAAGAAAGCAAAACTATCACTTCTGTACTATATAATTTACAATAAAACACCTGGAACATAATAGGTCTTTTGTAGCGAGAGATGCCATTAACAAAACCCAATAGAGGAAATGTGCATGACATAGGAACGTGAGCAGTGCACAGTCTTCAGAATCCTGTCTGACCACCTGGGTGAGAGGGCACATGGGTAATCTGGGCAAAAGGAATAGTTGCCAGCCTCAGTTTCCTCGTGTGTAAGTTGGAGCAAGAGTGCTGTGATAATCACTCTAATTAACACATAATTCAGAGAGAGTGTTCTTTAGGCAAACGTGTGTGTGCACAGATAAATACCACAAGCCAGACATCTAATTACTCAACTCCTCCACAGTGAAGTACAGGATTTCCTTCTTGCTTGCCCCACCCCATGGATTTTTTCCCCCTCGAGTACAGACGACTTATAAATTGATCCATGTTCTCCTCAATTGTTGCTACCTATTGCTTATTTAAATATAACAACTAAACAAAACTTCTGCTTCACTTCCTTTCTGTCGATACCTTTCCTAAGCTGCTTCCCACTGTGCACTTCTGTGCCTAAGAAACTCACGGAATGGCCTACCACACACCTGGGAGCACAGAGCTAAGTTTCTTTTATACCTAGGAATTTGCTGCATGTGCGAAACAGTATAACTTCTGGGAAAAGAAATGTACACAGCACCTCTGAGAGCAAGCAGGGATCCTTTATGCATTGCAGAGAAGTGAGATTCAAAGTACTTTCCAAGCTCTTACACTGGGGTAGAGGACTCAGAGAACAGGCACTGGACATAAATAACCAGTTTGTCTATGCTCTGCATTCTGGCATAAAACAACCATTTAAAGCTGAAATGCTTCTTTGTTCTTGGGCATTGCTAGCAACAAAAGTCTCTTAGTAAATATTCCCAGACAGAGATAGACACAAAATCGGATAAAGGGAAAGGGAGATTACAATTTCATTCATGATCTGTCCCATAAACCCTTGGGAAGAGGTATTTATGGGTGCCAGTATAAGAAGAGTTGTTCAGTCCCCTGTCCTTGCAGAGCTCCATCTTCCTTCCAGTCCACACCTCTACCTGAAATCACAGATCAGCAACCTAATCCCCAGCCCACAGCTCTGTCTACCTCCAGGGAGGCCTGCTTGCACCCAGGACAACCAGACAGGAGCCTAGCATAACTGTCCTATGAGCGGCCCTACCCAGCAGCTGACTCAGACAGCTGCAGAACCCCTCAGCCAAACACTGGACCGAGCTTGGAAGGATTGAGGGCTTAGGATGGGTTGGGAATGCCACAGGAAGACCAACAAAGTCAACTACCCTGGACCCTTGGGGGCTCTCAGAGACTGAACCAACAACCAAAGAGCATAAATGAGCTGGACCTAGGCCCCAGCACATAAGTTCTTCATGTAGGTCACCAACAACTGGAGTGGGGGTTACCCTAAAGCTGTTGCCTGTCTGTGGAATATATTCCCATAACTGGGCTGCCTTGTCTGGCCACAGTGAGAAAGGACATGCCTAGCCTGGAGAGAATAGATGTGCCCTGGTGGGGAATACCCAGGGTAGTGGATATTCATAGGCAAAATGGAGGGGAATGGGGAGAGAGACTCTGTGAAGTGGTCACAGGGAGGGGGCAGAGTTCAGGATGTAAAATGAATAAATAAATTAATTAATGGAGAAAACAAAGGAGTTGTTCAGTCATCAAAAAGAAAACATAGAGGAAACACAAAGACATGCATGCAAAGGGAGGCTTAAGGAACTTGGATTAACTGCATGCTACCAATGAACAGTAGAGTGTCCCTGTGAGTTTCAGGTTTCAGATTTCTACAAGAAATAATTTAAGGTAATATTCTTGTTCACATAGAACCCTGCTAACCAAACCTGGTACTTCTTTAAGGCTAGATAGTAAACAACTGCAAAAGGAATGTAACTTTGTTGGTTTTATGACAAACGAGTTTTCTTTGTGGAAAATATACTCATAGACAATTGTGTGTGTAGAAGATGGTGGTTGAGGAGCATGTGCTCTCAAGATTCTTTTGTATTACAAGAATGAGTCAGAAGAGAAGCACAGGACTGTTCCCAGGCTGTCCATGCTGGAGGTCCTTGGGCCTGAGCATTTGCTTCCCTCCTCCCCTCTCCATCCACCCTCCCTTTCCAGTCTTCCGTTATAGTAACTTGCATTTTCATCCATAATAACTTCTTTTGTCATCAAGATGTACGTCTTTCTTATGAACTCTGAGTATGTGGTAAGATGAAAACAACACATGGTTAACATTTTTCCATATGCCTGGACATTAAACAGTAACTGATGTCCAAATTTCATCTAAAACATATTTGAAAAATAAATTTAATCAGTATATTCAAAGAAGAAGAGTAGATACTATATATAGAATAGTATTTATTTGCTTATTTGGTTTCTAGAGGGTACATTTTCAGCAAAAATCTAAGAACTACATGTATTAGTTAAAATTATATGAAGAATGTTCTGAGGACAAGTTACATAAAATATACAGTGAAATATATAGCATATGTTTGAAATGCACATCATTGGAATAAAGTATCAAAAGGAACTGGAAAATATAAGAAGAGTTTTAGGGTTTGTGACCCTTGAGTATACCATTTTTTTCTCTAAAACTCACTGTTTACTCCTGCTAAAAATGCACACGATATTGTGGTTTTTCTGCCTATTACAGGCTGCACAGTTTTCATTCAAAGGCATAAGTTCTCATTTTAAGAAGCGAGAGCAAAGTCAGGAAGATATAACATCCAGACTCTCCTTTTGAAAGAATACTGCCAACAGTAAGAATTGCTTGATTCGCGATACCGGAAGTCCTATTTGTCCCGATTTGAGAAATCTGCAGCAAGCTTTCAGGCTCTTTTATGAATAGTTTCCAAAGTATGATCTGAAATCACAATTCACACACAGTGAAAACCACGAGGATAAAAATCAATTGTGTTTATGATTTGTTTTCTTCCCTTTGTCAGAGCCAGTCACTGCTTCCCATCTTCCCATCTTGCTAGCCACCATGTCAGCCACTATCTCTATACAGATTGAAACCAGCTTTAAAATTAAGATAACTTTAAAGTAAATTGAATGTCTACATTTTATTTGTATTGCTTTATTTCTATTTTATGTATTTATTTCATTTAATTTTGATTTTTTGAAGCAGGGTTTCTTTGTGTAGCTCTGGCTGTCTTGGAATTCACTCAGTAGACCAGGTTGGCCTCGAACTCAGAGTCTGACCTATCTTCTTCTCCAGTTCTGGAATGAAAGGACTAAGTCTCCATACCTACTTTCAATGCCTACTTGTTTAAATATTAGTACATAGGAAGAAATCCTCAAGCCTTGATAGGATACTAAGAGCTTTAGCTCTACTCCAGACTTTTACCACATGAAAGTAGGGTCTGAGAGTCTACTGTATCCTAAGTAGGGGCAGAGAGTCTACTGTATCCTAAGTAGGGGCAGAGAGTCTATTGAATCCTAAGTAGTGGCAGAGAGTCTACTGCATCCTCTCATGCATTTCCTAAGAAGAGTATAAGTGGACATCCCCCATTTTTATTTTGGTTCTCTGCTCAGTGAATAAGACTCTCTTACAAGAATAATAGGATTTTGTCCTTGAAAATAGTTTTGGTATTTAAATTTTCGTTTCTACTTTAATAGTACTTTGGTCCATTTTCAAGGTAACTTTTCTCCCCTGTTTATAGCAAAACAAAATCTGAACATAGTCAACTCCTAACCATTGACAGAACAGAGCTGCTGTGCCCAAATTGATGAATTATGTAAAACAATTGTCAACTAACAACTACAAGATAGAGCTACTCAACTAACGTTGATGAGTCTATGTTTGTCTCCTTTTAACTTCTCTTTACATTTGGAAACAAACAAGGAAGAATGCTTGCTTGCTCAATTCATTTCCCCTTCCCTTCAACAAAACACAAACAAAAGAGAATGTCTTAAATGTATTTCTATTTATTGCTCTGCAAATGTTCCTAAACTTTCCCTGTTTCATAAAAACTACTACTCCACATTTTACAGGCAACACATTAAATCTTCAATGGGACACTTTACGGATATCAAATCCTGCCCACAAAACAATGAAAATTATCCTTGATGACTAATCAGATAAATCAAAGGAATGTGTTTTTATGCTGAACAGTTTTATGGAAGGTGAAAGTATAGCATTCTTTTTAATTTACTGAAGACATTTAAGTATGTGGGCCTCCAAGTTTGAAAGACTAAGATGTAATTTAGATAGCAATTATGACAGTGTACTTCTTGCTTCAGAAGAATATTTGGTGATTGTAGAGGAAAGTTTTACAATTACCTCTAAAGTGTCTCTCATCCCTTAGGTCTAGCCAGTCGCTCTCAGTGATCCACAATGAAAATCCTTTGATTTAAACAGTTTCTGTTTGGGAAGTCTGATGAGTTATAACATTAGTGGTCAGAAACAGCAGACCGTGTTTAATGAGGGCAAGTTAGCTACCTAAATCATGCTGTATGTGCTGAAGATTAATTAGCCTGAAAAACTCCAGGAGAGGAAACATTTTCAGCTAGAGAAATACTTATAGATAAAAATGGCCATCCCAACCAAATATAGAATGTAATTTATCTGTAATAATTTGACCAGGAATACTTATGAATTCCTTCAAAGTAGAGACAAACTGGGAAAAACAGCAAAATAAACATTAATATGCATTCAAGACTATTGCTAAAGTCTTAGATGTAAATATATTTCATGAATATAAAATGTTTACCAGATTACCAGTTTACCAGATTGTCCCACTACTTTCAATTAGGAACACAAAAGATTGAGTACCTGAATGTAAACATAAATATACAAATATACACATTGCAGCTTTTTATATTATCTGCAGGTCAAATATTTAGTGATGACAAAGGTTGATTAATTTGAGAAAGCCTCACAATTAAGATTTGTAAAACAGATTTTTCACTTCTAGAATTTTAAGTGCTTTGAGCTTTAAGTGGCCAATGTTCCACGGTGCTTTTGTAAGCCTATTTAAATAATTTTATTAAGATAACATGACTGAAACTCATTACTTTAAAGAAGGATTGTCAGTAACAGTATTTTATGAATGTTACCATGTAAGAAATGAGGCACATTCATATTCATTATGTAAAAGAATATCTGTTGAAAAAAAGAGAATTTTGGACACCTGTGGATCACCAAATGAATGTCAAGATATGAGGAAAAATGTCCAGGAATAGTTTTGTGTTCCTTTTTTCTTAGGTCATATGTTCCATTCACATTGATTATTTAATTGATCCAACCTTAATATTTTTAATTCTATATTTCAATAAAAGGCAAACAAGTTTATTTTGTTTTTAATATCAAATAATTTTAATTTAAAAAAAATAGTATTTTTTGTCTCATTGTGCTCCTGGTTTTATTTTCTACATAAAATAAAATTATACAGCTTAAATTGGGTATCACATGGATAGTGGAAATGTTTGATGTATATCAATCATGTCCAAGAAAATTTTGTCAGAAAATTAGATGGAAAGGAACAAAGTCATTTTGATTAATTGATATGTGAGAGATTACATTAATATTTTCTGTTAAAGTCACAAGTTTACATATTTTTCTTTTTGTCTATACATCAAAAATTTTCGAGACTGCTTATTTTCTACTATTCCCTCAGCTTATTTTATGCAAATAAACAGTCACATATGATGTCATGTTGAGTATGCTATTTAACATGAATATATTGTATAATTATTTCCCTAAATATCTTCATGTTCCATGAATTTATAACTTCATTTTGAATATCAAATTTCTATTGCATCCAACCCCTATGCCCTTTCTACTTAGTAGTAACATATCTAAGATGTATTTGGGGACTACTTTTTTGGTAATTAATGGAAAATATGCCTCCTTTTGTATTTCATACTATTTCATTAATGTGTGCAAGAATTATTGGAAGCTTAATATGGGCTACTCTTTATTCCATTTTTAAAACAGGGAACAGAACACTAGTGGTTAGATTATCTACCAACACTGAATACAAGGTAATCCAACCCAAGCACTTTGATTTCCCATACAATTATTCAATCACCAAATATTTCATTTTTCAATTTCCCCTTTCATTTAGAACTCATGCTCAATAAACTGTTGGTCTCAACTATTTACTCAAGGTTAAGAGGCAAATAAATAGTAACCTATTATTAAAATAGGCTAAATACACAAAATAATGCTTGTGTGGATTTAAAATAAAATACAAGACAATCTTCACTTGAATTTTCACTTGAGTTTTACTGTCAACAAAATAAATCTCAGGGAGCCATTTTCACAAGAACATAAATGATCCATGCACACTGACAATTAATTGGATGCCATGAATTTTCTGGAGAAATTAATCTATACATTACAATGTATATTAATCTATGTATTACAATGGTAATTTTTTCCTTTCATTGGATATTTTCCTTATTTATATTTCAAATGTTATCTTCTTTCCAGATCTTCTTCTGGAAACACCCTATCCCATCCTCTCCCACTGCGTCTATGAGGGTGCTCCTCTGACCACCCACCCACTCCTGCCTCATTGCTCTGGCATTCCCCTACAATGGGGCATCAAACCCCCTCAGGCCCAAGGGCCGCTCATTCAACTGATGTCCAACAAGGCAATCCTCTGCAACATATGTGGCTAGAGACGTAGGTCCCTCCATGTGTATTCTTTGGCTAGTGGTCCACAAACATTTATGCAACTGGGGCTTCTATGTGATTTGCTCCTGAGAAGTAGGTACTCTAAAAGTTGCTGAGAATTGATTGCTTTTCTCTTCCCAAGAATACTTAGCAAAAACTAGCTTATACTTTTTATGTTTATTTCTCCCTAAAAAAATAAATAACTCATCACATAAGACAACATAATTTACAACCCTGACAGTAAGATTCACGCAACCTCAGAAAATAATTAATCATCTTAGTGAGTAATGGTAATGTAGATATTACATATTTTATTAGCACATACCACTTTGAAATCCCATGGGTATTTATAATAAACACTTGCCTTTAAGAGAAAGGACATCATTTCACTAAAATGCTCCTTTAAGTGCTCCTCAATTTATGACCAAATTTAAAATAAAAAAAAAACAAAACAGCTTCTCATTAGAAATCTCATAAATAAACTTTAATTGAAAGTAAAAGCTATATTCATATTAACTTATAAGTGTAATGCTGGTATATTTTACACATGACTCAGTACTTCAGTTTGGAACCACCTTGTTTGGGTAATCTAGTGCTTTGAGATTCATGCAGTAAATTCAAGAAAATGCCTTCTTTTATTACCACAAAAGGTCACGCAGTCTTGAAGTTGCTCTTTAAAGTGTACTTTCCTACTGTTTTATATGCACTACCATCAAATGTAGAAGGAAATATAGTTATGTATAAAGCATACCTTATTATTAGTTATGTTACTTTCAGGTTATATCCCTTAATAATTTTATTATTTTAATTATTCTTTAATGAGTGAGTTTGAATTTTGCGCATTCTAATGTGAACTTCAAAAAAATGTTCATTTGTATAAAAATATATGATTTGTTTTTTCTTAGTTATGTCAGATGATTTTAAAAATAATCTCTGAGAAATATAACGAATAAGTATTTTAACCTTTAAATATTTTATGATGTCCAAAAATTGAAATTTTCACTTATAACCATTTCACAATCCACGATCAACTAATTGATTCTGTCAAAAATATTACCAAGAATAGAAAAGTGTAATTTATGATAAAAAACACTATACTCTTCCCCAAACTAAAATGGGCTCATTAAATACAATATTGCAATATTTTCTGAGGTTCCTTTTAAAATTTGTAAAGACTGTAAATGTTCACAAACACACATGGGTGTTTTCCGTGGTATTCTGCTGTATTAGCACTATTCAGTCAACTTCAAAGGCAGTTCTTAGATTTGTTTGATAAGTCATTGATATGATGTCCAGACATACAACTCTCAGTAGCTATGCTGTCTATTTAGTCTGACTGTATCAATCCAATTTACAACATGAGACACCTTAGCTTTTCCTTCCACCCTCAGGACTCTTAATTTTCTATGCTACCACTTCACTTCCTTGCCTTATTCTGTAAAATACAAGCAGTCTACCTAACAACCTTAAACAAGCTGCATTAAAATCATCATATCTTCTTTTTTTCTTGTCCTTTGCAAGCGCATGCCACTTGTTCTGCCTGGCTTTAGTCTACCTTCTCCTCTCCGTCCTCCCACACAAAAATACTGTCCTCCTGTCTTCAGTTTCTGAGAGATAGCCAGAATTTGAATTTTAAGTGACCCAAAACACATCCTGATTATTTGAGCCCTGCTTCTTTCTCTCACTCATCCCGAAGCCAACACATTTGAATGTCCTCCTCTAGAATTATCCACCCCAGTGTGCACAAAGAGCTTGGTTTTCATTTATAGGAGAAACTACAATTTAAGTGTGCTAGAAAAAGACATCTTATAGAAGGCACCTTATTATATGAGACAAAGGCAAAACCTGTTAACTCATACATTTAAAGATATACCAAATACAAACTTTTTTATTTGATAACCAATTAAAAAGTAAAAAAAAAAAGTCATTGGAGTCATTATTGGAAAAATTGTAATGTAAAGCATGCCACAAAACTATTGCCCTTCCCAGCCACCTCTTTATTTTGACTATAAATATAGAGATGGATTGAACATTTTTTGTCTTTTTTTTGTTGAATTTCGTAGGAATCCAAGCTTTAGTCTCCATTTCTTTGTTACTATGAATATATATATATATATTTTTTACATTTTCTTCATTATTTCAACTCACTGGCTTTTCAGATAGTATATTCAAGAAAGAACACAAAGCATTAACACTCTGAACAATGTGTGATCCTCTCCTCTAAGAGTATCTGCTTCAATTAACTGATATTCTACTGCACTCATCTAATGCATCTCTACTAACAGTTTTCTTTACAAGATGTTCTGTTTGTTTGGTTGATGTCTGCAGTGCTGATTAGAGGAACAGACAAGCACAAATAGTGATGGCTATGTCTGCTTAATGTTTATTTGGGAATCTTCAGTAACTGTCTCTGTTTTGTTTGCTATGAACTGCATTCCAATGTGGCCAGAGGTAAGGAGTGGCAGTGGCAAGCTCTTCTCAGGCAGCTCGTGATTCTAGGTTGAGCTATCTTTTTTATTTTTTTTTTCTTTTTCTTTTACAGGGTTCACTTCTATAAAAGAAGTTGTACGTAGATTACAAAGAATATTTGTTTTTTCAAACTTTGCAAAGAGCTGACCATCTTCTATGTTCTTCCAGAAAACCAGCAGGCCATGAAACCCCGTTGTGTTTTGTTTCTCATGTACAAAAATGTTTATCTGCTTTCCTATTTCATCTCGCTGACTCAAGCTATGTAGTGCATTCATGCAAAAGAAAGCTTTGACTGGAAAGTAAGATCTTTACCTTCAGCATCCTACTGCAATACATTCAATAACAAAGATTTAGATATTTGCTGACACTTCTCTCACTGGCTAATGAGTTTGCAATATCTTTCTTTCTACCTGCCTTCCTTCTTTCCTTCCTTCCCTCCTTCCCTCCCTTCTTCCTTTCTTCTTTCTTTCCTTCTATGCATCCTTCTCTCTCCTCTTCTCTCTCTCTCTCTCTCACCCCCCCTCAGTTAGATTTCACCAAAGAAAATTTTCATATTCTCTCCTGGGCAAAATAATTTAAGACTCTTTGTGAACACTTTATATTTTATACCTTAATAACTCAAAAATAATTAAACAAACTACTATCATAAGTCATCTGCTGCAATTTTTATTATTATTCATATTACAGTAGAGAAATAGCATCTAGTCCACAACAAGGTGAGTAGTAGTCCACATAAGGAAATTCCAAATAACAGATCTACTGAGTAAAAATGTCACTAGATATTGTCGTGTTCCCCAAGGAGTCAACCTCTTCTTAGAGATTTTATATATTTGCAGTAATTGGTTCCAATAGAAAACTTGAAAATCAAGTCACCAATCTACAGTACAGAATGATTGTTGGCATCACGTCTTTCTCTCTTACTTTAGGGTTGTTTTACTTTTTTCAAAGCCCTTTTCCCCAGCATGTGGCTGCTTGATTACCATGTGGCTGTTGATAAATGGCATTAGAAGTAGCATTCATTATGTCTAACTTTCTATCTTATGAATGTTAATAATGGAAGTGGAAAATTGGTATGCAACATAGAGTTTAACATCTTCATTGATATAAAATTTACAGCACATGCTATTTTATGGAACAGTTTTCTCTTCCTTCCTTCCTTTCTTTCTTTCGGTTTTTTTGGGTTTTGTTTATTTTTGCTTTGTTTCAAGACATTATCACTGTATGTAGCCCTGGCTGTCTTGGAACTCACCCTGTAGATCAGGCTGCCCTCAAACTCAGAGATCCCTCTGATTATGCCCCCTGAGTGCTGGGATTAAGATACAGGTCATCAACACCTGACTGTATGGATCAGTTTTTAATGAGCATTTCTAAGAGCAGGTAGTAAATAATATATTTACATGGAGAGACACTTCTTTATGTAATCCTGCAATTATTTGTTCCTAGTACAGAGACACAAAGTTTGAGATCACTCTCTCATCTATCTCTATTAAAATACTACAAATATCCTGCTCTTCCTAAAACATTTAATTAGGCTCAAATATTTTTAAGCAGAAGAAATACACACACACACACACACACACACACACACACACACACATTACAGTACCATTCGATGTCCATTAACGAAAATCTATTTTCCTGTGTTCAAAAGAATGGACCCTATTTCTGGTGGAGACATGCAACAGTTTCCTTCAATAAATGTTAATCAATCCCCCTGTCAAAGGGACAAACACTCAGAATTCTGATTTGTTATAAGTCATATTAAAGAGACTTACTTGGAAATTTATTTACTTAGGGAAAGTAGTTTGTATTCCCAGAATTCCTTGCTCTCTGTGCAGTTGGTACGTCCCTCCCCAGGTTTCTGTTAGGTGTACCAACATTTCTGGGTCCTAAAGCAGAATCTCCTATTTTGTTCCTTTTTTTAGCTTCCGTTTCTTTATTTCTGCATTTGTCCAGAGTTTAAGCATTCTTTCTCTGGTACTTGAAGCTTTTTCCCTTCTTTCTTTCTTAAAGCCCCCATCATCCATGCTGCTCGTCTGCCATGTGGCTGTATATAAATGGCATGATGATTTTCTCTCTACTCCTCTCCATCTTTTTTTTTCTGGCAGCTGCTGAGATTTACAGCTTGTCTGCCCTGGGGTTTTTCTTCTGAACTCTAATAAAACTGTCCACTAGATTTTTTTCTTTCTTAAATGCTTGCAGTAAGAACCCCAAGACTGAACTCTGATTTCCCCATTAACATATGACACCCAAGGGGAGACTCTCTCCAATGACTGGTAACACATCTAAATGCATAACACATGCATGTATAAATGCATGTTTATGCACATTCATGCATACATACCCATACAATAGGAAAATGCAACAATTTAACATTATAGCAATAAATTTCTTTTTCTCATAAGTGCTTTGAAATTTTATGAAGTAAAGTTGTGACAATGGGAGGTAATTAGCTGAATGATTATAATATTCCACATCATGGAGAAAAACAAGTTCTAGAATCCCTCTCAAGGATATAGCTTTAGAAATAAAAGTAAAATTCTTTGTCTCACTGGCAGTCGTTCTTAACTAGCTTAGCCTCCCCATTTTACAGATGATGAATCATACTTCTGTCAGTTTATTGGCAAAGCTAGAGCAAAATACCAATTTCTAAACTCCCTACACTTCAGCATGTTATAAAAAAGCAGAAATAATACAAAGAGATTGTCTTCCAAGAGACTCAGACTTATGCAGTAGGTAGAATTTGAAGGGATTATTAACCAATAGCACCCTTGGTCCATATTCTTGTTTGTGATACTAAGTGGAAGATATTAGATACATTTTACATGATATTTACCTATAATAGAAGAGAGAGGCAAAGCAGATAGAGGTTTGTTGTTTTAAAGTTTAACTAAGAATCTTATATTTAATGTGATACATAAAGGGTGATGCTTTGAGGTCTGAATATCAAAAATTGGAGGGGGACATGCATATATTCATGCAACTTAGCAAATGTCAGTATTACAGCAAAAAAGAATTTATGTAGGCACTGGAGCTTTTGAGAAAATTAAGTCAAGCACTGAAATTACCACGTGGAAAAGTTTCATTAAGATGATATAGGTTTACAATATATAAAGCACATTTGAAAATGGAAGTCCTGAGCAGGGTCAGGGCAAAGGCATGTGGCATGAAAACTGTACTCTGCCAGCAAATTAATTAAATTTCACAGCTCCAGAAAGACCATATATTCTGTGTCGGCACTCACTGAGAGCTAGATGTGCAGGGCCTCTGAGAGGGTGTTGTAATCTGCTCATAAATAGAACTCACCAAGGGACATTGACAGCAATTTGGCATTAAGCAAGAGTGTGCATAAGTGAAGAATTTACTTTGTAGTAGCTTTTATTAGTGCAGCTTTGACAGCACATGCCTTACCCAAGTTTTTATTCTTGCTTTGCTCTAGTTTGACCTCCGTGAAACTTATTGTTACAGATGATCTCATATTATCAGTTAAGTCAATAATGTGAACTCAGAGAATCTTTTCTTTTTCTCTACTGGCATTATTATCAACTTAATAATATTATCTTTTCTTGGTGCTGAATTTGCTTGTCTTTTGGTAAAGATTCACTATAATAAAGACTAAGGTCTTCCCAAACTGCTTTTTGTTTCTAAACCTAAATTTATTTTATATCTATATTTATTCTGTTTATATATTGCCTACAGTCAAGACCCACATACTTACGTAAAAATCTGTCCAAAGTTTTGAATCATTCTGAACTGTGTTTCCTTTTCAAGCCTGAAGAGACATCAAGGTAATTTCTAGATTCTTCAAACAGATTAAATAAAAGTATAAAAAGGGGTGACCCATCATGAATTTCTCATTTTATGAAAAAGAATGTTCTGCTATAAAGGGGGAAATTAGAATAACCAGAACACGAAAAGATTTGCAGCCAAGTAATGGGAAAACTAAATGACTGCGCTGTAAACCAGGGAAGAATATACAGAGACACATTAACATTTAGACATGTTGACATAGTATCAGTCTAAATTTAAATCTGAAAATATTTTCATTTGGAAAAGAAGTAGCATTTAGTGTTCCTTTTGCCAAAGGAAATACTGATAAATGGATGCAAGTTAAATAAAAGTAGATTTCAGCTCAACCATACAGAGGGTTGGGGTGGGGAGAAGGGACTGAGACAGGGAGGGAAGGAAGAAGGGAGGGGGAAATGGAGACTAGATTAAACTAGAGTGAGCCATCTTTACATCTGGTGTCACAGAGATCCCTCATGCACACAGGTGGAAGCCTTTCAAATGGATATGGAATATGCAGGTGCTATCTAACACTGGATTTGTAGACCATTGATTGATCTTTCCACTTTTAAAATTCCCTGAGTAATGAAACAAAAACAAAAGATCATGTATTGTATGCACCAGCCAGACCACATAAAGAAAAAAGATGCAAACCGATCTGTCCATCTCTAGATTTGAACTGATGAACTCATTCATTTTAGACTTCTTGGAAGAATGTGGTCAGGTGGGATATCTTGACATGGACATCGCTCCTCTGTCAAGTCCTATTCCAAATGTGATCTCTCAGAACAACCTCTTTCATGGAACATTCATAGCTCAAAATTAATTCATTTGGCCCTATCACACACCAAGAAGTATTGTTGCCACAAAAGAACTTATTAGGGAATATGATATACTTAAATAGTGCATCATAGGATGCTCAGAAATTTATCCAAGCCATATTAGCATAAAGACTTTTTAATAGAGGAAGCACCAATTCATAAATAATGTTCTTTTTTCTGGTCACATTGATTTTTACTGCACAATATTATTTCATATTATTTTAAAGTTTGCTTAGTATCCATTTTCCAGCAACATTTCCCTCATTTTAAAAGTTATTTTAAATTTAATAACTTTTAAATGCTCTGATTCTTTCTATCCAAGAAAATTTTTCTCTGCTTGCTTTGACATCTGAATCTAAATTTTACATCTATTCTCTTCTTAAAAGAGACACATCCATAAATTTACTTTTATACTGCTGATATGCATTTTCTTGATTTTCATATAATGTGAGGTATAATGTTTATGATTTACACTTTTCAAATTTATTAAACACCTTCCTTGAACTTTTTTCATACTTAGGATATAAGAATGCTGGTTTATTTTCCATTATTATATTTAGTAAATTTCATGGGAATGAATAATCAATTAATGTGTGTGAAAATTTTATACATTTTAAAATATAGATTTTTAAATCTGAAGGAATATATGGATTGTTTTTCTGGGAAAATTATATTGAATAACTCCAGAAACTAATAATACCCCAAATCCACAAGCTATAAGGAATATAAAAGAAGCATTAATAGTATAGAAAGAGAAATGTAAATGAGGATAAAATTTTATCTTTATGCGGGGGGAGGGGATGACTGCTCTGTAAAGATTCACTCAACATGCACACTAAAGATGCACACGTCAAGAGCTATGTGAAGCTCTGTTCTCTAGAAATTGAGAGGTCACTGTAATTAAGTATCTACATGGCCTGGTAGGAATCAGAGCCTACAAAAGGTCCATCTCACTCAAGAAACTACTAAGTGACCTTAGTACATTAGACATCAACAGTCCTCAGGGCTTCTACCTATTATACACACTCAACACTTTTAGAAGTAATACATTGATATAGATAAATTTGTGAGAAAATAGAGGCCAACACTCTGACGGAGGATCCTCTAGGTAGTCTGTAACTGCATGTTTTTCCAACAGGCATTGGTAAAATATTCTTCGCATGTAGCACTCCATCTACACAAAGACCTGTGGACATGACCAAGTGAATCTGTTGAGTCAGATGTGATGGCAGGAGAACTGGTTGTATTCAGGCCCAAACCACTAAATATAAAAACTAAAAGCATTGGCAAGAGGCTTTCTGAAGGGTAATCAAGCAGTGATCCTTTGATAGGAAGCCGTATGTTACTAATTAAAGTTTAATCACCTTGTCTGTGATTCATTGCCTTTTCAGTTTTGATGACATTTCAACCTACGTAAATGCAGTAGAATGATTCTTTATTGTCTTTGAACTGAAGCTAAACATATATAAGAAAAAGCGATTTGTTCTGTTAACATACATCGGCTCTAAGGACTGCACACACAGTTCCCCCACACAACCACACTTACAGACACACTCAGTTTTGTTTAAAGACATCTGCCAACAGTCTTCCCAGCCTAAAGGCAGTATTGAATTCACATGTCTCAAAGAGCCACAGAAAGTCTCAGGACAAAATGAAGAGCCTTAGGATCTCTGCAGCAAGTCCCTGCAGGAGCCAGAAAGACTAGTTCCACCAGTGGAAGAGGAAATCAAGAAGACAGGTGTTACTCATGGATGACTATGAATTTATGTTTTATTAGTCATGACTCTGCCAGATTGTGCCCTGAGGGTCCAGTTCCTTTCAAAATGTAATCCTCTGAATTAAGGATATCTTGGGATAGCCTGAACACAACTGTCTCTTCGATCTTCCTCAAAAGCCACCAGGTGAGTTGACAAAACAAAAGTTTTTCCAAGAATAATTACCATGCATTGTGTTTAACATCAGATTGGCAGTTCCGATATAAATCCAGATATATGTGAACTTGCTTACACTTAAGTTTTTATAACTCAGTGTTAGGTAGGGCTTGCAAAATATATCATTTTGTATCGTGTTTCTAAAATGCAAAGAAGACTAAATTCTGAATTAAAATCCACAAAGAATTTTTATTTTACAATCACTGCCCCCATTCCTTGTCTTCCCTCCCACAGTCCCTTTCCCCATGTCCCCATCCCATAATCCTCTGAGAGAGTAGAGACAACCCTTGACTAGCCAGCCACTCTGGCACATCAAGTCTCTTAGGGTTAGGTACTTCCTCTCCCACTGAGGTCAGACGAGACAGCCCAGCTAGAAAAACATGTTACACAGACAGACAACAGCTTTTGGGATCTTCCCTGCTCCAGTTGTTTTGGACCCTTATGAAGACTGAGCTGCACATTTGCTACATATTTGTCTGGGGGGTAGGCTAGGTCTAGCCCATGTATGCTTTTTGGTTGGTGATTCAGTCTTTGAGAGCTCTTTTTAAACATGGTGTATCAATAAGTATTTATAGAATGCTGAAAGTGACATACTGATAAGTATAAGATCATTTCTTTTTAATTGGTTGGACATAAACCTTTTTGAAAACAAATATCAGTAATTTTTCTATATGCTACATTCAAGAGAAAAAGATCTACAAATTGGAGGAAGGAGCAATGTGCCACATGTGGGAAATGTAGAGAAACTGGGTCCAAGAGTCCTTTCACACTTTCATGCTCTGTGTAGTGGATAATCATTTCTTCTATGTGTAAAAGCTATAGCTAGACCAGCAGTGGAAAGCTCAGAGGGGGCAGCTGAGGACCACCATACCTGTTGATTAATGGAGAGGCCTTAACAGCACTCTTCTTCCATGCGTCTTGCCATGAGGAAGGGGAAGGAAGGGAAAGGTAGTGATGGCAGCAACACCTGGGGAAGGGAGATGGTGAAATATGTAAGGGGAAAATGAGCAGCTGCTGCACCATGGTGTCCATCCAGATTGTGTCAACAAAACCATGTCCAAAGAGTAGTCTCTACTTCCTCAAAATATAAATCTCAAAAATTAATGTAAGCAAACTAGGTTCTTTCTTTCTCTCTTCCTTCCTTCCTTCCTTCCTTCCTTCCTTCCTTCCTTCCTTCCTTTCTTTTCTAACAGGGTTTCACTGTGTAGCCCTGGCTGTTCTGGAACTCTCTGTAGACCGGTCAAACCTCAATCTCAGAGATCTGCCTACCTCTGCCTCCAGAGTATTGGAATTATAGGCATACCACCATGGAGGTCTACCAAGGTCTTTTGAAGGGTAATTATCACTAAACTTGCAACTATACTTCTCCAAGGATACTGTTGGCTGCTAGACATAAGAAGGTAACATCCAATTCTCACATTTTAACTGAAAAGAGTAACTTAGGAACTTTAAGACAGGGGCATAGATTTTTTAAAAACAGAGTTAAATGAAAAAGTAACAGGACAAAACTAATAATAAACTCTAACACAGTTGCTTTCCAATACTCAGTATTCTGCTACTTCTTCCTGCTGCCACTATCCATTTGTTACATAAAGACACCAAATGGTCTTGTTTGTTATATTCTCCTAAGGATACAGGACATCTACATCTAAATGCCTTCCCTTAAATTAATGGAAAAGGTATTAAACTTAGTAGGAGTCCACAAAACCTTGTGAGATCCGACTAATAAAATTTGTAAAAATATTCATGTTAAATTTTATTTATATGCATGCATTAATTGTGATGCTATATAACAAATAGAATTATATAGAAAAATTAAAAGAAATGTTTAATAAAGAGTTGGTAAATTATTTGCATTTTAATAATAAATATTTTAATATCAGTGTATGAAATAAAACCAAGTGTGAAGTTGTAAGGCCTGTTCCATGTAAGATTTTTGTGCTTGGTGTTTAAAGAAACCTTTGACTTTCTGTGTTTATATTCAAATGCAAAATATTCATCTGAAGTGTTTCTTTTAAACTGTTTGTTTAAAGACATTTTAGACATTGTAGAAGTTAACTTGCATATTTAAATTGATTTATGACAGCAATATAAAATATAAAACTAGATATAAAAATGACCCAAGAATTAAAAATAACAGTTAATTTTTGTTTGTATAATAAGGTTGACTCTTCACAGCAATATGTTTTTTAGTGTATTTATTACCAAAATTTTGTTTAAGTTTTCTGTAAAGATAAGAATTTGTCTAAGTATGTATTTGCATTCTCGTTTCTAAAAGTAATTTCAACTTTTAATCCCAATGTTTAGGAAACCAGCTATCAGAAAAACCTTTGAGGTTTGGAATTTAATAATCCTTATCATTTTTCCATGATCCTGTTTAGACAATGTATTTCAAAAGATTCCAGTTTCTCAACATCCTTTGGCTCTGACAAACTTCTGATTAACCTTCCTGCCAGTTTACCAGGAACCACCTAATGCTTAGGCAATAGCATTAGTCAGTTTATAAATTGAGAAATCCTGGAAACTAATTGCTATCATAAAAGATTAACATCACAGAATTCTGGAGGTATAAGTATCATGTAGGCTTGTTGAATTAATAGAACATCTCCACATTAAAAACTCAATTATCTGATGGGACACATCCTTTTTATGAAGTTCAGTCATGTTAAGAAACATGACCTTTATCTGTTGTGTATTTAACTTAAAAATGCTACACAAAATATTTTAAAGTTTAAATGCCTCTCCAAAATTAAAGCTTACATATTTTAAATTAAACCAATTTATTCATAAATTTAAATATTCCAGAGTGATTATTTTAGGATCAGCATTTATCTTTGGATGAATCAAATGTGGGAATCTTGCAAGCCAGGAAAAAATATATAGAATCCACATGCTCTGAGTTTGCAGCCAGATAGTTACATCTAACATGGTGAAATAGACTAGTTTCTGCATACAAATCCTTAATATACTAAAGTTTTTACTAAGTAACTAAATTTCTTTTGGTTTAAAAAAGGGTGGATTACTATAGTATGTATAGTATATTTAAAACTTATCATTGCATTATGAGAAGAAAGTAACTTTGGTAAGTGCTTATGCACCAAGACATAAGAAAAATTGTATCACAATTTACCAAGTCATGTAAAATAATTTTCATAAATAGCTTTGTCATGTGGAAGGTTCTCAAGCAAGAGACATAAAAATGGCATATTTGAAAGGTATGGGATCAACCTAATGAAAAAATCTTTGCCATTCATGACGCATCCCCAGCAGAAATTTTGCTCATGAAAAATAATACAAGCTAGATTTCACACTGCAACACAAAGAAGGGGTTGGTACATGATAGCTTTCAAATGGCAACAAGAAGAACAAGATGAGTTTTCCTGTTCATGAATACAGGAAGTCAGAGGAGATGTTGATGTTGTTTTAAAGAATCACTGACAGTAAGGAGTTTGTGACGGCTGTGTGAGAATGTTGGGAACTTGCTCTCACAAAATACAGTAGTATGGAGAACAGTGGAAAAGCCCAATAGTCTGACTCTTATAGCTTCCAAGTGAAGAAAAATGTATGACCTTGGTATTGAGAATCATATTGGTTAAATATTGTTGCTGGTTGCTGTGTAATTTTGCAAATTAAGCACAGGAAGTCCCTGGTGAACTTTCAGAGAATAACAGGACACAGGACACGGAGGTTATTTTTCAGGTTTCTGGAAACTATGGACAAAGCATCAACGGTGGTTAAGGTGTTAAAATAAAAGAGATTCAGGGCATACATTTTATTTGTAATGCACACACTGAGCTGCCTTCTCAATATTGAGCAGAGTAAGGACGAAGGGTTGGACTGAAAAACACTTTGCAGTCAAAGAAGCTTGCACACACAAAGCCAGGGAAACCATGACATTCTCTCAGCCGTTATGGGCATTTTGATGGGAAAAGCATTGGAGGTATGGATGGGGTGTAAGCTGACATATTGAGTATGATGAGCCAAGGATATGTTTTAGTCTCTGAGAGAACTGTACTCTGCTTAATTCTCTCAAGTCTTTCTAAGAGTCTGGAGTATCCGAAATAAAGGTATACAGGAAGGACTTACAGATTCTAGATAGCAGCATTACTTTTCTTATCCTTTTGGTGATCAAGCCTGTAAAATAAATTTCCTGCAAGAATTGGAAAACAGCTGTTTCAGCTGTCGGATTGACAGAAACTCCAGAGCAAAATTGGCCACTGCCACACATTAAACTACCCAGAGTATTCTTTGTGTTAGCACATGATTTAGGCAATGCAATATTTTAAGATATTATAGTTTTGTCTTATGCCTTAGTAATAGTTGCTGAATAATATTTTTTAAAGGGCGTCTTAATATCTTAAGAAATAATGCTCATATCTGTTGAGTTATCGGTAAGGCTAGAGTGTAAAGAGGCTGCAGTGACTATTTTCATTCTCTTTAAAAGTGAGATTAAAAGGTGTCTTTAATGACAACAAATGTCACCAGAGAGGGAAAGAGACTTGGAACTTTTGTAAGGGGTAGGACAGTGAGTCACTTGGAAGAATACTAGAGACTGGTCTGTCACAGGGGTGACATTGTTAGACTTGAATCTTGAAAGGAACAAACAATATTTTACATAATAAAATGTAATTATTAAGCCTTAGATAAAGTTATCACATAGTACTGAACTTCTGAAACCATTCATAAGAAACTTAAGTCAAAAGTAAATGTAAAGAAAAAGATCATTATTTCTGTACCATTTCAAGCTTATTTAAAACAAAAATTGTGGAGGAGACAAAAGAACTGTGGATTATAAAACTATTTTCAGCTCAGTTTTTAGGAAAAGGTTAATGGCATTGCTACAGTTCTGAGATACAGTACATCAGGGACATGAGCTTTCAGGAAATAAATTGCAAAGTTTAATGCCAACAAAAATCTATAAGCATTTCATTTTACACAGTAAAATTAATAAAAATAATTTAATAAAACAATTGTACTCTGATGATATTAGAGACATTGTATTATTTAAGTGTAATACTTAGTCAGTATTACTAAATTGGATTATGATTAGATTTGAGATTACCATATAGCTATGGAAAGGTACATTTGTTACTTACATGAAAGTGCTATGTATTAATATTAGCAATATGATGCTGAAAATTTACTCCAGAAGTAACACACTCACTATTCCCTTTCTATAACTGAAAATGTTGGTCATCAATTTTCTTCAATATTATGCATAACTTTCTCAAGTTGAATTTTTGTTATCATAATTGGAGTACTGTAATGTATAAATCTAAGAATTATTTTGATAAAACTTTCTTAGATATTGTCTTTATTAATATTTGAATATCCAGCTCAACTAAAACATTTTTAAAAGTCTAGACCTGGTGCATAAGTCTGCACCTGGGTCTTTGTGTATATATTATGCCTTCTGGTTTAGTGGTTTTATGAATTCTTGAGTGTTCAAACAAGTGAGTCTGTTTTCCTGTGCCTTCTCTTAAACTCTTTCCTTCTGTTCTGTCTCATTCCAATATTTACTTTCTGTTTTATCTTATTATATTTTATTATATTATTATATTTTATTATTTTCTCTCAGAAGCCTGTTATTTTGCTTTGTTTTTGTTCATTTGTTTGTTTTTTGAGATAGGGCTTCTCTACCTCTATATAGTCCATGTTGTCCTGGTGATTGCTAACTTAGACTAGACTGCCCTCAAACTCAGAGATCCTCCTGGTTTTGCCTCTGGAGTGCTGGGATTAAATGTGTGTCTGTTAGCCTGGTATCACAGACAGGAGACTAGCAAAACAGTCCTCTGAGAGCCTCTACCAAAAAGCTGACTGAAACAGACGGAGACCCACAGTGAAACATTAGACTGAGTTTAGGAGGTCTTGTGGAAGATTTGGGGGAAGTACTGAGGAACCCAGAGGGAATAGAGACTCCACAAGAAGACCAACAAGAGTCAACTAATGTGGACCCTAAGGGTTCCCACCCAGAAACTGAACCATTAACCAAAAATGCATACAAGGACTGGATCTAGGGTCCCTGCACATCAGTAGTAAATGTGCAGCTAGATCTTCAGTGTGGGACCCCCAAGAACTGCACTAAGACTTACCCTGACTCTGTTGACTGCTTGTGGATCATGCTCCCCTAACTGGGCTGTCTCGTCTGGCCTCTGTAGGAAAGGATGTGTCTAGTCCTGCATTGACTTGACGGGTCAAGAGAGTTGATACGCAGGAGAAGCACTCCCTTCTCAGATGGGACAAAAGGAAGAATAAAAGGAAGAGGCATGTGAGGAGGATACTGATAGGAGGGACTGTTCTCAGGAGGTAAAGTGAATAAATAAATAAACAGTAAAATGTGTGACTTGCCTGTTTGTTTTCTAATAAGAGACAGGGAGTACATCCAATTGAAAAGGCATGGGTGTGGGAAGGAACTGAGAAGAGTATAGGAGGGGAACAGTAATCATCATATATTCTATGAGGAAATAAAAATCTATTTTCAATAAAAGAAAATAAAAAGGTATAGTGTTTCACTCAGTTTCAAGTTTTTAATGTTCTAAATATATGTTTTTGAACAATTTTGCAATGTACATGTAAATTGTCATGACTTACCCTCCTTTACACAAAACTGATAATCACGTACTCGCTTATAATTTATTCAGTGTGGTAAGTCATGTTTGCTTAATTCATTTTAATTCATAGATGATTTTACTTAATGAAAACAATGAAAGTATTCTTTTCCAAAAAACAATTGCCTTTTAACAATGGGTTTTCTCGTCTTACCATATACTGGATATTATTTTAAAAGGTAAATATAAGGTTGTCTGTGACCTTGCCTATACAGTAAACTTCTCTACTTCTGAGTACGTCATAAGTTTGATAATTCAGTTTTTTTTTAAGGTTTCACCACTCAGTGTTCTAGGAGATGCTTTAAGGAGTTGGCCTCAAATGCATAGGCCTTGTGACCCCTGTACACCTCAAGAACAACACTGTGCAAAGCGATTGGGATTATCTGGGGTGTATCTGTCAATATTCACTATATTCTGGAATTAAATTAAATTAGTAAAAGTGTATTGATATAAGTGTTTGAAATAGCCATGATGAATTGTGTATATGCTGATGGATATTTTATGAAACAGTTCCATATTTTAAGATACAATATGCATGACATTATTGTATGCTTTGCACAACTCTTAATGACTATTTTGGTACAAGAAAGATGCAATCGTCTCTTCTTTATTCAGTGGGTTGTGTAATGTCAGAGAGTCAGATCATTGATAGTAAAGAGGCGAGAACTCTCTGGAATTAAAGAAATGAAAATTACAGCTTCAGACAAGTTCTCTTATATATGAGTGAGTAAGAGTTCAGAGTATAAATCCCAATATTATCATGAAACTTGACATGGATCTTGAAGGTTTGACACTATAGTTTGAAAAGTTACAGACTATGTACCTTCAGTACATATGCTTACAGGTAATCATAATAATGTAAACCCTGTTTATGGGGACCATATTCTAGAAAGACAGACGACAGATGTTAGGATGGTATATGAAGCAGCACATGTTAAGATAGAAATGAGATAGTCAAGGCTAAGGAGTTATTATTTATATCAAACCTTAAAGGAACAGTTCGTAAAAAATAAAGAGATAGAGGTGGTGGGATTTCAAAGCCACTGCAGTGAGAGAAAGGCTTTGCTAGACACTCTGTGGTCCAATGCAAAGGATAGGATTGGAATGAATTGGAAACTTTGTTCACATAAAACACTTACTTAGGATGAAGTTAATTACGTGGTGAGCTGTATATGCTAAAAGAATGAACGTTGCCAATAGAGTACAGTGAGGCAGTAGGAAGAGGAGGAAGTATAACAAAATAAATGCAAATTGTAGAAGTGAAGCATTTGTAAGGAACTCAGTATGGTGACAAGTGATAAACCAGACTACGGTGCAAGAAAACACACTATGTAGAAAAGGGGGGGGGATTTTTAATTGGATATTTTCTTTGCATAAATGAGATTTATTATGATATTTTATGCATTATACCACAGTCACTCTCTGTTGCTCTTTTTGGTCCTGTCTTCTGTAGTGGCTTGAGTTTTTATGTTAATTATGTTACCCAAAAACCTGTTTTTACTGTCCCACACATAGGACTAAAGAAAGCCTGTCCCCAATTGGTGTTGTTGTTGCTTTGGTTTTTTTTTTTTACATTTTTCTTTTTCTTTTTCTTTTTTTTTTTCTTTTTTCTTCTTCTACTTTCTTTACATTTCAAATGTTTCCCCCTTTCTAGATCTCCCTTTGGAACCTCCCTATTCCCTCCCCTCTCCCCTGCAGTTATGAGGGTATTTCCCTACCCACCCACCCACCCACCCACTCTCCTCTTCCCTCCTTGGCATTCTCCTCTACTGGGGGATCTAATACCCTCAGGCCCAAGGGCCTCTACTCCCCCTGATGGCTAACAAGACCCTCCTCTGCCGCATGTGTGGCCAGCACCATGGGTCACTCCATGTGTAGTCTTTGGTTGGTGGATCAGTCTCCAGGAGTATCAGTGGGTCAGGCCAGTTGCCACTGTTGCTGCCTTTCTGGGGATGCAAACTCCCTCAGCTCCTTCAGTCCCTTCTCCAAGTCCTCCATCTAGGACCTCCCATTCCGCCCTACTGTTGCTGTGACTCTTGGGTATTCCTAACTTTTCTTTATTTACATTTCAAATATTATCCCCTTTCAAGGTCTCCCCTGCAGAAACCCCATATTTTGTCTCCCCTCCCCCTGCCTCTATGAGGATACTCCCCCACCCATCCACCCACTCCAGCCTTCCCATCCTGGCATTCCCCTACACTGGGGCATCGAACCCCCACAGAACCAAAGGCAGCTCCTCCCACTGATGTACAACAAGGCTGACCTCTGCCACACACAAGCCTGAGCCATGGGTCCATTCATGTGTACTCTTTGGTTGGTCATCCGGTCTCCGCGAGCTCCAAGGGTCTGGACAGTTGACACTGTTGCTCCCTCCGTGGGGATGCAAAACCCCTCAGCTCCTTTAGTCCTGTCTCCAATTCTTCCATCAGGGACTTCGCGTTCAGTCCAATGGTTGACTGCTAACATCTGCCTCTGTATTTGTCAGACTCTGGCAAAGCTTTGCAAGCGACAGACATAGCAGGCTCCTGTCAGCAAGCACTTCCCTGTATCAACAATAGCTTCCAGGTTTGGTGACTGTACATGGGGTGGATCCCCAGGTGGGACAGTCTCTGGATTGACTTTCCTTCTGTCTCTGCTCCACACTTTGTATTCATTTTTCCTCCTGTGAGTATTTTGTTCTCCATTCTAAGAAGCACTAAAGCATCCACACTTTGATCTTCCTTCTTCTTGAGCTTCATATGGTCCGTGAATTATATCTTGGATATTCCTAGCTTTTGGGTTAATATCCACTGATCAGTGAGTGCACACCATGTGTGTTCTTTTGTGACTGAGTTACCTCACTCAGGATGATATTTTCAAGTTCCATCCATTTGCCTGCGAATTTCATGAAGTCATTGTTTTAATTGCTGAGTAGTATTCTATTGTGTAAATGTATCACATTTTCTGTATCCATTCCTCTGTGGAGGGACATCTGAGTTGTTTCCAGCTTCTGGCTATTATACATATGGCTGCTGTGAACATAGTGGAGCATGTGTCTTTATTACATGTTGGAGCGTCTTCTGGGTATATGCCTAGGAGTGGAATAGCTGGGTCCTCAGGTAGTACTATGCTCAATTTTCTGAGGAAACACCAGGTTGATTTCCAGAATGGTTGTACCATTTTGAAATCCCACCAGCAATAAAGGAATGTTCCTCTTTCTTCACATCCTCACCAGCATCTGCTGTCACCTGAGTATTTGAACTTAGCTATTCTGACTGGTGTAAGCTGGAATCTCAGGGTTGTTTTGATTTGCATTTCCCTGATGACTAAGGATGTTGAACATTTCCTTAGGTGTTTCTCAGCCATTCGAGTTTCCTCAGTTGAGAATTCTTTGGTTAGCTCTGTTCCCCATTTTTTGATAGGGTTAATTGGTTCTCTGGAGTCTAACTTCTTGAGTTCTTTGGCTATATTGGATACTAGTCCTCTATCAGATGTAGGATGGGTAAAGATCTTTTATTAATATGAAGGTTGCCATTTTGTCCTGATGAAAGTGTTCTTTGCCTTGCTGAAGCTTTTCAATTTTATGAGGTCTCATTTGTCTATTGTTGATCTTAGACATAAGCCATTGGTGTTCTGTACAGGAACTTTCCCCCTGTGCCCATATGTTTGAGGCTTTTCCCCATTTTCTCTTCTATTAAATTCAGTGTATCTGGTTTTAAGTGGAGGTCTTTGATCCACTTGGACTTGAACTTTGTACTGGGAGACAAGAATAGATCAATTTGCATTCTTCTGCATGTGGACTTCCAGTTGAACCAGCACCATTTGTTGAAAATTCTGTCTTTTGTCCACTGGATGTTTTCATATGCAGATATTAGCAAACCTTTCTCAAACCCTGCTATCATCCCAGCCCATTTATCCCAGAAAGAAAACAAAAAATTAAAAACATATGTGGGGGTTATTGTACAATAAAGAATGAAATATGTATAGAATACCACTGATAGCAGAAGCAGTGCTTAAAAAGTAATGAAACTCTTCTATGGCTTAAACTTAAAAAAAACAAAAAAACAAAAACCTAAATCTTACCGCAGTCTTTCATTTTGGTCTTTGTGGTAGTAATAAACAAACATACGGGGAGCAGGGTGAGTAAGAACACATAAGTTGCATATGGCAGTGAGATCTCAAGATGGAATTAGTTATAAAATTCACAAATAAATATCAATTTAAAAAACAAATATATTTTACAATTTTAATTTTTGATTATTTTGTTTTATTTTAATTATCAACTAGTTTTCTTATTTGATGTTTGTTTGCTTGTTTGTTTGTTTTGCTTGTATGTATGTGTGTGTACCATTGAATGCCAAGTACCCAAGAGGATCATAGAAGGACGTCAGATCTTCTGGAAATAGAGTTGCGATGGGTTCTGAATTGTCGAGTGAATGCCAGGAATTGAATTTGAGTCCTCTGCTAGTACAAGAAGTGTTCATAAGCTCTCAGCCATTACTACAGTCCCATACATTTGAAGAAGATAATGCAATTGTATTACCTTTCCTCCACTTTATCTAGTAGTCCATGATGAGCAGACATTTAAGGAAACTAACTGTGCAATTACAAAACAATGTATGTATGTACATGTACACCACAGATAACACAAGCAGTACTTAAAACTTCAAAATACACACACACACACACACACACACACACACACACAGATACATAGATTCAATTTTTGTTTTATTTTTTAGTTCTGTCAGTTAACAATGAGAAGGTAAAAATTTACTTGTTCTTTAAGTGTAAAATAGGCTTCTCATTAAAAGTCTAGGACATGCTTAGAATTAACCTGTACCCTTTCAAAATATGCTCTATTTCATGGAAATTAGTAATTTTGAGTACATTTGCCATCGGCACAATTCAAGTTAGACTAAATAAACACAAGTTCAAGCAAATAAAAAAATAAAAATTGTAGATAAATCCTAGATCTAGAAAGAATTGCTTTATTCATGATTCAATAAACTTTACTGAGAATCCATTATAAACTAAGTGATATCCTAATATCTGGAGATACTATGATGAGTGAGTTATCTTGGGATTCAACCTCACGTTATGTAGCCTAAAGCTAGTAGGTCTGATATTGAATAAATGCATATATAAACGTACATACATACATACACTGTCCATCCTACCAATATATCTTGAAATCATTTAATCATTTTCAAAATAATTCTGTTTTAGATTATATAAAATTAAAACAAGTATTTTATAATCTTTCATACCTTGATGTTGTATACATTGAGGATGACAGTTATTCAAATAAATATTGCCCGTTGCTTGTGTTTTTATTCCAAATTTCATACACCATCTAGATCTCACTATTAGCTCGAGATATGCAATGAAATACCACCTGAGAAGTTTCATTTCCATTCCTCTGGAGTGCATGTCTGAAGGCATGCTGAAGAATAACTGATGGGCTGTAACAGTCACCTTTATTATGCTGAGACTTGCAACTGTAGGTATATCCTTCTCCAATCATTCAACCCTAGAGCTTAATTTGCTTTTAGCTTTTTCTTTTGACATATCTCACTTTTTCCACTCTTATTTTATTACTTACTTCCTCTTAACATCTACTACCACAGTATAACCAAGTCAAACAACAGCCATCAAGACTGAGTCCATTTAACCACATAATCACAGGAATCTATACATAACAGGGAAACATTACTCTTGCAGAAAAAGGCTTAGGTCATGGATACAATTAGCAGAAGCCATCCAAAAGCCATTTTGATTTTACTCAAATGAAAATGAAAACCAAATGGGTGGTTTCCTTTGTAGAGTAGAAATATCTCCAGTCAGGCCTGTTATTTATAATCTTCAAACCTCAAGGAATGATTATTCATAGATCTGCAGAATTGGAGCGAATCATAACATTCTGTTCATTCCAATGTTCACTCGACATACTCTGCCCGCTCACTGTAGCTAGTGCATTTTAATTCATTTTTAAAGTATCAGTTGTGCTTTGGCTCTAAAGCATTCAGACACTTGCTGAAACTTTTTTTTTTTTTTAAAGTATTTCCGCCTCAACCTGTTCATGTTCACCCAAACAGATAAGCAATATGCTCAGAGGTGGAATTCAGCTAACACATAGAATACCGTTTTCAATAGCATAATTTAAATTACATGAAATAAAATGCTAACTTTGGGCAATGCTGCTCCCTCAAACCATATATCGCTTTTCATTATGTATGTATGTATTCATAATGTTTTATTTCAAGACTATAAAATATAGTATACTCTTGAGAAATTTGACAGATGATAGATCCGCAGAAGGGGAGGCCATGTGCGTGTGTTTTCATACTTCCGCATAACTGCCAAATCATTTTGTATTTCAATCAGCTGTCTGCACTGGTGGATGATTAACAAATTTAATAAGCAGCAGATTGGTCTACTAATGTATGTGGAAGACCTATTCTTCCCCCAACTCCGCCCACTCTACTTACATGTTCTTTTATATTCTAGTTAAGTAAAACATTTCCTGGATAGAGAGAACTTGAAAATAAGCCATATGCCACATGAATTCCACTGTAAAAAACAATAGCTGGGTTTATTTTAAGAATATTGTAAAAGAAGAAACTACATTTTTGTCTTTTAAATTCTCTATTTGTACCTCATGCACACACACAAAATATTTTCATGGCTTGTTGTTGCACATTTTTTTCTGTGTTCAAAAATATAACTTTATAAAGCTTTACATTCTGCTGGGTAAATTCCCCAGTCTTTGAAACATTCTGTTTGAATAGCCACTAATGTTTTCGTATGGAAGTGTCAAGGATCAAACCTAGACTCATTTGTATGCCAGGCAAGTATTCTACCACTGAACAACATTCCCAATGATTAAAGTGAGTTTAATCTTTAAAAGTATAACTCTTTAAAGCCTATTTTTAATTCAATTCTTACAGAACAAATATATTAGATTGCCCAATGGAAGTTTCAGTCAGACTCGATTTTGAACATATGATGACAGAAACTAAAATAAAATAAAGAAAAAATAAACAAATTCTCAAAAGTCCAACAATTTTAAGCTATGCACGTTACTTCATTTTTTTAATATGCTTTTAATTTAAATAGATGTTTAACATTTTTGAAATTATAATTTAATCACATTTCCCCTTTCTCTTTCTCCCTCCAAATCCTTCCCACACCCCTCCCAACTTTCAAATTGTTCAGCTCTATTTTCACTTATTATCACATGCATATATGCAGATACATAAGTATTCCTACATAAAATTATTCCACGTATACCATACTGCCTTTGTTTACGTTGTCAGGGTTCACAGTTTGACCATTTGATGTGCTCTTCCCTGGGGAAGAGAATCTCTCCCATTCTCAGCCTTCCTGGTTTGCTTATATTTCTTTGTGCAGAGTTGCAGCCTCATAGGCTTGCTTTCCCCCCTCCAGTCTGGCATGTTTGTTGGTGTGATCCTCGTTTTGGTAGTCATGCTGGTGAGATTTAAAGAGAGCAGCTTCTGATATTACTAGGACACACAGTCTCAAAGCAAACTCTCTGATCCTAAAAACAGACAGCATTTTTTCTTCTCCCTTACTTCTTTCTAACTTTTCTTATTTACCATCCCTCAATTCCTTACAGTGTCACCAACTCTCAAGCATATTTTAAGAGCTCTAATTTCCAGTAGAATACAAAATAATTTAAACACATTTTGACAATTAAATTCATTGAGAATAATGCTATAGCCCCAAGCCCTGTTGTCTGCCAAACCAAGCTGGCTAGGGTAGTTACTGTACTCAGATTCAAAATCATATCATGAACTTTGATCTAGGTTTCCTGTGTTGTGAATCAAATTAAAAATCTAACTCTAAAACGACAAATCCATTTCTCATCAATATAAGAAGAGGATGGGGAAATCAAGTAAAAGCAATATATGTGTAGAATGGAATCTGCTGTGAAAGAAAAATGTTTCAGATATAAATGCTTATTTTAAATTTCCCTACATCAATTACAGATTTTCACAGCCAGGTCATGCATGAATAGAAATGCCAAGGGACTAAATCTGGGCAGGTACCTGCTTTGCAGATATTACATCAGCATCCATTTTTACTAGGCATCACTGGAATATTAGCCAACATGTGTATTAGATTACTTTACAGAGATGCTCATGTTCCTACAAGCCATAATTTCAATAAATCATACAATATATAACTTTCATTCTCACATTTACATTACCAAGTATTTTATGGAGCAATTTTCTTAGTCAGAGTGGTGAGACTATGCAATGGTGTAAATAACTAAGTACTATTTCAACATCAAATCTTTACCTCCATAGAAAAATGACTGCTGCCATCTCCCACGAATACAATTCACTATTAAATAGAATTCAGTGAGCAGTTGGGTCTATCTCAATTTGCATCCATGAAGGATTATTACCAGGAAAATCTAAAAGACTTTATTATAACAACTATTGCAGAAGCCAAGGACAGTTATGGCTAGCTTCCAGTGCTAAGAAAAAGAGCATAAAAAGCCTAATATGCCATGATACTGAAACAGTTATAATGAATAAGCAGTGCATTTACATTGGATCATCACAGGTTTTCAACAACAACTAGAAGTACCAATTCTATACACATCTTTCCAAAGACACAGAGGTTTTGTTACTGTTTCTGAGACCAGTTCACATAACCCTGATAAGTCTGAGTACTTTTATAAGCTTGTATTTAAGAAAAAATAAAACTCTAAAAAAGAGTATTGAATATAAAACATATCTTAAAATGAAAAAAAAATAGTTGATAGCACCCAATGAAATACCCCTGAAGCAATATTTTAAATACTACAATATAGCCTTATTTTCAAATATACAATATCACATCTTAAACTTGATGGGCAAAAACACCTTGAAATTGTTAGGAAAATATGTTATATCATTTGGAGATTTTTGTTAGCATTTTAGCTAAAGAATTTTGTTATATGTGTGTTTGTGTTTTAAATATTAAGAAAAGATAGCTGTTTTCAAGATGCATACATTACAAACTTCTAACTGCAGCTTAATAGAAGTATGTTTACTAGAGGGTATTCTTCAAACTTCTATTACTGCAGTTTAATAGAAGTATGTTTACTTTAAATAGACAATGTTCCATATGGTAGGAGACAGCCAGGTCTGCTGTGTATGAAGCCTTGACTTTAGCTTATCACTTCTAAAATCAAATTATCTTTGAACACATAATTTATTACTCAAGTTATTTCTAAGATATTTTCTTACATGCTTAATCCAGTCTGCTGTCCTGAGAGGTGTGTACGTGCACACATGCATGTATGTGTGTGTTTGTGTATGTATGTATGTACATATGTATGTACATATGCATGTATGAATGTTTCCACAGTGAGTAATGCAATGCTCTGTCTTCTTAAAATTAATTCATAAATTTCAAAATACATATCAAAACTATATAGTAACTTAAAAGCCAAATTCCCTGCATGTTAGTCCATCAAATAAAAATTTTCCACATAAGAATGCACATCAGGTACAACTATGTAGTTCATAAAGCCCAATCAATGAGAACAGCTTTATGAAGCACAAAAAATATTTAAGCAGTAACCTTTGCTTAGTAAGAAAGTGTGTCTATGCAATACCATGTATCAATATTTCTCTAGCTGCTAAAATGAAAAGATCTCAGAGGCAGACATCTTGCCATGTAGTTATATTGTATTTTCTGTTCTCTTTTCTTGATGAAGTTGGGAACAACCCTCAGCACTTCCGAGATGTTCTACCTCCTACCCAGGAGGAAAATGAAAACCTTTTCACTAATGGGAAGATATATGTGACAATGACAAAAGAGCAGCAGGGACAGATGGGGGCTGAAAGCTGCTTAGTGACTAGGTCAATTAGGAGCATACCTGTGAGGCCAACTTCTCACTGGAATCAACTATTTTTACCTGAACCTCTTTGTAACACACACTGTTTCTGTGTGTGCTTTCCCCAAAAACATGTAATCTTATAGGTTCAAGTTTTTTTAATCTATTTTTTCTATCTTTAAAGTTTGTCTTCCTTTAGAAGGAAAAATTACACATGTTAAATGCTAGCTCCAACAAGTTATGAATATGCTTTTGTAAGGCACAGATGCTCATAACTTTTGAAGGACTAAATAAGATACAAAGGTAAGAATGAGGAAAGGTGTTTTTTTTATTTTTCTATGTACGTAATATGTATTCTTTTTCCATGTCTTCAGGATGGATATTTGAAATGCTTTTCATTTTATTCGAACTGGTTACTATAGTTAATGAACCTTCGTAGCTTAAGCAAGTTTAAGCAAGCCTAACAATTTAGATTAGATCATTGGTAGGTATAATTAAAATAAGTATTATCTAGGGAGTGAGGAGTTATGCTGAGTGTGTGCCCATATCTTAAATAAAACCACATTTTCTAATTTAATCATGTGTCATAAAAAGGTGTGGCTTCTCTAGTATTTTTAAGGTAGGTAATGATTTACATATAAAATATTTTTACTTAATTTATCAAAAGAAATTTGTCAGAAAAATCTTTAATTTTATAAAATTAGATAATTTTTCACCTGATCTGAAATTTTCAGCTTCGTTACACAATGCTAAAAGTATTAAATAACTTGTTCAAGAATCATTTTTTACTTACTTCAACTGAGTGGTTTTCCTAAATGAAAGGGAATTGTTTAGTCAGGGATCACCTTCAGAATCTGATTCTTAATGTATTAATTTCATAGGTTCCTCATATATTGTTAAGCAATTTCACCACAAACCTCTTCCATGTGTGTTTGTGTGAATATATATATATAACTATATATATATATATATAATCAATAAACTACCAATGAAATAGAACCATCAAATTTAAGACATGAATATTAACCTGACATTCATTATTACCCTATTTGGGGTAATTTATATTAACCTGTTATCCTGAAATCATTAACAAATGGAATTAGTAACAACACAAACACATTTATTAGTCTCTTTCTGACTTAGTGACATACATACTTGATTCATGCCCAGACCATGGTCAGATTGGTTCATGATAATCAAATAAGAGACTGTTTTGTGTAAAAGTAAAAAAAAAAAAATGACATGCTTTCTTTTGTTCTGCATTTTATTTCTGAGATTTGTTTGTTGGTTGGTTTGTTGAGACCGGTTATAAATATATAGACCTGGCTTGCCTAAACTTGCTTTATTGTTCACAGAACTTGTCTCACACAAAAATCACCTCTTTGAACATGTCCCAAACATGGGAATACAGGCATGTGCCACTGAGCAGGGCTTACTAAGCTTTCTAGTAAACCAATACCTAAGAAGAATTCGGTGCAAAGAATGACAGGCATACAGTTATTGCTTGCATTATACAATAGGGAAACGAGAACAATTGGTTTGCTGAGAACTAAACAAATAAAAGCTTCTACTAGATATAAAACAAAAGCTATTTTCAAACTTAATGTGTTTTAAAAGTAGAAATAACTTGGTGGTGGAGAAATAGCTTAGTTGTTATTTATTTCATATATGTAGGTACACAGTCGCTGTCTTCAGACACACCAGAAGAGGGCATCAGATTTCCATTACAGATGATTGTGAGACACCATGTGGTTGCTGGGAATTAAACTCAGGACCTCTGGAAGAGCATTCAGTGCTCTTAAGCACTGAGCCATCTCTCCAGCCCAATGGCTTAGTTGTTAAGAACATTTGTTGTCCTTCCAGGGGACCTCAGTTCAATTCTCTGTACCCACAAGGTGGCTCATATCTTTCAATACCTCCAATTTCAGGGACTCAGATGTCCTTTTTTGGCAAACATATGTATGCACATAGGATGCATACATAAGTGCAGAAAAACCTTTAAATACATAAAATAAAAATGAATCTTAAATATATTCATGATTGTGCTAAATAATTTATGCATTGAATAAGATAATGCAAATGTAGTCATTTGAATCTAAAAGAAGTAAAATAGCACAAAATTAATAACGTCTAGTATGGTTTAGAAACCTAAGTATTATTTTTGCAGATCTACACTTCATCTGCAAATATAGATTACTGTAATTTCATGAGAGTGATTATGTACTGTAAAAGCATTAGTTTATTATGCTAATTTTCCTTATGCTGCTGATATTTGACTTGTAGGTATTTAATAAGACTGATATTCCATTTATTCTTATAAATTTCTTGCTATTCTTTTCTGGTAGTTCCCTGTGTGTAGGAAGATGAGTGAATACATTTCTAATCATTTGTCTCTGATATAAGAGATACTTCCAATGACAGGGTTGCTCTGTTCTTTTATGTTTGAACTGTAGTATGATTGGTTGTTTTGCACTGTGCTCTTAAAATGATCTCAAATGCTCCAAAATAGTTGATTTTAGGTTTATAAATGTATTTGGCTTAATTAGCAATTTCAACGAGTATCTGAATAAGAGCTGTAAATGGGTGCCTAATTGGCAGATTTAATCCTCTCTGATATTGTTCATGATCATTACAAGGCTTTAATTCTATCATTAGTGTCTGGTACTGTTTGCAATGTGTTCAAGAACTACTCTGGTCCTGACACTGAAGATCCTTAATAGATACTGACCAATGTCTTGATAGATATTCATTTTTGACATTTAATATTACTTAGCAATAGATACAGTAAAACTTATTCAGGCATCTTAAAATGAAAAGCCATTTGACTGGCAAAAAACAAATGTAACATTACAATGTTTTCTTTTTCTACTGTTTTCACATAATTATATTTGTGATAAATACTGGAACTTGCACACAGAAAATAAAATCCATGTGTTCTGAGCACAGAGCATTGGAATCTAATAGATTTCACAGGGCCAAGAGAAAACTCACATTCTTAGCTAAATTAAATGACAGTGAACATTTGACAAATCTTATATTTAATATTACAAATCTGATTTCTGAGTTTATTCTGTATAGAAGAGGGAAGTATGATCAAGAATAATTTTAACAACTATGTAGATAAATAAGCATTTAATTAATGATATTGTATTAATGCTTAGTTGCAATGAGCATTTGTGAGCACACACACGCATATGTGCGTGTGTGTGTGCATAGATGATCTTGTATAACTGTATAACAGCTCATGGAGGTAGCTGAGACAATGATGGTCATCGTTTTGTTACCATAAACGTGAAAATGGTACTCAAATTTATCCAGCATCTCTTGCTCAGATTGATGGGGTTTGAGCTTCAGCTCAAAAAATTGTACCTCTAACTGTTTGCATGCAGTATAATAAATTATAATTTGTGAGATGGTAGAATTTAAGTTATATTATAAAAGACCTTTTAAAAACCTGCTAATTTGTTAAGACATTTCTAGAGATTATACCAAAGGAAATATGATAGTCTGAAATAACATCAGTATAATGACTTTTGATAGAGAATGAATTATTTAATTCCCAAAGGCCATAGATCAAGTCTCAGTAAGACAGAAGTGGATGGAATGGTGAGTTCAGTCATTGAGACAAAGGGATAAGCTCACTAAAGGGAGAGAGAAGCTGCGTGCCAGACTCTGAAAAAGTCCTCTAACTTCCTGGAGAAATGAAATGAGTATCAGAGGAATCCAGTGCTTTTCATTACTGTAAAACCAGTAATATATTTCACCTTCTTTTTAAAAAACTTGAAAATACCAAAAGCAGAATACTCTACTCAAGAGTTGAGTTTTCTTTGCACTATAACAAAATGGTGGCCACTTAAGAAAACACACCTGAATATCTGTAAACCCATGGGACAATTGATAGAACTACTTTAATGGTTTCTTGATACCCAGGACAATCAGAACACCGAGATATGGGCTGCCAAAGAAAAGCACGTGGACTTGATTTCAGAAAAGAAGATAAAAACAGGCGAGGCCTGAAGTAGGCTAGAATTAAATTTCAGATCTTCATTATTCTTGGAGAAAGAGATGAACTCAGATTGTCCAAGAAACTAGCAGAGGCTCTTAAAATTGAATTTTCAGAGAAATGGTGAAAGCTGAACACAATTGATCACATCACATAAAGGGCAGTGAACTGAAAGGGAAGATCTCTGATAAAAATATGCTTCAGAGTGAGCTTGCTGCTTCCGGCCACTTGTTCAAAGATGATGTATCCTCAACATTGCTTCAATTGATGGGAAGAGAAAGAAGAAAGATGGGACCTTGGGAATAAATTTCTTCAATTTGGTAAATTGAAGGCATTTTGTTACAGGTAAGAACCAGAGTTATGCTGATATGGTCAACTATGTACTAATCTAAGAAATAGTTCTTTATAATTTGAATAGCAAGCATCACCTAGGCAGACAAACCATTAAAGTAGTATTCTTGAGTACTAAGATATTGCAAAGACAGCTAACTGAATACAAAAGTGTGTATGAAGTTAAACTGTTTTATTATACATACATTTCTAAAGGTAATGTTGAGAAAATAATTTGTATATTTTAAGAAAGACTATGTAAATCCTTTAAGGCAGTAAAGTGGTTCTCAACTATAGGTCTTGATCCCCTTGGGTTCATATAGCAGATAATCTGCCCAGTAAGTATTTTCATTACAATTTATAACAGTAGCAAAATTACAGTTATAAGTAGCAATGAAAAATGTAGGGTTGGGGGTCACCACAACATAAGCAACCATATTAAAAAGCAACAACATTCAGAAGGTTGAGGACCATGACCTTAAGAGATTAAAGACTAAGGAGGAATGAAAATGATCTCTAAATAGAGATGTGAAATTGTGTTAGAACCCAGTACTGATAAGGGCACTAAGTGGAAGAATTCTAAGTACTCAGTGTTCAGAACACTTTGGCCAAGGAGATAATTCTGGAGGCCCAGTCAGGCCTCATGAGTCTGAGTGAAAAGCTCCCCTGAGTCCATCCTCATCATAGAGAACTTTAAGGAGTATAGTGATTTCTCAAGATCTCTTATGTAAAGGATATTGCTTTTGGAAGAAAGGCTATTCTGTTTCCAGGAAGGGACATTCTATTGTAATTTGAACCATACTCTTACTGCTAAAAATTAGGGACCATGTTTGGCTGTAACTCTGAGGCTCTGATAGAAGTGTGTTTTATGTATCAAAAAATAATAATTCTTGATATAGTTTGCCATAATAAAATTTTATATATTACTATCACTGCTCAAAATCAACAAGCAGAGCATATCCTAAGCTAAATAGTGGATATATCTAGAGATATAAAAGAAACAAATACTTAGCAGTTCCCATTTTTCTGAGAAATTATGACATAATGATTATTACAGTAAGCCTATTGAGCTGTAGGATGTATTTCACCAATATAATTCTTTTTCATGAATTCCTACTAAGCAACAGTGAACACAGAGAAACGAAAACATATGTGGCATTGATTATTGCATTTGCATAGAGAACACAAAATAAAAAGGGACAGACTTGTGGAGAACCATTATTAAGAAGCCTTCACACAACAGGAAGCTTTCCTTATTGCGGGGTCTCCACATTCAGTAAAGGCATCCTTGACATTGCACTCCTGTGTTCTTATGTATATGTAAAACTTGACACACTTAGACAATCTTTGTGCTACACAGTTCAAATATATTTCCAAATCTACTTCTATTTTCATTGCTTTCCACTCTGAAGTACATCTACTTGTGTTGTACTAATGAAATCAGATCACACTTCAGTATTGTAATTTCAAAAGTCTTTGAATCCAAATACCAAATGCTTTGATGATGACCATGGCAATGTTATCAATGTTTCGATCACTCAAAAATATAACCGTTCAAGCATTCTTTTAGTCACAATTCTGTGAAATGGACACATTTTAAGCACAAGAATATAAAATAATATATAAAAGTCCTCAGAGAAGACCAAAACTAGTTTTGGTGAAAAAAATTCATAGCATTCAAGGAAAGACAGCAAAAGTCGTTGGTTAAAAGTTTCAGACTTCGATGAAAATTTTCTTTCAAACATAGCTTGAAGTAAGAGCATGAATACACATCAGTTCCTCCTGACATCAGTTCATTAATACTGATATAAAAGGATACACTCAGTGGGTTGCCTTTGATATCATCATCTTAGAATTTTTTAAATCTGTACTTATGCTATACTTCTTGATTCCAGTTTCTGCAGCCCTCTAACTGCCACTAACTCAATGTCAGCAATCTCTACCTCTTGTCTGGTCTATAACTAAATATCCTGTCCTCCCCGTCGCTATTTTCATATCATTTCCTAAAACTCTGTATATACTCATTTATATAATTTATCCTGTACATACATATATGTTGTATATTTGTGTGTATATGTGTGTGTGTTAACATTCTATTAAAAATGTAAGAAAATACTTGTAGCACATGTAAATTTAAATGTCTCCACCAAACAGATTTTTACTGTTAATATGTAACAGTCTCAAGAAAAGTAACCTTTTATAATGTATGTGTTCAAATGAAAACTATGACAAACCTAATTTCTCCCTCAGAATTTCTTCTAACATATATATAACATGTTTACATGCATACACATATACATATATAGAGAGAGACATTCAAGTTTTAAATACAATGTCCCATACCACCTGATATATCATACATCCTGTATTACTTATAGCATTTGCTCTTTTTATATTACTTTTACACATTTAATTATGTCCACGAAATTCTATCTCACTATATATAAGGATGTAGAAAGCAAAGAGCATTCACCTTTGGCTCTTGAATTGGAATTTAGTGGACTAAATGCTTCATTCAAAATTCAATGGTTGCATTTAACTCTGAATTCTCATAATATTCCAAATTCTGAACTTTTATACAGTTTCCACTATAACGTCTATGAACTTTCTCTGGAGGTTCGGGTTTAGTGACATATGGCCTCACATAGAAGAGAAACAATACATGCAATTCAGGAGAAGAAAATATAACTCATAACAATGCAATCTCAGAGCAATGTGCATGTTGTAGATCATATATTGCTCTCTAGGGACCTCACCAAAGTAGATGGTGATCATTTTACAGCAGATATTAAAATAAAAGATGGAAAGACATGTTTAAAAATAAGAAACTCTACCGAAAAAGATTTTGAAATAGCTTATGGCAGATTTTGTGGTATGTTTATTTCTGAAACAACTTTAGGCTTGACATACTTTTCATTTTGAACACATATAGTATAACAGGTCACTTTCCTTGGCACTACTGCATGTAAACAGCAGAAGGTTGCTTGTAGGAAGCATTTAAATCTGCATTGTTTCACATATTCAATAGAAAGTTAATCATAATTTCTGGACACTAATAGAAATGCTAACAAGATAATAAGACCAAATATCAAAACTCTGCCTGCAAGAATTAGGCAACACTTAACCAAATCAAGAATTTATAACAAAACAAACTAACTCTTCAAATTGTAGATAAAATGGAATGTGTCACAATACAAAAATAATTTCCAAGAAGCACAAAGAGTGAAATAAATTATGATTTTTTCCTAAAGAAAATAGGCATATCCAATCTACAATAATATAATCCATTCATGAGTTTAGCCTGGGGAACATAATTGGTCTTCTGAACATAGAGATGTCATGAAAACACTCTCAACAGGTCTTTATTAAATTTGAGAGGCATTGTTGGTATAATAAACATACTTAGTATTGGCCATTCTTATAAGCAAAGAGAGAGCACAGACATACAATTAATTTGTTCTATAGTGTAGGTCTGAATCTGGTTTCTACTGCCAATTATGTCAATACTAAATTCTAAAAATTTCAATGACTCTAGCCCTAAAAGACTCTCTGCCTCTCTCTGTGTATCTCTCTGTCTCTCTCTG
>JADRCH010000175.1:973914-1045907 GCA_019843965.1 Rhynchomys soricoides
AACAAAATATATTAGTATAACCTCAGAACTTGGGAGACAGAGGCAGATAAATCTTTGTGGTGTAATGGCCAACTTGGTCTAAGTTCCAACTTTCAGGGCAGTTAGTGCTTCATAACGAGACATGTGTGTGTCTGTGTGTGTGTGTAAGAGAGAGAGAGAGAGAGAGAGAGAGAGGAGGGGTGGAGCCTGAGGTGATGAGGTGAGTCACTGGGTACATTGCTTACAGCACTAAAATGAGGTTCTAAGTTATCTCAAGGGTCCATATAAAAGAGACAAACCAGCATCATAGTGCAGTGGCGAAGAGACAAGATCCTTAGAGCTCAATGGCCACTCAGAGCAGTAGAGGCTATGAGCTCAAGCCAACTGCTAATGAAGGAGAACCCAAACAGAAACTTCTTACCTCCATATGCGTGCCCACATACATACATGTAAATTTCACATGCTTATACACAGACACAAGTTACTGTTATCAACAGTAACATGGCTGATTTAAATTTCTGTGATTTAGTATAAAGCTTCTCAGCCAATGTAAAAATTGTATTTAAACTACACTGAATGGAGGGGACAAGAATATGAGGTAAACAATGCATCAAGGCCTTCTTCCAGCCTGTATCTCCATTTGTGAAATACAAATGCATTTATTGATACATTTTTCCTACCCTTGTTTTATTTCGTGCGTTAGTCTGAACTTCCCCAGTGCGTTTTCTCCTTTCTGCATCATGTCTAGTTCACTACAACCAAGACTACATCTCCTGACAGAAAGAACCGCATTGTGAAAGCAGGGATTCTTTTTCATTTACTCAAGCTTCCTCACAAAGCCTTAGTCATATTTCAATTTCAATGCATGTTTGTTGAGTCAAAATGAATAACCATAGTTTTGTTTCCTATAATCGTGAAACAAGGGTTATTGGAGAAACTGTTCTACATGGCTTTACTCAAGGGGAAAATGCTTTGCTTACAAAAAATGAAAGAAAGGGAGAAAAAGCTGCAATAGAATAGGTAATAGTGTTTTTCCCTAGAAGAGGAATATTGTAACAAATCCGTTTCTCACTAAGTGAGCTATACCCAGGCAGGCTAACTACACTTTCAAGGACCAGTTACCAGTTATACTTTTGTGTTGTGTGTGTGTGTGTGTGTGTGTGTGTGTGTGTGTGTGTCTGTGTGTGACACTAACAAAGCTCTTAAGATTATCCTCATATTTTACCAGCATCGTGTTTTTATACATATTCTGTGGAAGAAACTGAGAGCAACAAGAGAGTCAGAGAGAGAGACATATTAAGACAGAGAATGTGTTCTGTGCGTGTCTGTGTGACAGGCAGGAAAGATTACAATCAACTTGTTAACTAACTAAGGAGATAAACAGTAAATGTATTTTCAATTAGGGTTAAAATTCCACAGAAGTCCCACGCCATGAGTGTTTGATGGGGGCAACACCTCTGACAGACTTCCAAAGTCACATGAAGGTTAGATGAGACCCCTGGTCTTTATGAATGTCATAAGAGTTCAGCAGGTGATGCAGCTTTAAAGGACAAAATTATAATAAAAAGGGTAACACAGCAATGTATTTTTATCAGGATTAATTATTAATACTGAGATTAGAAAAGAAAGGACTTGGAGTTGGGTATGCAAATTAATTCAACATTTTTCATTCATTTCCTCTGTAAGTGTGAGTATTTTGCAGCCATTCAAAGGAAAATATATACAGGAAAAATAATGGACTCAGCTGAAAACAACTGAAATAAACTGCAAAATGTTTTTTAAATATATATATATATATATATATATATATATATATATATATAATTTTGACACTGTCGAAATACAGCTATACTGAAGGAGAAAATGCTTTGCTTACAAAAAAATTAAAATAGCTGCAATATAAAAGGTAAAAAGGAATTGTAAGTTTTCAGGTAGATTTGATGTCAGAAGACAGAAAGCTTCCTGCCAATCCTGTTGTGCTCTTGCTCTGTCACCTGGTTCAACCCCTGACATCTTACCAAGAAGGAAACTCAGTACAAACTATTCATGGTGGGAATACATTAAGACCATTAATTTTGACATGCTGTCTTTTTAAGACTAATCATTTAGTGAAAATTTTAGGTATTAAATTACGTCAAATATTCCTAAACATAATAACCAAGTGTACTGATCACCACACTAAATAATAGCAACTTTTAACACTCCATAGATGGATTTAGTCATATTTGTTTATAAATTATTTCAGTTTCATCAAAATTGTTTTATTCTACATAGGTGAGGTATGTGATAGAAGAAACGGTCTAAACACAGTGCTAAGTAAATTACACTCTTAGAAAGAGACAAAAGTGGTTTTCAAACTGATGCTATTAGACTTCAAGTCTTGTTTTCAAACCACCTGATTCTGTCTACAGCACTGGCTAAGTGTCTCCTAAGACAGTATAATCTAGATTATTTTAGCTTGTACTGCTCCTTTTACTGGCAGGCTACAGAGGAGCTACAGCACACGTCTTGATTGGTTGAGACCTGACATCATGTCTAATCACTATCTCTGTTTAATCACTGGAGACAGGGAAGAGCAAGGTTGTCTGACAGTGGCGGCCTACAGATATTTTGCGGACACTTGGGAGGTACAGAACCATATCATAGATTGCTAAAAATGTAGAAAACACCCTCAGTGAGATACTGGTGACTGGGATGACAAGGAGACAGGAAGAACTGTGAAAATAAATCCTTAGCAAGGCACCAGAGTCTGTTCTTAAAGAAAATAGTGCAAGGTACTTGTTCTGAGTTTTAAGGTTGTGCTATTCATACCTATATAAGGATCTTGGAACAGATGAGAAGGTCTTGCAACAGAGCTGTGTGTAAATGATAACATCATAGGCTGACATCAACTAAAAAAGAATGCCTTAGAGCTGTCACTAGAGATGGGTATTGGAGCAGAGGATGTTTGATTATACACAAAGCCCTGCTTGGTCTCTGCTCTCAATTTGATTGGCCATTGGAAAACAGATTTTCCTAGAGAATGCTTATGTTCATCTGAATGTAATGTGGAAATGTAATGTCAAAGAGAAAATTGGTTCACCCTGCATTGTACCTTATTTTGATTTCCAGTATCAAGGAATTCTAAAATCTACTAAAAGCATGTGGAATGAAGTAACAGACAAGACATAGTATATAAATAAGCCAATGGAGTCAACCTTATATAAAGTTGACAAAATTTAAAAATGAGATTCAAAATTATTGTATAAAAGTTAAATATATTTTTAAATATCTGAAAAAATAAATTCATGAAATTCATCAAGGACTTAGAAGAATCAAATTTCTCAACTTGTTCAATTTTTAAAACTTGTCTACTGGTCTATTATAAAAGTTTACATAGGGAAAATATATGTAACATTTTCTTAATTTTTCCATTCTTAGTCTGATCCAATTACATGACAAGCAAGAAGGAGCAACACTTCATCTACTGTGGCATGAAACCTAATGCATGAGAATGGCACTGCAGCCTGGGTGAAATAAGTCTCTTTCAGGGTAGTCTGAAGGACGTTCCGAAACCATCTCCCACATTGGCCTGCTTAAAGCCAACCTATCCACCCACCTGATCAGAAATCAAAGCCCTGACTCTGCCCTCTTCTTCGATTTATGTGATAAATGTGTTATCTACTTTTAGGATGTACAGATGTTATGTAGGTTACTAGGCAGGCCCTAAAATTACTAGTGCCTTGCCCACATTAATACACATAAAATTTACTATGGCATATCGCAAGGTGATATCTTTTCTCTCCCTCTCCCTCCTTCTTTCTCTGTCTTTCCCTTCTACCTGGCATCTCTCTCTCTCTCTCTCTCTCTCTCTCTCTCTCTCTCTCTCTCTCCCTTCTACCTTTCATCTCTCTCTCTTTCTCTCTCTCTGTATATATAGATGTATACAGATAGATTTTATATCCAATTTCATATATATATATGTATATATATATATGAAACATAATGTAAACTACAAGAGCAAAGAAGGATCAGATATAAAGGCAGAATCATATGTTGCTGGACTACAGTGATATTTCAAAGATAATTTATTTCACTGCCATGAAAATAATCAGGCACAAACTCAAAGAGTTATGTGGATTGACCACCTCTGATGACAATGTTTGATCAGAAACCAAGTAGAGAGTTTTCTGTATCTGAGCTTATAATATGCCAGATATATTAAAGACGTGTAGAAAAGGCAAATAGGCTTTGCAAAGTTGACTCAGAGTGGGACTTTTAAAAGAATAAATAGACTGGGGCTTAAAGGTGGGAACTAAGATAAATACAATAGCCCCAAAGAAAGTGAAATACCATTCCAAGAGAAATTCTGAAGCTTAGTTTCCTGTCAAGAAAGAGAAAGCTAGGTACAGTCTATATTTGTCTTTGAAATAATGATGCCTTTATGCTTAATATTTATTCTTTCCTTGAATTCTCAATTCCTACATCCAGGTTTTAAATGTCTTATCATCCAATACTTTATAACATTTACTATGAACTCTATATTTTAAAATATTATCGCATTAAAAATTTAACATATTATCAAATAACCAATTACCTCATTTTTATCTATAAAACCATCAATATTAATTCATAATGTGGATGGTAATTAAAAGAAAAGGAATGTATTACTGATCATTGGCGTGGATAAGCACATATTTTTCTAAAATATCTTAAGTGGCATAAGTGTTATTTAACTTTCTAGAAATTAACCAGAACTTCAGAATAGTGAGTCTTTATGCTAATCAGGTTGCAATAAATTATGTGAACTTTTACATTGTACTATTTTTTCCCCTGCAATCGGACTATATAAAGCTAGGTAAACAGAAAAACAATTCACATACCTTATTATGAAAGTACTTTTATAGTAAGTTACAAGAGAACAATAAAACTTTTGGTAAAATATAAATATATTTGGATGCATTTTTGTTTCAGTTTTTCAATTTCAGTGCCTTCCTTGGCACAACTTCTTTGACATCTTATTAGAAACTATAACTTATTTCTCTTTTGTGACATGACATAGGAACATTATATGCTACTGTGCTGCAAATTATCCTCTGAACATTCCAATGAGTTAATCCAAGATACTTAGTAATGTGTGCACATTTTCATACATGATAAAACTGAAAGAAAATATTTGAAGTGATAATAATTAGGAACTAGGACAGCATGTTAAAATGATATTTTTATAGAGAATCCAAATGAAAATCGAAATAAATTCTGATGAAAAGCAAACCAAGCAAAAAACTGCAGATTACCTGTATTCCAATTAAATATGGCAAAAAAATACATGACTGGTCTCAGTTCCAATTCTATTTATACAATGGCTCATTAATATTGAAGATGAAATTACCAGAACCCAAGCAGTAAAATTATACTTTATAAGTACATGAGAATTTAGCAGACTTAGATCCAAACAGAACTGTTACTCAAATGTCAACTGTTGTGTCTGGATTTTTCACAGTGCATCCCATCTCATCTGTAATTATATATATATATCAGGGACAATATAGATCACAGTCAACAGATGACAAAACATTTATATATACTCTGTGTTTCAAGTATCAGTCATGAGTAGAAAAATTGTGATACTATGCCTCTTCTGTTTATAGAACTTACTACATGGTTATGAAAAAGAACTGGAATTTATTTAACAATTTTTTTCCGTGAACTTTCTGCTCTATTTATATATTCTTCTGTTTTTTCCATGACATTCATATCTCCCGAAAATTGCACTATGTGAGCTTACCAAACATAATTATACTTTAATTAGGCATCATTTCCTGATTATATTTAAAATGCATACCATCTTTAAAGCAAAAAAAAAAAATTAATAAAAGCTAAAAAGCCAGGGTTACAAAAAGCACTGACATTAAAAAAAGGAAGGCTTGCTGATACAACATCCTCTTTATTTAGAGTAAAGAAAATACTTTTAAAAACACGTGAAATTGTACTATTACCTAAAGAAGCCTCAGGTGCAATGAACCCTGTCTGACTAAGGATTATTCTAATATATATATATATATATATATATATATATATATATATATATATGAATTTTAAATTCACTTGCCTTAAAAATAAACTCTGCTGCATTTTAATTCACATCAAAATTTTATACTCATTTAATAAAATTACTCACAAAATGTTTTTGTAAAGATCACGTCGAAGTCCCTTCCACATTAGCACACACCACCATACACACAGATAAGCATGCCTTGTAGCCATGAGGCAAAATGCCATTTAAAGTCTAGAGAATTGGTCAAGAGGGACATCAATCAACAGGCCCTGATATCATACCTAATAAAGATCAATACTTAGAAAGGCAATTACTCAGTATGATTTAATGTAAAATACTTCACTTGGGGTCACTTTTTGATTTATGTATTACTGCATTTTAATATTCACAGGTAAATTTCTAGATCAAAAAGGTGTGTTTTACCTTGAATTGATATACTGTCTTTAATATAATTAATATACATGTCACCACTGAAGAAACAGATATAAAGCAAGAAAAAATCCTTTTTCATAAGAGGATTGAGGTTGTGAATGACACAAACCCATATGCAATTCTCATGCTTTTCTTGATATAAACTGTATCTCTTTTACATTAGAAATAAAAATGAAGTTAGGAAGAGGTTTGCCACTCCATTGTTTGAAATAAACTCATCCATCAAGTGTTTATCGAGTACCCAAAATCTAGAAAATCAATAACCCAGTTGTCTTGGGGAACATGAGCAAATGTGAAAGCATTTACATGTATTATTTGCAACATAATTTTATGATATACAAAAGACAGAGAAGGCCAGTTGTGACAATTATGAGACTAGGCTCACAATGAGGTAGGGAAAGGGAGAATTATAGTTTGTTTTATTCCCTTTCTCTTGCAAAAATCGGGATAAACCATATACTTTAAGGAGAGAGGAGTTGTAATGGCATTTAATGCATGCTAGTGAGAGCAAGGCACTACTGCTCATTTCTGATCTGTTTCACCTGGCATTCAAAAGCAAAGGATGGAAAATGCATTACTGCATATTCAAAGAAGGAAAAACTCAAACAAAGTGTGTTCATGGTATTTACATTTGCTAAGCTTGGTTAATTGAAGAAATAGTTGCATGACAAAAATGAATAGAAGAAAATACTCCAACATGACCTCCCTTAGTGACTGTGACTTTACAATTGTACACTGAGTTAGCATTTTCATAGTAGAAATTGCTCCAGTTTACATTTATGTGCATTTCTTTTTGATGCACTATTTTAAATGATGGTGTGATTTTTTTGAATTTTATCTATAGATTTATGTTTCTTTATTTGTAAGTTCTGTATTTTAATGAGTATTTAGCATTTTAAAATAGTTTTGGTGTCTCTACTTTTATTTTTTGTTTGTTTGTTTGTTTTGGTTTTGGTTTTGTTTGTTTTATTTTGTTTTTGTTTTTGTTTTTGTTTTTGCTTTAGTTTAGACTAACTTTTTCACAAGCCTAATTATTTGGGCTCACTAGCGTGATTATGTGTGTGGATGTTGTGTTTGCCCCTACCATTTTCCATATGCTCTGCCTCACCAACACTGCCATCCGGCGTGGTCCTCTCATAGTTGTCCTCTGGGAGTGGAAGGGCACCCAGTCTTGGCCCTGATGAACTCTTACTGCTTGGTGTTTCTGACTCCTCCAGCCCGCTGTCATAGCAACTCTGCAGTGACCCCTGATGTGGGTCCTGAGGCTGACTCACAACAGAAAACGTCACTCTACGAAATGGCTGTAAAAGAAAAGATTCTGAATGTCACTAAGATATAAGATGGTAAATGATCTTATTTCATAAAATACATTAATTACATACTTAAAAATCTACAGACACTAATTCAATACAAAATTATTAAACAGGTTCAAATATATTTGGATAACTGTATATTACCTAAGACAAGCCTAGAGTTTATATTTTATTACTAAAAAAATATTCTTGCTTTAGGAAACAAATGTAAGAAACATAATATTTTACCCACAAATGCATTCAAATCAAATAAACTAGGTTTATATAGTCAATCTTTTTCAATTCAGTAGTCTTTATATTTTTCCACAAACAGATTTAATAAGAAACAATGATCAGTAATTCTGGGAGGAAATAATATAGTAATCCAAACCATTGTGGGAAAAAAAAGTCATCTCAATACTTCAAATGACCTAATGCATTCAAATCCAGTCCATATGATGTAGACTGTTAATCCTGTGTTTGCTGGAATTCAGCTACAAACAATGCAGCTGAATTGAACTGCATCAATGAGAACATGGATGTGGAATTTAGAAATCACAAATTATTTATTACTTTTTTCTAATAAAGTATCTATTTAAAATATAAGGCACATAGTGAGATGATCTGTAAAACATTCTTCAACCTGTGAATAAATTAAATAGACTTAACTGAGTGTAGTTACCCTAACTGTAGTTCATGCAAACACAGTACAGTCAAGTGTCATATTTATTTTGTTTATTACAAGTCCTAAAGAAGTTCCAACTAGAACCAACAAGTACCTGTGTTCGTGACAATGGCTGCTCATATCTGTTGGGCCTAAGACATGCAAGTTATCTGACTTACATGATAAAATTAAAATAAATTCAAGTTTATTATGGGAACAAACTAATGCTGCATCATTCTGAAGGCAAACTAAAACACTCAGGGAATACACAATATTGGTTATGTGACATAATATATAATGTATATGACAAATGCTGCTTGGTAGCTGTCTGAAATTTTTAATAACAATCGCATACAATAACCCTCATGAATTTGAAAATGACAGAATTGTACATAATTATTATACTTATAATCCACACTCTTCATTCCCAATACACAATTTAAATTTTCTGCTGTCAAAACATAGTATAAATTTAAGAAGCTCTTCTGAATGATTATAGCTCAAATGCTCATGGTACAAAATCACCAATCATAACCATGACCAATAGGACTGTAGAGTTATAAGGATTATCTGTACATCATTGGTTTATAATGAGAAAGTTAAGAATTGTGACATTTACCCATAATTTATGAACTGGCTTTTTAAAAATCTAATATATTCTTCCACAAATGTCTCCCTTATTCTGTTATAGAAAAAAAAAAAAGATTTACTATAAAACCTGCAAACTGCTGATATTTCTGCTACTACATCATTCTTTGTTAGCTTAATAGAAACATACAACATATGCAAATTTCTTCACCCTACTTCAAGCTCTAAGGATTGGTGGACATTAAATGCCATTACAGGCTTTATAATATTTCATGGAATTGGGACAGAGGTAGGAAAAATGGTCACAAGGTATTTCACTGTAGGCAGTGTATACATCATGGGACCAAACTAACCAAAAAGCCTAAAAAACATGGCCTTTACAAAGAACTGTCGCCATTTTTATATTTCTATGATCGTTAGATTTGCACCAAAGATTCATTTTTGTTTATCTCACTTTCATTCCTGTTTATAATTCACTGTCATTTCTGTTTATATTTCCTCCTACTTACCAATATCAGGTAGTCAAAAAATATCTGGAATTGCCTGAGGAGTTTGGTCTCTCTTTGAAAATGTCGCTACTACAGCTTTCTTAAAGCTACCCTGTTGTTTTCAGCAAACACTACTAAGCAGTGAAATATTAATGATAAAGATTTAGGGAGGGACTACAAAGGCCATGCAATGGGTTAAAAGTATTTATCATTCTAAAATGAAAATGGAAGAGAGGTTAACACTTATTCTTAATTCTACTTTAATGACTTTTTTAGGATCAGTTTCAACAATCAAAACAAGAGTTTAAAATGAACACAGAAACACATACACTCTATGAATACAGAAAAGTGTGAAATAATTAAAAATATTTTTCTTCATTTTGTTATAAAAAGGTAACTTTTGGGTGAAAATAGTAACTTGGAAAATATGTGCTGAGTTGATTTGTTTCCCCAGTGCATTGCTACAGTGACAGGGAGAACCAGAGCCAAGATAAGGGAGACAATTCCACAATGTATTAGATAATGACTGCCATGAATTTAGCATTTCATTTTCTGGATTTTCTACCCCATTCTGACTGTGAATATTTTGATCTCCATAAATTATTTTAGAAGAGCATTAGAATTTTCAAGTACTAAGTATTTAACAAAAGTACTCAATTCATCAGTTTCTTTTTGTATGAAAGTTGTTTAACTTAATATAGTTTCTAAGTAAGCGCAAATATTAAACTCAAACCGAAAAGTATTACACGGTGAGTGAGAACACGCACACCAATCACTTCATCCATTTAAAAAGAATTCTATAATTCTAGATTATCAACATTAGATCACCATATGTTGCATGTTGTTCTTATTTTAAATATAAAAACCACTTCAATTATCCATTTAAGCTGGTAAAGAAAACAAAGCTAGTATTAGAACTTCACGGAAGTATCAAGGCATAGGTTAAAATTAAAATCTAATAGAATGTCACACATATTCATTTAGTAGGCATATGCAAATAGAGAGAGAGCTAGAAGGAAGGGGAGAAAGGAAAATTATGGGGAGAATGATGGGATGGAAAGAAAGGGGGAGAGGGAGAAGGAGAGGGAGAGAGAGAGAGACTTATATTCCATCCATTATCAGGCTGAATCAAGTTTGAAGACTGTTACGTTTCATAACAAGTAGTGTGACACAAAACTGTGGCAACCCTCTCACAGATTTAAAGATGGACTAAATAAGCAAGGTAGACAGTATGTCAACTTCCTGACAAAAACAGTATTGTATGTGTCACTGTACTGTTTCACTACTGATAATATAAAATAAAATAGAGTAAGTGACTACTCCTGAGTTTATACACACCTTTGAATTATTTAGAAATTTTATAAATAATAAAATGCCTGTACCCACCACAACATAAACTAAATGAATCAGCATTAAGAATAATCTGGTCTAGAAACCAACAGAGTCCCCCACAGTATTTACTAATTCTAGAATCAAATATAGCAATGTGCAGTTCTTCTCAGGACACAGAAACATGGATCTGAAAGCATTCAAACTCATACACATTGGGATATGAGAAACATTTCCCTAAAGGAAGGATAAAAAAGAGTGATCAGCAATGTGAATGGATCTGAGGCTGGAGTGGTTGAATGGAAGTGGCCATTAATATACCATGCTTCATTTATTCACTATACATGCATTTATTTGATATGCAATATCTTCCAGGTCTTTAAAAATTATATACAACTAAGTGGCATGCATATAATGAAGTTACCAATGAAATGCAAATAGGAGAAAACTCTGTTCAAAATGCTTGGAAATGCAAATAGGTCTTACAGGTTATTGGACTGAGAGGTCTATGATGTAAGACACAGTTGAAGATCAATTCAAAATCACCCAGTGGGGTCAAAGAGGGATGATTTTTAAAAGGAGCTGAGTAGAAAGACTGAACCTCCTTGAAACTCTAAGACAAGAGTTAAAAAAACAGTTACTCTATGCTCAAGATACTATGATCATATTTCGGATAATCTAGACCATGGGGAACACAGATAAAAGAGAGACAGAAAAAACATGAAGGCACTTAAAATAACTTTTAAATATATAAAAATAAGAAACAGTGTACAAATTAAAGGAAAGGATGGTTTAAGTAAAGATGCATTTATTGATTCTCGATATTGTTCTTCAATAGAAAACTGCTCGTGTTAAGGGTTAAGGTAAGTATGTAACATGCTAGCAAAGCTAGCTGTTCAACCGAAGTGGCAGAAAGAAAGAAAGAGCTCAATGAACACGAAATTAAGTTAAAGAATTATTTTCAAAATGACCACAAGAGCAAAAGAAAATTCTTGCCTGGGTGCATGTAAAGGGTGTACACATTTTAAACAAGAAAAATTATACATTATACATTAAAAATAACAGAAAGAAAGAGAAAAGTAAATATTCCAAAATTCCCTATAGATTGTCTTTGTTACTTTGGCCAAGTTAGCCGAACTTTGGAACTTATGCCTTAGGCCAAAGGTCTGTAAAATAGAGATAGCAATATCTTTCTCATAATTCTGGGAGAATTAATGAGATAGCTCATAAAAAGAGCCTTAAGCTTCCTCAGAGACACATCCTATAAAAGGTATTATACCTCAGGCCACTGCTAAATAGCTAGAGTTATCGTCCATCATTTTAGTTAGGTTTTTCTTCTTGTTCTTCTTAAGGAAATTGTAGAGCTAGCTAAGTAATTCACAAATATTCTAGGTAGGAGTTCAAAAGTCTAAATAAAATGGCAGGCATAATTAACATTGAAAACCACAAATCATTGATGAAGTAATAATGCATATGTGATAACAACCACATATTTCCAGAGCCACTGTGATCATATCCTTCATTAAACACAAACAACTTGGTGGTCAATTAATTTATAAAGGCATTTGTCAGCTACTTTGTGGCTTCAGTATTACATATTAAAAGCTTATGCTTGAGAACAAAATGATAGAGACTAACCACAATAGTATAGACATTGCCACAAATACATTCAAACTCCAGGTGAGATGCTAAGTCAAGAATAATGATGCTGCTTGTCTTCTCTTCAACTCCTATGTAACTAAACCTCATTAACATTACTTTAAAAGTTTCTCTAGGCTGGTAACCAGCCTGCTGAAACCTGCATTAATTCACTGTTTTCTGATATCACATAGAGGCAGTTCTCTGCCTGCCTTGATTGTTTTTCTGTTGTCATGGAAGATGAGAGGGCAGCCTATTTCTTGTCTCCCTCCTTCCTTGGGAATAGCAATCCGAGGGCAGCAATGTATGACCACAGTCATCATTTACATAAAAAAATTAATTCCATGAACTTAAAAGGACAAACACAGAGTCTCATCATTGAGAATGTATAAGATATCCAGGTGAAATCTAAAAGATAGTTTTGAATTAACAGATGAATATTTAAAAACACATGCACAATAGCTTAATTTTATTCATTCTAAATTGCTCAAACAGTTTTAAATAGTCTATAATGCCTGAAAAGGATTTATGATGTTTCATAAGACAACGTTTGTGAAGATTTTTACATCAGTTCTTTAACAAAATCTTTCAAGAAACAACCTATAGAATAAAAATGTTTATTTCTTTGCTATAGTAGAGATAAATTTCATGAAAATAAATAAGAGATTCAAGTTTAGTAAGTTCTGTGTTTTACATACTCCTCAAAGTGAAAGAGTAAATGCAACATGGGGTTGGAAGTAACAATAGTTTGACATTAGAATCCATTTTTTTATAACTAGTGACGATACCTTTATGGGAATTTTATCTGCAAGAGGATGGGCCCCTAAGGATGCCATCTATTGGAAAGTAGCTCAGGTTCAATCTTTTCCTTATTGAATAGTGCTGTGTCTAACAAACAACTTTATTGGGAACTTTAAATCTGCACCTTCCCTTTTAGCTTCAGTAGTTTCTTCATAAATTGTCTCCTTATCTGGAACTCACATACAGCTGTCTCCATCACATCAATTACTTCTGAATGGGCTGAAAGGCTTTTTTTATTTTTTCCAATTCACTTGGTTATGTCCATCAAATCGACTTCTAATGACTCTTTGTCAGTCATAAAGCAATGAGACAGTCACGAGGAGGCTCTTGGCAGGGGAGGGGTGCTGCGTTCTGTATGAAAAGCAGAGCTGCCTAATGCTGGGAGAGACCTTTCCCTGAAAATGAACAAATGCCTGGTGAATCTGCAAACATTCTCAGCCTATGTCATGCTTTTGAACAAACATACCTAGGATTCTACAGAGTATTAGTCGTAGGATATTTGGCAGAATCCTCAAACAAATTTTTATCAGGTCTTTAAACTTTTTCGAAGTTGCCTTCATGTACTGAAGTCTCAACATTCCTCCATACTTCAAAATGCCTGTCTTACTTTTATGTCCATAGATGAAAGGATGCTCAAAAGGCTCATGTTGAGACTTGTGGATTTGTTAATTACCAAGCTTATTTGGGGAAAGTAAAATAGCGAGCTCTTAATGGGTGTGCACTTATACATTTGACACTGTTGTTTGTATGTGCACTTGAGGTATTAAGAATCTAGACATATTCTTAGTCTTACACATGAGGACTAATTCCTACAACACCAGCCCTGAAACTGTGATTCCTCATGCCAGGAATGTACAATCTTCCTTTCACTCGAGTTGTCATTTTGACTAAGGCTCTTTCTATATGCATCTTATTTATGGTCTGATTTTTCAAGTTAGAAATAAAATATTCAAAGTCAAAGAGAAAAGTAACTGCAAGAGCTTCCTGTTCTGATGGTGCAAACTGGCCTCTTTGTGTTTTGCATTTTATCTCATGAAAAACATGAAGAAACAAAATAAGCAAAGTTGAAAATTCTTGATAAATATAACCAAATGTATACAACAAAATGATTTAGAAAATGAAATGTTCTAGAACACAACTTACTGGGTTGCTATACTATAGGCACTATTAGCTGATCTGTTTTTCACCAATTCTTACTGGTTCCTTTTAAAGCTAGTCCACATTTGGTAAACCTTTTTCACAAGGGCCAACATATAAATATTTCTGGTTCTGTGAAACATACATCTCTGCTGCAGTTACCAAGCTCTGCAACTTTGACATGAAAATAGTCATTGGAGCACAAAAGTAAATTGACAAGGGAGATTTTATTTGTGGACACAGCATTTTGAGATTCTGATAATGTTTCCACTCCATAAAATGTTACTATTGTTATTTTTCGATATTTACAACTATAAAGAAAAAAATCAATCCTATCTGGCTGACTATTCAAAAAGAAGCAGAAGGCCAGATTTGGCTGAGATTCTCCATTCTGAAACAATACAGTATAAAGTGCCATACAAACATGTCAGAAAAACTTAGAGCAAAGTATTCAAAAAGATGTTTTCCAGTTTGTGGGTTACTTGGAGGCTCCATTTTAGAGACTTGTTGCTAAGCCTTGTTTTGGACAAAGGCCTTATTCATTACACAGAAGAAAAATTACACAAATAATTTTTGTTGATGTCATTTATTGTGGATACAAGACTATATCCCCCTCCCCCATTGAAGTGTCAGAGAGCATCAGCAATGAAAGGAAAGAAATATAAGAGCTGGGGAATGGGGAAGATTGTTAAGAAATGCGGTCTTGTAGATGTAATATAGGAGATGTATCCATGAACTCTCAAGAGCTATGGCTAACTCCAAGATGTACACAAAACAATAAGCCATGGAGGTAGGGGAAACAGTTGCAAAGAATGTAAGAACAAGAAGAGGCCAGAAGAGGATTAAAAAGCGTAACAGAAAGTCAATACGTTCACAAAATATTGTATGCCTTTTTTTAAATTGTCAAAATTAAATTAAAAAATAAAGGAAACCAAGTTAAAATAAATCAGCCCTTCTTCACACCTGGATAGAATGGAAGTTTCTGTTGTAAACCATGAATAAGTCATACCAAAGTTTCTTTCATGTAAGAAGCAAAACAAACAAATAAAAAACCCAGATGAACAAACAAACAAAAAATCCCTACTGTAGACACTTCATTTGTACTCTTGTTAGGCCAAAGACTGTGTTACATCCCCACTTCTACAGCAAGAAGAAAACACAGAGCTGTATCTTTAGGCATAACTTCCTTCAGCACAGATATTTTCACCTTCTGAAAGAATGATTCCAAATAAAGATATGCCAGATGCTGACAGAAATTTGGATTCATTTCATACCTAACAGCTTCCCAAAGTGTTCTAACGAGGAGGTAAAATTGAACATTTACTAAGAAACATATACTGAACCAATACTTTCTCATTGGATTGAAGCCCTGCTTCTCAACAGAAGTTATAACACATACTGTTGATTGGGCCAAGAACAACTGAGCTGGGATGTCCTACGCCCTGGGGAAGAACTTAGCACTACAACATTGTTAAATGGACATAGTATCAAATTGTTCTCTAGATTATTACCTTTATACCCACAGATTAGTGCAACCATCAACCCTGTTTTAGACAAGTTGCTATGCATCATTTGTTTTGTTTTCTTGCTTTAAAGTGTAAGTTAACTGGGGCCTGAGGGATAGCTCAGCAGTTGAGAGGACTTACTGCTCTCTCAAAAGACCTTGCTTGGGAGACCAGCACACCCAGATTGGCACAAATCTATCCAAAAGTCCAATTCCATTTGATCTGATACCCTCTTCTGATATCTAGGGCAGCCAGGAGCATACTGCACATATATACATGTGAGTAAAACACAAAAATACATAAAATAGGTATATCCAAACAATGTTATAGATAACATTAATCCTCAGTGCATATATTTTGAGAGAAGTGGAATACCACGAGCTCCTCATTGCCATATTTCCTCGCATCACAGTTAAGTGCAAAAATGTCCTCAGTGATGTTCTTTAGATTCTTCTCATACATTGCTTTTGAGGGAAGGTTTTATATTCCTGGTATTGTGCTTATGTTTATTATGATTTCATAATTAAGTTTCTTTATTGGGTTTGGGGTGTGTGTGTGTGTGTGTGTGCGCGCGCGCACGCGTGCTTGCACGCGAGTGTATGTTTTTGTTTGTGGTGTATGTGTTTGTGTGTGTTTCTTGTACTTTATTTTTTATTTTGTTTTGTATGATTTTTTTTAATTGACTGTTTTCTAGAGACAGAGAGGGGGAGGGCACAAAGTTGGATTGATTGGAAAGAATCTGGGAGTAGGTTTTGGGAACCTATAATCAGAATATAGTATAAGTATTTTCAGTAAAGAAAAAACAAAACCTGGGCCAATGGGTAATCCCTGCATCTTCTTTAACAAATCCCTCTTATCCATGATTTGACATTTGAACCCTCACCTTATTCTCTGTAGCAGTTTGTAATCTATGAGATCCATAGGACGCCCTGTAGTTCAATTATACATTTAAGACTTTCACTTGCAGATACCATAAGCTCCTGGAAGCCCCACTTTCATGCTCAGTGGATGAGAATCTCCCTCCTCTGCATCTGTCTTAAATGGTTTCCCTTAAAACAATATCTCTGACATATATAATCCTAATAGCATGTGCTAGCACGGTTGAAATAAAATACAGTAATGAAAACCCATGGGTCCACAGTTGAACTTCAGTTCCCAGTTCATCTGAGCTACATCCCCTTGTAAATCTCTCTGTTGACACATGCTGGAAAACAGGAAGGCAGAGGGGGTCCAAGGTAAGGAGAGGAGAGTATTGACAGGTAACTAATGAGAAAAATACTATCTTCACAATGGCATTCACTCTAACAAAAACTTATTAAGCATTTGCTTTGTGCCTACCACTGTGCTGAAACATCTACAGCTGGTAAATTCAGTCTTTAAACCCAGTTGGGCAAAGTGTAGATTAATCATTCAAAAGCTAACAAAACCTAAAAGCCAAGGTTTCTTTTATTTTACACTTTTCACTCTGGCATTGTGATAATCACGCTTGGTTCTCCTGTTCCTTGCTTGCTTTGCATGACTGCCTTACACACTGATAGAGTTCCAGAAACAGCTGAACTAGATCGATAAACCTACGTGGTAAATTACACAGTTGGAGCTAGTCCCCAGCAGTCTGTAGGAGCAATGCTGAAAAACCAAGGGGAGATTCCAGCAGGACTGCCCAGGTTTGTAAATGTTAAAACATTAGAATTAAACACATAAACAGCAAGCAAAAAAACTGCATTGAAAAGCTACCTTGTAAAACACAGAAGCGCAGACAGGGGCCTGCAGTGAAAGACCTTCTTCTGTCAATTCTGACTTATTGAAATGAATGGAAATGAAATATGCATTTTCTGAGCCACTCAAGCAGATGCTCCAGTTTCTTCTCCATTTTTTTTTCTTTCTCTATCTTAGACACTTCATCTAAACTGCACCTGGTGAAATCTGTTTAGGAAGCTACATACATTTAAAATCCTTCGTTTTCATATTGTATGAAAAGAAGGTTCATGTCCTTAGATAGCTTTTCTTTACAGAGAAGTAGGGAAAGTGTCTGGACAATTACATTGCTTTTGATGAAACAGAACAGAAATTACCTTTGGAGGCAACGTGTTGCGCAGGCTAGCATGTACTCTGAATTATCTTTTATTTACTTGTTTCATCGTAATTATCCAAATGTTATTTTAAAAAAGAAAATCTAGCATGGAATATAAAGACCAATATATTTAATGACCTATGTATGTTAACTTTTATTTCTTATAATAAATCAAGTGATTAGAAAAGAAAAAGAAATAAAAAAAAAACAGAGAAAGAATGAAATGCAGAAAAAAGAATGACATTTTAAGAAAGTTGATATTCAAATGGATGGGAACTGTAGATGCGTTTCCTTATCTGTAAGGAAGAATTAAAAGTTGCAGATAGAAGGTTGTTTGCCTATAAACCGACTTTCAAGCAGGGAGGTACAATTGGATAATCTGAGTGTCTCCGCCGCATTCACAGAGGCTATTTGAAGTAGGGGAAAGAAGTCTCAGAGCAGATGAAAATGGAGCAAGAAGGAAGATTCTGGTCTTTTCCCACTGCTTAGAAGATAGAAAGAGAGGACTACATTCCAGGGACACAGATAACCTTCGGAAGCTATTAGAATCAAAGAACAGGTTTGTTGTAGAACTTCCTGAATGTATAATGCTTTCCAGCTCCTGGCTCTTAGCCTGCTTTGATACATTTTGTTTTCCTGCAATTAAAAAAAAAAAAATGCCTTGCATTGATTTCACCTATTGTGTCCGCAGTAATTGGTTTCAGAGCAATAAAAAAATTTGCATGGAAGATGATACATGTACCTCAAATATGAGACAGAGAAAAGAAAAAGAAGTGGTTGAGTTGGTTTTCACGTTTATGATAAAGGATTTTGTATACATTAATAATCAAATATTGAGGCAAAACAGCATATTATTCCAAATTTTTTGTGTAACAACACTTAAATATGTGTAAACTTATTAGTTTGACCAGGATAATATAACCCACAAAGGTCATCTCTATAATCTTACATGTATATTTAATATTAGATTTTCTGCATTTGTTTGCTTCAGTTTTTTAGAGAAAAGTGCTCATTATATATCCCTGGTTGACATGGAACTCATTGTGTAGATCAACTTGGCAAAGCTGTCTATTTCCTGCTTTTGTCATTCAAGTAATGTGATTGCAGATATGCAACCAAGCATGTCACTGTCATCATAGTGCAGTGGAAATCCAAATGAAAAAACAAAACAAAACAAAACAAAAAACAACCAAAGCAAGCAAAAGAAGAGCAACCAAGACTCTGCGACATCACTGTACTGGAAAAGTACCACAAATTTAAGGTTGAGTTGCCCATATATTATTTAGGGCAAATCAAATCAAAATAACAGAATTTCTTTGTAGGAAAGCAAATATAAAGTGATTAGATGTAGGTCATTAGTTAGTCTGAGGCATGATGCTCCTTAGGTGTGTATGGATAATAACTTCATACTTGTAAAAATACAGAGACTTAATGAATAAAATAGATTGGTCTAAAAGCAATGACAGTAAAGTGCACATACATAAGAGATAATTGTTCTTCATAGATTTTTCGGGAGCATGCAAAACAATCTATGAAATTACAAATAATAATTTCATCCTACCTCACTAGAAAGAAAACAAAAAACAAAAATGTTGATGATAATGACCACCTTGATTTCAAAAATGGTCTTATCTACACTGGAGAGGGGGCTACTCAATTATTAGTGTTTTACAGTAATTTCTATTCTTTATTAGTAGGTGTTTCTTTTCTCCTGAATTTTTCTCCTTTAATCTTTTTGAGAAAAAATATAGAGAGATAAATTCTATATATGAGAAGCTTGAGTCTTTCAGAATAAAAAGAAAGGAATTCATTAAACAGCAACAAATGTTGGCATTTTGTGATTCTTTGGGGGCATATGAATATCTACAATCCAGCTATATGACTAAGACTGAAAGATGATTGATTTTCATATAGTAAGCTCATAAAGCCCTAGAGTTCAAAGTTAAGGCATATTTGATAAAGTAATCTAGCTCACCAATATTCAGCATAAGTTATTCAAATGTTCAGTATTGCAAAACGAATTTATTTTAGTTATCATCTCATTAAGATTGAAGATTGAATTCTTAAGCCTCGGGACAGATGGACATTTTAAAGCACGAGACAGAAACAAACCAACGAAGCAGCTGGCATAAAAATCATCCCTTATTAGTATTATTGTTCACCTTTCTAATGTGCCTTACCACCACATCTGTCAGAGATTTGACTGCTGCATCTATAATAGTCTTATCCTGGGTTTCAGAGAGGGTCTCTGAGATTACTGTATTTTAACTGCATTATCATGTTCTGTACACTCACAAACACTGCCATTTCCCATGCATTATATTAATTTAATTTTCACCTTAGAAGTGCAAAACTTTCCACCTGTGTGACATCTATAAATTGTCAACTATTTTTCATACAGTAAAGTCTTTGACTCACTGGTGTTTCTGTCCCATTGGATTCCGTCAAAAGCTTTTCCTATATTAATAAACTAAAATAATAATTAAACATGCAATTACCTCTTATTCTGGGGGAAGAACAAGGTAATCTTCACTTTTTTAACGATTAGCTTCAGTTTTGAATATAAAAACGACTTTATATTGGCAGGTAATAAATTAAGAACGGCGTTTTTAAGTGCACTCCACCTAACAGAATTCTAAACGAACATACTGTAATAGCAACTAACTAGAAAGACAGGCCCAATTGTAACTAGAAGTAGTTTTTGTTTTTTTCGATATATGTCTTCTATTGTCCCCAAAGAGCCCAAGTTGTATTTGTAATCAGGATCATATTTCTGGAGCTGGGTAATTTAGGTCTTATTCGTCAGCCTGTTCCCTTTTCAGAGACATAGATGCGGTCCAAAAACTTTCTGATATCCTTGTTTTTTAATTGTTGTGGCTTGCTGAATCAGAGCTGCTGAATTTGAAACAAGTTCAATATCATTTCCTTCAAAGATTAATACATTCTTTTTCTGGGCTTGAGATACAGAACAAGCAACCTGTCCTTATCCGAACCCTGCAGATGTATTTTTCACCCAAGAAATTACGGACCCATTCTCCTGAATAACTACGTTGATGGGGAAGGGAACATACACGGACCTTATCTCATAACGGACCCCCAGTGTAACACCCTGGATCATGTTCTGAACATAATTGCAGACAGTTCGGACAGTGCCCAGTTCCTTTCTGTTACCCCATTATTTGTCGGCCAGGAGCCTCTTCTTTTTCTTTCAAGAAGGCTCAGCTCTACATTGATATAATTGAAGTCCCTCCGGAGGGTTCCTCTGGGATCCTTCACAATGACTGCGCGCCCCTTCAGGGTGATGTGGACATTTTCTGGAATGTTGACAATCTGATTGCTGAGAATGGTCTTCATTCTCGCAGTACATGGGGCAAAGAGCGTAACTAGAAGTCTTAACAGAGGGAAGACCCTCGGTCCAGTGGAGGCTCGATGCCCCAGCTAAGAAGTGATCCCATGCTAGAACAGTGAGGAGGGAGTGTTTGGATGGGTGGGGGAGCACCCTCATAGAGGCAAAGGGGAGGAGAAATGGGATGGGGAGTTTGCGAAGGGAGACTAGGAAGGGGAACATTTGAAATGTAAATAAATAAAATAGCCAATTTTTTAAAAAGAGAAGTCTTAAAAGACAATTTTTAGGCAGCACTTGAAGTAAGGGAACCCTCCTTAGGAACACCTTTGATAAAGTGAATGGATGTAAAATGCATCCTGATATGTTCTTTCACTCACGGTCTGCTTACCCTGTGTGGTTCAGACATCATTTCACTGTCACATTATGACATTCGGGGTAAGTCTTCCTGTTCTACTGCATTTCACAGAAGATGCCATTGCCCCTGAACAGAATGTGCCCACATTCACACAGCTGCTGTGTGAGCCACAGATGGGCTCTTACTCATAGGGCAGTGATGTGGCCTTGACTGAACTTGAGCAGGTGATAAACAGTCAGCTAGACTTCTGCATATGTTGATAAGAATACTTGTCTAATTAAGCTATACTTTAGCCCCGACCAGCTTATTTGAAGGAAAAGAAAACAACGTTAGAACAATGCAGACTAAAAGAAAAAAAAAAAAAAACATTCTAGGGAGAATAAGGGTTTCTTTTCCCCTAAGTCCTGTCAGATAAAAACAAACAGACAATGAGATTGGAATTCCACTGGAGATTATCTGTAGTTGGTGGCTGTAACCTTAAGCAAAGCCTAAAAGGAAAGCTTTCCTGTACTTTCCATCATCTGAGCCTGAGCCATTTTCTTGAAGTCAAATAGATTTCCTGACTTATTTTACGCCTGTCAGCTGTTTACAGTCCAGGCTGTACATCTGAATCACTAAAAATAATGACTTATATTAAATAAAATATTAATGAGAAACAAAAATATAAATAAATATATTAAATAAAATATTAGTGGCCCGACTATATTCCAGACATATTTAGGGGATAGAGTTGAGCATCTAAGTCATCAGGGTTGAAAAATCCACTTTGGTACTAAAATAAAATAGGAAATCAGCCCAATTTTAATTTGTCTTGTCTGCTGGTTCGCTCTCAATATTCAATCATCATATATTTATAAGTTTATACAGTGGAAGTATATTTACTCATTCCTCTCTCAGTGTGGTTTGGAAGGTACTATTTCTAGTTTAATGGTCTCGTCCTTAGTGTGACTTGTTGTAAAATGTCTCAAGTATTTTAGAAATACCTAGTCTACATTGCCAAAACAAATGCAAGAAAACTTGAATGAGTATCTCACCCTATTAACATTATATCTATCTACATCATAAAGACTGGGCCAGGTGCTAGTTTTTGGACTGCTAATACATTCTAAGAAAAAGAATTTGTAATTAAAATCAGCTTGGGACTTTGTTCAGCCACAGAATGACTAATCAGCTTTTATTTGTTAGCTGGTATTGGAGTAACCAACAAGTGATTTTGTTGTTGTTGTTGTTTTTTGTTTTTTGTTTTTGAGACAGGGTTTCTCTGTGTAGTCCTTGCTGTCCTGGAACTCACTCTGTAGAACAGGCTGGCCTTGATTAAAAAACAAAAAAAATTCTCTTCAGGAATTTATCTAACACTTATCAAGAGATATTTAAAGCTAATTTTTTCTGATAATTAACAACTAATCATATAGGAGTTTGAGTTCTCGAATTACTAACAGTTACTGAAATTTCTGACTAATATGGTTTCCATGTGTCAACAAGCTGTCTCCTTTAAGACTAGGATGGTGAGCTGGAGAGATGGCTCAGTTGTTAAGAGCACTGATTGCTCTTCCAGAGGTCTTGAGTTCAATTCCCAGCAACCACATGGTAGCTCACAACCATCTGTAATGGAATTAGATGCCCTTTTCTGGTGAATCTGAAGACAACAGCAGTGTACTCAAATAAAATAAATAAATAAATCTCAAAAAATAAAAAGACTAGGATAGCTTTATAGAATGCTTTCACTAAATAACATCACATGAAACACTTCTAAAACTATGCCCTTCCTATTTCCTCTGTGTCTCTCAAATTTCCACTAATATGTACACATAGCCACTTCATTTTAATCTTTTTTTCAAACATCTCAAATTTTACTATTGATCTATTATATCATAATCACCTAGAACAAATTGTTTCCCCTATCCTGTAATATCTGTTTGATTGCTACCCATCACAGCAATAAGGAAAGTATATATTAAAGCATTATTCTCCACATTCAATATCGCTATCCTTAGCTAACACAATTATCTCAATTAAACTAAAAATAAATTGCTTGTGCCTTAAGGACGTCTTTCATGATTGATACAAGTTCCAAGAACTATTTCGCTTAGGGCTTTGAGAAGATCGAGAACAAAGATGACAAGGACTTTACAGCTCTTTTCTCAGTTGGAAACCACTGTTGGTGTACTTACAGTTAGCTTTAGTTTTTAATTCCAGTAGCAACTTAATAACAGTTCTTGAGTTCTTGAGTTCCTTTCTCCCATTACCTGATTTTGAAATCTAGCATTCCTATTCATCATTTCTATTATATAAGGCAAATTAATTTCTGTCTCAGTTTCCAAATGTTCAAATATAAAGACAAACTGTGCTGTAACTAATGGGTATGCCTTAAAAACTATAGCAATCTCAGTCTCTTGAAATCACTCAAGAGATTGTCCAATATTCAGAGAGGCCCTAGCCATGCATTCAGAATATAAAGTGGTTAGTAGATAAAATTGGGTTACTGAGATATATTTTTTAAGAAAATAATCATTATATGAATGGTGTAATTATATTAAGCATACTAGTTGGCTCCTTTTAGATTTTAATCATCATCAGTACCTTTATTTTTATGACTGTGAGTTCTTAGTTATAACAGACAATAGACTTGGATTCTATGTCACATAAAATCAGAAAACATAGCTTCAGCAAGACTCATACAAATTATTCCAGCCATTACAAACTCTCCCATGCCACCCCACAGCCCAACCAATACAATCATTTAGTTATGGGTTTATGAATCAAAGGTAATGTAAAAAAGCCACAGCCAGCTAGGTCCTTTTTATCAGGGATGCTGAGAAAAATAAAGGAAATAGTTCTCAAAAATAGAGGCAACAGTTGAGAGAACCCAAAGAAGATATCTTGTCAATGACCAGATGGTTTAGAATCCTCCTAGAAGACCTGTCACTGCTATCTGGAAGCTAAACAACTTGGCTAAGAGCAGCAACAGATGAAAAACATCCTGCTCCATACAAAACAGTCTGCCCTGAGACATACATCAAAAACGTATCTTTAGGAACTAACAATAATAGACAAATTGAAATTAGGTAAAAGGTGATCGATCATTTAGCAGAAACTTATTATGAAAGTCTTTTATCTTTGTACATTTAGTTTGTAGACATATGCCAAGGGTCATTAATTATAAAGTGAGTTTCAAATGATTGGGACCGAAATGCCCACGAGTTTGTGTTGTTTAGCAAAGTCATTCTCAAAATACAACTAAGGGTAGAGGGCTTGAACTTTTTTAAATCATAAATGACAGAAATAAATAAACTTTCTATTCCTATCATATCCACTAGTACATGAAAGGGACGTTTATTTAACAGTGTTTTCTGTTACTTCCTGCAGAATACTTATTTATATTACTTTACCTTTGTCAAAGCTTATTCCATTCTATTTCATGCCATTCCATTTTGTTCTGTTCTTTAATGCAAAAATGCTGACTAAGAACCATTGAATAGATACTATGATCCATTATTGCCTTTCATCAGTGGGACGAAAATAGCATAGGTCAAAAATGGAGACTACTGCCCCAAACACCAACCCAAGCTTTGCCTTCTGTAGTTTTGTGATAGGGGTCAGAGGGGTTTGTCTCAGCACTCTGTAGAAATCTTTAACCTGTACCATTAAAAATTCAAGAAGAGCCAATCTCTTGTTCAAGATGTCCTCCACCTTACTGTTTCTATGTGCTCTGCCTTAAAAACCGGAACTGGAGCCAACTTCGGTTACCCTTCAATTTGATGTCTGGCACCTCACTTAACAGATGAAAGAGCAGAGTCTCAGACTGCAAATGTCAGCCATAAATTTAAAACCTCTCTCAGGTTGTATTCTTTCCTTTTCCTTATTTTCTTCCAGGTGCTGGAGAGGAAACCCCATGACTCCTTCCTATTCTAATCTGGTATGGTACTTCAAAACCCTTCTTTAAGTTCTATGAAGATCCCAGAGTTCGAGTCTGCATCAAGCAAATTCCCTGATTTAAAAAAAAAAAAAAAGGAAGAGGAAAACATAGAAAGGGAAGGAAAAAGAAAAATCCTCAAATGCAATCTATGGCGATTTAATTGCTTAAAAGCTTTTCCCGATGAGGTTACATTTTGGGTTAGGAATAGGTATATGTTAATTCAATTTGACTGGTTTCTATTTTCTTTAATGTTTATTTATCTTACTGTTAGACAGAAAACTTAACTTCGCAAATTTCTTACGAGGATTTAGTAACAACATGGGACCTTTGGAAATGGGGAGGTACCATTTCTACTGAGTAGGAGCAGGAGTACATCCGTAAGACAGACCACTGTGGACTGAGATTAGCTTATTAACCATGCTTTGAAGATGTGTTCCCTTATTACTAAAGAATAAAATGCAATGTACTAAAAGATTTCTTAAAGCAACTCAGGAGCAATTGTACTACTATTTCCACAATATCACTTTAGAAAAGAAAATTAAATTGATTTTTATTTGTCTACAGTGTGACCTATGTGATTTATTACAGAGAGATAAACAGCTAAATGTGTTTAATTCAGTTTACCTGACAGTCATTATTCTCTACTAACAAGATCAAAATTATTAATTGACACAGCTTCAGTAAAGGAAAATATGTAATTATGGAACTCTTACCCTATGTTAAAAGTCTGTAACTGACATATATCCAATGAGAGACCTATATCCAACCAATATCTATACCAAACACCTTCACTTTATTACAATTAAATTATGCTATGAACTAAAAACACACCAGATGTATTTTATATCAGGCATTCCCAAAGTTTACCTTCTATCAACATTATTGAATAGGTGCAAATATTTCTTGAGCTTCTGGTACTACTTAGTACTCAAAGTATTGTTGATTGAATGAAGCAATAGTGAATTATTTTTAGTCTCACATGTTCAAGGTCCTTTAAATATTTGTATTGTCACTGAAATAGAAGTTTATGAGGCAATTTACTGGAGTGAAAAAGGCTGGTAGGGGGCAAGTAAGAAGTGAGAATTGTTTAGGTAACATTTCAAAACTGTGCCGGTTTCTGTGTATGTGCAAAAATGTGTGTAAATTGCAAAAAATAAATTTACATTAAAAGTCATATATCATGTCAAATGCTATGATGTAATTAGCTACATTCAGAGACACAGTAAATATTCTAAAAAGCACGTCCTTCTTTAAATCCTTATCAGATTTTCTACTCCATTAAAATTTTCCACACAATTAGTCTAATTGGTGTAGTTTTACTGTACCTAATTGGTCAAATTACTCATCATATGTAAAACTAAAAAGAAAAAAAAACAAAAAACAAAAAACCAATCATCTCTTGTACTAATGATGAAGTTTTCTTTTTATGTTCGAAGAACAAGCTAATTTATACATTTATATTTTCTCATTCACGATAGTTTAGAGCCATAAAGGGGGAAAACATTACAGAGCAAACAGTGTCAGCCCGCTCAGCATTTGAGTAGTGCCTCAAATCAGCAACAACTAAACTGCATTGAACCAATAAAAATTTTAAACAAATATCATTTTATATTTCATTTGCTTTCCAATTTCACATAAGACTATTGTGCCTGTTCAAATCCATATAACTAAATTGCAATAAATACTCTCTCAAAATTTACAGTCCAAAATGCAAATATAAGTGGATTTGGCCAGAAATCTTTCACAGTAAAATGAAAGGAAAGTAAACATGTCATCAGAATACTGAGCTACAGTATGAGTTCACAATGAAATAATACCTGCTGAAACCTTATTGTGCACTGAGCATCACTCTTGCTTGTCTGAGCGAATAGAATGCTATGAATACCCGTGGTTTAAAACCTAGAGTTCCATAACACATGAACAGATTAGCCGAATTTGTTCAGAATTAGTGGGAAAATAAAGCATTGACAGTTTTCAATTATTGACATACCGGAAGTCCAAACTACCTATCTTCCTTTGCCTCATCCCTTGTTGATGTAAATATTCTCTTTGAACAAGCTTGCTATTATTTAGACTGTTTTATCATATAAATTAGAATGAATATGACAGCAGCTAAAGAGAGTCTATCATCAAAGTAGTTTAGAGCCAGTTCTCATGGTTACTTGCTTCAATATTACTACATCTTTAGGAGACATATGAAGATAGAAAGCTAGATAACAATTCCACACCATGGATTGTTCTAAGAAAAACAAACAAACAAAAAAACAAGATAAACAAACAAAAAGCAAAAACAAAATAACGCAACAAAATAACTACTGCTCAAATTTTTTCTGTGGGTTAGTTAAAAACAGGCATGTTGCTTTGGTTCTGATATGCAATCAAAATTAACTAAATAAGAGCATGTAACATTTATAGAGGTATAGTAGTTTGGAGATAGTATAACAGATTCCATTGGAAAAGTCCAGCCTTAATCTATACTACATTAGATAGATATCTGACACCATCATCATCTACCTGCTTATAAAGTCCATTGATAAGACTTTTAAACTGTCTTACCTACATTTACTTTAAATAGTTTTACTTTTCTAGTAGTTGAAATTATGTCATAGAACACTACAACTCTACATATAAGTTTATACAATACAGAAATACTTGCAAGCTTACTTAAGCATGCCTTGCTAAATAATCTACCAGGTTCTCCAAAAGTATGTGTTTTTGTTTTTTGTACCCTATATTAGTAGTATGAAATTGGTGCTCATAATCACAAATGTTTTGGTGTTCCGATTGAAATTTTATGACCTCCGTGAGAAAAACATTATGCATTCTCACTCATTTGGCCATGGTAGAAGATGAAGCTGACAGACTTATTACTAAAATTGAAACTAAAAATAAAAAGTATATTTTCATTTAGTAACCACAGACATTCATTTTCTTTTTTATCCTTTGGGTAAGGTTTTTCTGTGTATCCTAGGCTATCCTGAAATTTAATCTGTAGACCAGGCTAGCCTTGAACTCAGAGATTACCTGCCTCTGCCTCCCAAGTGCCAGCATTAAAGACATGCTACCACTGCCTGCCCAGTAACTATGAACATAATAAAATCATAGATGACTGTGTATAGATTTTCTCAGAAAATATAGGAATATGATGTTATAAGTATTGTATGTCATTTTTAGGGACACTGACTAACACCAGATACTAAAACATACAAATGTCCGACATTAGATCTGGACCTTTCTACTCTTGGAGTTGCCTTTTCTTTTCATAGTGGACTTATATTCACATTAAAAATACCAGTATTTGTCTCATCAAATATAAGAAATACTTAAAACTTAAACATCTCTTATTTAGCTAAACTTTGAGATTAGGACCCCAAAATTTAGTTCATCTTATGCCAACTTTAACTGATATCTGGAATATGGACTTAGCTTCACCACCAACTTACTCTCAGCATCAGAGTTTCCCAGAAGCCACAGAACTAAGCAGACTGTGCTATAATTCACTAATACGTACTTTGTTACACATAAAGGAAAATTTTTTTTCTAAAATCTCTATATTTAAGAGTACTTCTAAGTAGCAGTTTTGTTCTTTAGAATAAGTCTGTGCTCCAGCATGAAGGTGTATGCTTTAAAGAAATATACATACCATCTAAACCAGTTCAATGCAAACCTAATGGCTTTTTTCTGTTTTGTAATTTTTAAAATAATATAGCTATTTACTTCTTATGTGTATTTATTGTTTTGCCTGCAAGTATGTCTGTGTCAGAGTACTGAACCCTAGAATGAGAGTTACAGACAGGTGTAAACTGTCATGTAGTTGCTAAAACTGAACTAAGAGCTTCTAGATCAGCAGCCAGTGATCTTAGTAGCCTAGCCATCTGTCCAGTCATCGATGCATTTTTGTTAAGGAGCATAATTTTGAATGCAAGATTAACACCCTAGTAGAAACAATGTTTCAGGAGATATTTCTAAGTAAAAGAAAATATTCCATAGAATAAATAGTTATAAGATACTAGGAAGACTAATATAAGGTTTTGTTTTATTTCTGTATGGCACCATGGAAAATAACTTAAAGAAATATGAATAGTTAACACCATCAATGACCGCTCTCTTCCCCACTGATTACGCAAACCTTTAGTGAAAAGTATGACTCTACAGGATATTATCCTGAAATTTTAAAGTTTAGTGAATTATACAGACTATTGTCAACAACAGGGTCAAATTATCCTATAAAAAACAGTCATTTGTGTAACAGAATAAATCATATATATTACTTAAGCAAAATTTATTTCACAAACAAATGAGATTATAGTTTTTGGAATCAGAGGCAAAAGATTCTTCGTTAGACACTGGCATTCAGATAAGTAAATCTTCTCACCAGGAGATTGAAACATTCAAATCGCATACAGCAAATTAGATTTCTAAAGCATTATTAGTTCACACAGCTGCTAACCTGAAAGGTGCTCAATGGTTGACTTTATACCTCAACTTGAAGAAAACTATATATCAGTTAAGAAACAAATGCAATTTGCCAATCCTAGAGTCATATAATGAAACAAATAGCAATGTACTGAATAGTTAGCCATTCTGTGAAATTTGTTAGTTCACCCAAACTATTCTCCTCTCTCTCTCTCCTTCTTCAGTCTCTTTGCCTCATTCTCCCTCCCTCTCTCCCTCTCTCCTCTCTCTCACACTCTCTCTCTCCTTCTCTCTCTCTCTCTCTCTCTCTCTCTGATATATATACACAAATATATATATCACAGATATATATATATATATATATATATATATATATATATCACAGAGAAGGAAGGGAGAGAAGGAGAGAGAGAAAAAATGAGGGGGAGAAGAGATGGAGTAGAGGGAGAAATGGAGAGAGGGGGAGAGAGAGATAGAAAGAGATCCCATCTCAAAAGCAAATTGATTGCTAACATTTAGGAAAATTACAATATACTACAAGTGAAGCCACAACTAACTTGGCTTGGAAAATTTAATATTATTGGAAATAATGGGTGGTACAATTTTGAGACTCCCTGGCATGTGATAGAATAAACATATATTAAAATGGGAATATAAGTTTTTCAACACATCATTTGTCTTCAAAGGTTGGCTGTACAACACTCCACACAGAGCACTTTAAGCGATGAATGATCGCATGTCACTGTAATAGTCACAATATGAGCAGAAACAGAACAGTATGGTTATTTTCATTGTAGAGTGGATCTGGCTCATTAAGCTGCTGTAAGGAGAAATCTTCGTAAATAGGAAGTGATATATAAAGGGGTCAGATATGCTATTTAATTAACAGTTATTAACTACCCTAATCCTTGACAATCAATCTAATTCCTCCAATTCAACAAACAATACAGTTATGTAGACCCTTCTGTGTTGTTTCCAACATGCAGAACTTTGATACAAACAACATAAGAGAATTTCATATTAACCTGAAAATGTGATTATTCACCTCACATTGTTTTGTTCACTTACAAATACTTGACTGTTTTGGTCCACAAAAGTTAAGTCACCAGGTGAACTAATATTTTATTATTTTCAACAGACCTATGAGGGATAAAATATTTATTAATGAAGTTCTTCTTGGAATTTTGTTTTATAATGACAGTTTTGCTTTATTGACATTATTTATTTCAGATTCTAGCTCACCAAGAAATATTCCAGTATGTTTATTATCTTTCCAGTTACTTCTGGAAAGATTGGACTTGGTGTCATTCTTCTCAATACTCTTTCTTTTCATATACATCTATCTTTTTGTACAGTCTATTTTATAAACAGATATTTTCTTTTAATCTTTACCCATTTTTCATTGATCACACACTTAGAACAATATAATAATTAATATATTCAACAATCATATTTTTGGCAGATATTTCAATTTTTTCTTCTATTTTCTGAAAACTTAACATTGGTTCATGACAATTCTATTCAAAAGTTTTCTGCTTAACAAACTGGGCATAAGTCTGACTCGCTATATAACAAAATGATAGTTCTCTTTCATGATGCCTTCCAGAGTAAAGAACACCCCCAAACTCTCTGGCAGTACAATCTTAACTCAAAAAAAAGTCAACAGCATCAGCAGCAAAAAAAGTCCAAGATAATTGAAAACTAAAAGAGATAGTGTTGAAACATTCAATTAGTTAGGAGCTTTTTATTAGTGAGCAAATGGCTGTTGGCCATTGGCTTCCATTCCTTAATGCTGTTTATTGTAGCTGCTGCTCTTTATCCAGTTAAATAGGAAAAAAGAAAGAGAAAGAAAACAAAAACAGGAATTTGAATGAAACTTGAAGTAATCAGTTTCCCATTAAGAAGAAAAGAAAGTGTTTAAGGGTAAGAAGATCCCGACCAACATCTACTTAGTCCACATAACATGGAGTGCTACAAATTATACATACAGTAAATACAGTTTGACAATATCATGAATACTGTTTCTGTACAATGAAGATATTAAGTAAACCAGAGACTAAATTTATCTCTCCCAGATGACATCTTTCCATAGATGAGCCACATATTCAGTCCATCTAGTTAAGTGCCTAATTTGCTCCAGTAGAGGCTGTAAACAGTCACAGAACCTCCAATGTGTGAACAGTCGATTCCCACTTTTCTGTAAAAATGGACATAACCTTGCTAGATCATGACATTAACTGAGAAACCAAGGCAACTCTCTCAATCAGGAGAGGGAAGCTAATAGACAAGTGAAAATGATGGCTTTACAATAAGTCTCTTTCTCCTTCATAGGGAACCCGAAAAAAATGTGAACTACAGAGGACTAGAAAGCATATACTGTGTAGGCACAGAAGTTGTTAGTTTTCGTCAGGCATTTATTAAACTGTATCTCCTACCATCCTATTACCAGCCTTCCGAACTTCTTTTCCAGTTGTGTTAGGTTTAGTAACAGAGAGGCTCCAATTCAACTGTGTTAACATGGTGACTCTAAAGATACATTCCACAGTTTGAGAATACTGGTCCCTTCATTCATATACTATTAAATCACTGATGATGTTACATGTCCTTATGGATCACTGTCCAGTCATAGAAATAATATGATTTTCCCTCAAAAGAAGGTTGGTATGAAACACCTCTCCATAATTATATTCTAGTTTGCTCTTTTTGTTTTTACCACTCAACCTTGGAAACTATTAACATAAACTAGTAATTTGAATGTCAGTAATGCTCATCAAAATATATGATTTGTTTTAAAGCACTACAGTCTGACAGGAATACAATAACATACATTTTGGGTTAAGTGTTCAAAACATTCAAACCTCAGAAAATGATACAATCATGAAAAAATAATAAATGGTGAGAATTTAAGCAATTCTGTGTTTTTACATGAATATATGCTGTGCTCATGGTGTGTATGTGTGTGTGTGTGCATTTCTATGTGCACTTGTACAGGTGCATGTACATGTATGTGTACATGGAGGCTGGAGACTGGTATTCTATCTTTTCTACCAATATTCTCCATTACTTATCCTAAGTTTGTGTTTCTCAATGAACCCTGAGTCTGTGTATTTGGTTAGTCGAGTTAGCATGACCCAGGGACCTCATTCCTCTTTTTCTCTAGAACTGGAAGTACAGACAGAATGAAATGTCCATTAGTTAATGGAGATCTAAATTATGATTCTCATGCTTGACGTGCAAACATTTTATATCCAACCCACAGTTTTATCTTCAAACTGGTCCATAAACACAATGTCCTATCAAAATATATTACCAGAAGTTGTTTACACTAAGCATACAATTGAAAGTTCTTAAAGTATATAGGGTATTTTTTCTATCTGTTCAGCTTCAGAATACTTCAAATTAAATGTGTATGAATGGTTTCAAATTATTACTTTGACAATGTTATTCATCGTCTATGCTTTTACAAAATTCCTTATAGGTACTGGTCAGAAATTAACATTGCTCTCAAAATTTTGTATCAGAAAGTTTGTGAATTATAACTCAAGTTTATAATTTAAATCACCACAAGTAAATGATATGCATATAACACTTCAAAAGCACAGCAATCTTTGTGCAGACACATGCACTAATTTGACTAAGTCCTCTATGATCTGTTATTACACTTACTCTTCTGTCTTTCTATCATTGTCTAGATATTTAGCTACATGATGAGACTGCTTGTTTCTTTAATTGTAGCTTGTTTGGGTCTCTATTGCCCACTCTGATGCTCTTATCTTTTTATAGAACAGGTACCAAATCTGCTAGCAACTTGGTATAGTTTACACAGAGTCCAAAAAAAAAAAACCTCTGTGGTTTCTAAACCACTAGAGTTATGGCAGGCTATTAAGGAAGGAGGAAGACAGCTGTGCTGAGATATGTGCTGAGTGCTCAACAGATTTTGTAAAAATTTTATAAATTTATAAAACAGTGTATTACTACATTCCTAGTTACACTAATGAACATCCATGTGCATGTCTGTTTTGATGTTTAAATTCTAAACATTTTATGTTATGGTGTAAGATCAATTTGATAAAGCTCCTAAATGCCAACTTTCCTTTTGAAAGAAATCAGTAGTGAAATATATGCCTAACATACACCAAAGAACATTTAACTCATCTTTTCAAGCATTTGGTTATTTTCAAACATGAGCACACATGTTTCCTTAAAGTTCCTCTATTTTCTAATTCAGAACCCTAGCAGTTTACTGAGTAATTCTAAAATAATATTCAGTATTTTCAAGCTTGTTTTACAATGGAACTTTTCAGCCATATAGTAAATTCAACAAAGTAGTGTTTGTCCTAATGTACACGTTGATCTTGTATTGCCCATATCATTCCAAGAATAATCTCTTCTATTTTTCCTATTCTTTCCCAATGACTAGGAAGTGAGTCTTACATATGCTTTCCACCATCTATCTGAATAACAAAGTTCTCACTCCATCCATCCTCCACTGTCTCTTTGAACGACACAGACTTCTCACTCCATCCATATTCACTCCATCCTCTACCTTCTATTTAAGTAACACAGACTTCTGGAACTGGGCCACAAATTGTTGTTACTCAATTCATATTAATTTTTTTTAAGTAGCAAGTGTTTGTATTCCCAGTTGCTTTTTGCATATAAATTGTGGTCTATGTTTTAAAAGTAGAACCTAAAGTTTCTACACACTGAGAGTTTATTGCAATGCATCCTTCATGTAGAGATTTTTCTCTCCACTTCACATTATTATTTTATTACAGTTTCTTTGTTTAACACAAAGATTCCTTGTTTCTATTTCACCTATGGCATTATCTCACAGCCTGAATTTTATTGATTATAAGTAGAATATGGTCCTCTTTCAGATTAACAGAGTTATCAGATTCAGTTTATATGTATTGTTATTGTATTCTATGAAAACAGCTTATAGAGAGTGACTATAACATTTGAATTTTGGAATTATGATGGTAATGTTTATATAGGTCCAATTATAAAAGGTTATTATTTCTCCTATTATGAAATTATGAAGAATATCATGAGAGTGAATAAGTTGCATGTCTAAGTTCACCTTATGTAGTATTCTGATATAGAAATATTTCCACCTAAGACCAACTATTTACACTTTCGTGGTTTAGAATATCCTTGAACTAAAGATAAGATTAACAGATAAAATATATTCACAGGCATTTAACATTCTTAAAGAAAAAATGGGTTAATAGAAAATAGAGGGAATACATCTTCTTGTGCATTTCATGTAGCTTCTAGGGAAAACATTACATTCTGTAGATAACAAATATGCTTTTACCTTGCTATAGCCTTAAACTGCATTTGACACTTCACATGTTCAGTGTGTCAGATAGCACAATAGTCATTTATGGAATGCCTACTGTATTTTAATGTTGTGGATTTTAGCATGCAAAGACGAGATTCATAAGCCTGAAGCATAATACAGGAGAGAAAGATACACAGAGATAATTTCCCCTTCAACCTTATTGTGATGGAAGTATGTTTATAAAAAATCCTAGCACTAAGAATTCAAATTGAAAGAGACAATAGCTGTTGCAAGAAATCCAATATCTGTATCATCAACAACAAATCATTATTTAGTCATAGCTACCTTAGCAGTCTAGTGTTTTATTTACTAAGAATAATATTGTCCTGTTCATAGCTCTCACACACAGTGAAAGAGAAGGAGAAACACCAATAGAGGAACAGAGAGAAAGACAGAGAAGTAGAAAGAGAGGGAGGCTGCAAAAGGGAAGGGAGGGAGGGAAGAAGGGAGGGAGAGAGACACAGACAGAGAACAAAGAATATTTCAAAAGAAATACTCCTGATAAAGATTGAAAGACTAACCCAAAGTTTCAAGCTGCTTTTTTATGTGATTTATGTTATTATGTATTCCATATTGATGATGTATTTAATTCATCCACCACTGGAATTACAATAGATAAAAAAAAATTAGTTTAAACCATTTGCCAATTTTTCATGCTAATAAGCAGCTGAACCAAGTGAAACTGAGTCAACCTGAGTGCAGAATGGTACTCTACATCACTGCCAAAATACATAGGTGAGAAACAGGAGAATACTTAACTATGTCATTTGAATATGGGTTAAATTGCTTTGGCCTCAATATGAATTAGGATTCACAGAACTCCTTGTCTCTTTCCATGCATGGAATATGAACAATGACTGCACACACTATATACAGACATCCACAATATTTACAGAAATCGGACAAAGTAGCTCTATTACTTTTCTTCTGTGTACCCATATCATTATGGTATTCAGAGTTTAACAAAGAGGAAGTGTACCAGTGCCCAGCACAGGATATGCCTAATACAGAATATTAAATAAAATTGAATATGAGATGCTTTATAAAAAGCCTTCCCCTCCTACCTCTATAGTAATAACAGGAACAAAAGAGGAAAGGTAAGTGGGGCAGATTTGTTAATAAAGATTAAGAAACACTGTTTTTATCCACAATTATCTTACTTAATGTTTGCTAAGCCACTCTAGAGGAGGAATACTCAATTTTAAAGTCAAAAGAACTACAGTCAGTATCATTATTAGTGAACTGTAAGGACAGTCTAAGACTAAGAGCATTATTAGTGGCTGTAAGAAACTGACAATGCCAAAAAGCTTTGAAACTTAATGTCCCTAACACTGTTACATTGGAGTTTTTATCCCTTTAGTCATAATAACTTAGGAAGTCACAAAATCATTTTAATAGATGGTATTAGTATGAAAAAGTAACTACAATGTCAGAGTGAATCTCATGAAGTCCAAGCAAATGCAACTAAGGCAAAAGTCCACTGTCCACTGCTTGCCAAGGAAATGGTGCATTTTAACATCCAGAGCACTCAAAAAATATTAGAAATACACAGTTTCGTGTCAACTTCCTTACACTTGTGTGATAAATACTCTGAGGTCCAAAATTTCAAATTAGTGACTCAGTGATTGCTTGGACCTATATTTACTCTAAAAGTATTTCAGGGAGGAAAAAAATATCGTGCCTATGGATGGAGAATGGATGGAGGGTTTTCCATCTTTTATTTGACTGCATATCCCCAGGAAACACCTGAGCAATGTTGTTTGACTATGGTTATGCCAGCACTAACAACCTGAGTGGGTACATCGATTAAATTTTATGTGCCTTGCCTTTTTTTTTCTCCATAAAAGATCAGATAACAATTCATTCTTACTAATTACCTCCATGGGAATCTGAGACATTTAGAAAAGTCAGTGTAGTGTATAGAGAAATGTTCCAGAGAAAGGTGTATATATGTGTATATGTGCATATTCTTGATAAGAAAATCCAGTGTCTTGAAAAATAATAAAATAAAATGGCAGAAAGATAGATAACCAGGGGAAATGTTTTCTACAATATAAGACAAAACACAGTTCTTTGACATTAAGGCATATGGAATACCTGTGTTTTCTTGGCTGGATTTGTGGGCAATAAGAATCTCCAGTGATAAAATGGAAAATATGAAGCACTTGAGACATGAGTTAAAGTTAGCACAGATATATAATAATACTAGGCATGCTGGGTAAATGTCTACTAACCTCTGGCATAGGTTCATGTTCCAGTAATCACAGCTATTGCTAAGGCAGTGGCTTCCATAAGCAAAAATTGTATTTATTTATTTTTTCCTTTCAGCTCTTGAAAAGGTAAGACATAGCGATGAAAGATTTATTTCCCTGCATGACTAAAGTTCAGAGAGGGGAACTTGCCCAAGAATATATTTTATTTATTTGACCACCTGGTACAAAGAAGACAGGTTTCTAGTTAACGCTTCCAAAAATAATTAGGAAAGTGTTTTTGTCATTACAGGCTTCAGATTATAATATCCTGAGGAAGATGTGCTCCCACTTGACGGCCATTAAAGCTACTCTTCTGCGTAGGACCAGCTACAGGACTACAGTTAAAGAAGTGTGATTGATATGTGGCCACTGTTGTTGTTGGTTTTTTTTATTTATTTTTTTTATGTTGTTAAAATGAAAGTAAGTAGCCAAATGGTACAAGTGGGAAAATTCTATAGTTTCAGGAAAATGCTCCAAACTCCAGTGCAACCAATTTATATGTTATTACAAAGGGTTAATTCCAAACAACACTGCTAAAAGTTTGAAGGTGAAAGCTGCAAGTCAGATAAATGAAGATTCTATTTTGGTCAATTTTAACTTAATATGAGAGCAGCAGATGGTGTGACTTATTGAAAGCTCTTTTCAATTTTCTGGGGAAAGTAATTTCTTAAATGAAAGGGATCCTTTAGGCACGTAAACATCACATTCCAAAGCTGTTAAGAGACTCAACTGCAGTCACAGAGCCAGAAATGGTGGTAGAGGACAGCTAAAACTCAAGCGAAATGGTTCCTAAGTCATGCTAGAGTTGACATAAATTCCTCAATGATCTCTGGTTGTTGTAAATATGAATGATTTTTTTTTCTTCTTTTGCCCCTTCATATTGTGTTTAGATGTGAGAATCTATTCTTTTGGATTACCAGCATTCATCCTTCTTGTGGTAAGGGAAGATAGAGTTTGCAAAGTGAAGTCATTGTTTCCTCCTCTTAGTTTGAGGAGAAATCTGCTAAGCAAGCTGTCAGTGTAGGTAAAAGAACCCAAAACTATTCCAAAGTTTCTCTACACTCTATCTTTCAGGTGATGGGTTATGACAGCAAAACGAACTGTAACTTTTTCTCTGACCTTACTCAAACGATTTGATGCCAATGCTGGAAAGATGGCACCTTGGTGAAATTGCTTGCCACACAAGCACGAGGATCTGAGTTTACCAGTACCCATAGAAGAGTTGTCTGTGGTGGCAGAGGTCTTGACTCCAAGCACTGAGAGTAGGTATGGAGACAGGTAAACTCTGGACCTTCTTAATTAGCCAAGCTAGTAGAAATGCCAAACTCTGGGTTCAGTGAGACACCCTGTCTCAAGAAATATGGCACAAAATGACTGAGAAAGCTACTTGATATTGATCTCTGGTCTTTAGACATGTGCTCATGGATATGAATATGAGCCCTGGTATACTTGTACTATGCATAAGGCACATATGCAAATACTCAAGAAAGGTGTGTGGCTCAGTTAGAGCTAATTGTATCGTGTTGGAGTTGAAAACGTGAATTTGAATGAAGAAAGACCACTGCAGATAAAAACTAGATACTATGACCATGTTTGATGTTAAGTACAGCCTGAACATGAAGTAGTCCTCATAGCTCACCAACTTAAGCATTTCATTTCCAGCTAGCAGCACTTTTCTAATGGTTGGGGAACTTACAAGTTGTAGGCCTATCTGGAGGAAGTAAGCTGTTGGTGAGCAGGCCTTGGGGATATTAGCCCACCTGACATTAGTCCAAGCTTTCTGCTTGCTCGTAAAATATATGTGAGAAACTGCCCAGCCAGCTCCCACTGCCATGCAGTCAGCTACAAGGCCTTTGCTAGAGTGGTGGAGTAATTCATTTAAACTGACTCAGAACCAAGATTTCCTCTATAAAGAAGAAGAAGAAGAAGAAGAAGAAGAAGAAGAAGAAGAAGAGGAGGAGGAGGAGGAGGAGGAGGAGGAGGAGGAGGAGGAGGAGGAAGGGGAAGGGAGAAGGACAAGGAGGAGGAACATGAAGGGGGGGAGGAGGAAGAGAAGGAGAAGGAGGAGGGGGAGGGGAAGAGGAGGAGGAGAGGAGGAAGAGAAGGAGAAGAAGGAGGAGGAGGAGGAGGAGAAGAAGAACAAGAACAAGAAGAAGAAGCAGCAGAAGCAGTCAGGTGTTTTGTCACAGGAACTAAGAAAATATCAAACATATACGTCTTCATTTACGTCCTCAATTTAATCATACCTGCAGCAAGACTGCCTCTGAACAGACAAGTGAAACACTTTGATCAATTAATTTTGTTCTGTACTCTTCTTGTTTATTTCACATGGCTTCACTTCTTCATCTTCTGATCGTTGTTACTATGTATCACCCTTGTTAATTAAAGAGGAAATCAATGGCCTATATTTTGCCAAAAGGTATAGCTAGCTAAAGATATTTCCTATAACTTAAAATCTATGCTATTGGACTAGTTGCTAGTCTTGCTATTGTGATAAAGTTTCACAACAAAAGCAATTAAATTGACAAAGAAATTACTTTGTGTGGTCCACCATGGTGTGATGGTGAGGCAACTGCTCCCACTGAAGCACTGAAGCCACAGGCATAAAGCTGAGGACATCAATGCTGGTGCCCTGCTTATGTTCTCCTTTTAATACCATCCAGGAAGCTGGGTCTTCTGTTATCACTGTTTATTCTGTTATAGCTGAATCTAGATAATCCCTAACATTCGGACAGGGAGGTTAACCAAATTTAGATAATCCCTCACAGGAATGCCCAGAGGTTTATCTGCTATATGATTTCATATCCTATCAAGTTGACAACCAGTTCGTCACAAATATCCAGAAAAAAAAAAAATGGAAAGAAGACGCCAACAGCATAGGACTCATGCTCCTATATTTGTCTTGCTTGCTTCCTCTTGTATGATGCACTGGAGATCATTCCTCACTGAATAAAGAACTTTATTAGAAATTTGATGCAAAGGTATTAGGCTATGTGATTCCTGATCACAGTGATTGGCAGTGATTTGCAACTATGACATGGCTGAATCCTCTAACAAGTTGCACATAGTCCACATGTGCTTTAAAACTATGAAAACAATTGTGGTTAGTTAGACTATTTTAATTAAAGAATTTATATTGACCACGCTTTACAACATAAACTTTCTACAGAGATAATGGAACTGAGCACCCCCCCACATAGTTCCATTTTTCTGTACCAAAGATTTAACAACAACAACAGCAAAAAAACAAAAAACAAAAAAACTTATACATCAAAACATGGTCTGGATTCACTCATTGCTTATTTTATGGCTGCTAGTTGAACCCCTTGAATTTTATCATTCTTAGGTATTTCATTTTTCCAATATTTGTAAATTCATTATAATTGCAAAACACCTAAAGAACATTCCATTATATTGTATACAAATAATTATAACATAATGATAAAATAAGGGATTTCCAAGCATTAAATTATGAAGTGGAAATGATTAATGGAGTGTAGAGAATCTATTTGTCACTGAAATTGTATTTAAAAAAATAATGTTTCAGAACATGTCTAAATATTTTCTTTTCCCATGGACATATTCCTAACTTTAATCAAATTATTAAAGGAGTCTATAATCTAAAATATGTCATCAGATTAGAAGCAAGGAAATTCTAATTAAAAAAAAAAAAAAGGAGAGAAAAATGATGATGCTTGTTTGTTTCTAATTTGTACTTCCTGTTTCTTGTGAAAAACTACCTTCGGAAGGATGCCAACATCTGCAGGTGGCAGAATCATAACTATGGAAATATAACCGAGACATATTCTGCTCAATATTGCATATCATTTTGGCAATAATTCCTTTATTGTTCATTGGCCAAGTCCTTGCCAAAAACAGAAAGTATAATTCAAATTAAGAATCAAATGCAAGAACCATATCTTCATGATGTCATAATTAAACTCAATATAGACACAGTCAAAATTAAAAGACCAATTTATGTATTGTCAAAGACATTGTCATAATTTAAGTGGTAAGATCTCATTCGGAGCCTAGGAAGGAAATTTTGCAAAAATTCTTTTGTACAGCTCAATTAATCACAGTTCTAAATGTAAAAATGTCTCAAATAAAAACGTTCCCCTTAGTGTACTTAAGTCTTTCCTAAAAAATAATTATTCTCACTGTGTGCCTAGAAATCATATTTAGGACACAGTTCCATCCATTTTAACAGAAAAACAAAGGAAAGAACTAAGCAAACAGGGAGCAAAGGAAAAAGAGAAAAATGCAAAAATCATAAAAAGGAAAGAAACGTGAGAAAAACAGAGGAAGGAAGAAAGAGAAGATCAAAGAGATTGAAATTTTAATCCTAACAACCAACATGGAAGGAAACCACGGGGTTTTTATCTGTTACTTCACTTTAGAATTGCCTAATGTTTAGCCCTCAATACCTCTGGTTGCTATGAAACAATATACAGTTGATTTTTCATTTTGAAGATGTAGATAATTCAGGGTTTTGTGCCTGAGCTGATTTGACAAATGTTGAGGTTTGATTGTTGCTATGTATTGTAATGCTAAATACTGGCCCTCAAGGCCTTGTTGCCCCCAAGAAGGAGAGAATCTGCAAGTAGACCCTAGTGAAATTGTCCCACAAGTTACCTTTGATTGGTGAGTAGAGGCCTACAGCCTATAACTGGGCAGAATTGCGATAAGTGGGGCTTGGGGTTCCCAGGCTTGGAGTCTGAGGAGAAGCATAAGGAAGGGGAGAAGAAGGAAAATAGCAAGAAGCTGTGGGTTAGGAGAGTCATAAAGGCATGGCCATGAGGTCTGGTCAATTGAAGTTAAGAGCAACCCAGATGAAACATGGCAAATTATAATTTGTCATTATTAATGAGGAAATAGATTCTAATAACTTAGAGGCTAGATACCTACTCAGCCCTAGTGCTAATTAAGTCTTATTATAATAATAAGAGTTGTGTGTCTTTGACCTGGAAACTGAATGAACAAAGGTAGGGTAGAAGTCCCTGATAGAAATTAAATTATGTCTACAACAGACAAACTTTCAAATAACAATTACAAGAACACAGCAATTGATCAAAACAAGAAATACATTGTATTGGAGTTTTAAGGTAAGTTTTCTTAGCAGTCAGCATATCTCTTGGTTCATTTGGCCAGGGAAAGATGGAAAGAGTCCTCTCAGGCCATGCTATGACATCCAAATACAGTGTTGATAAAAGCCATTTGCTATACTTTCCAGTTCTCAGTCTACCCTTTTCTTAGTACACTGAGTCCATGAAAGCTCACATACTAGATCTTCCAAACTTCCTTCCAATTGGATACATCCAATTGACTGGTGTGTGAGCAACAACTTATTGATCAAGGTTATGTAGACTCTAATGGTCCAAAGCCAGATCATCTCCAACTGAATGCATCCAATTGACTGGGGTGTGAGCAACAACTGATGTATCAAGATTATGTAGACTCTAATGGTCAGAAGCCAGATCATCTATTTCTCAGTCACGACTGAGAATTAGCAGGGCATAGGTAGATGAGAAAGAAAAAGCAGACTCTCAGAGATGGTGATTTTTTTTTTTTTTTGTACTGGTAGAATACATGGGCTGAAGGTGGAAAGGCATCTAAAAAGTACCTATATGAAAAGTGAAGAACCCAGGGAACATATAATTTACCAAGCCTAGAATTTACTTAGGGAAAGTTAGCCCTGAGAAGGCAGGGGTTCGTCTATCTGCCTATCACACAGGCTTGCTTCTGACTTTCTTTTATTTCACTCTGTATTACTATTTTATTTTTATGAAACACCAGTATGTTGCCTTAAGCATGCCTTTCTTTGATAGCTACAAATTCTTCTTCTTACTACACAACTCTTGTTAATCAATACAGGAAGAGTTGGTAAAGTAACTTCTTTTTCATAAGATTCTTACTACGTCTTGACACTTTCCACATTTCTTCCCTAATTATTTTCTGATTTTGACACTAGAAAGTGCCTGTCCTTCTTAGCTGAAACCCATGTTTCCCACACACTGGTCTGGCTTTTGTGTGACCTTGGCCTGTCAAGTTTTCTGCTCCATTACTAGTATTATTTGAGTCAGTGGCTCCAAACCTTAAACCGACTAAACCAACTTTGTCTTTATAACGTAAGTATCCTTTCTTTTTCTTTCACTATTCCTATAAAAGAATGCTTCATGTGTGTTACATAACACCTCCCAATCATTGTCAGGAATGCTTTGGCTTAATAAAATTCATAAAAAACATCAGTACATTTTTACCTATTGTATTATATCATATACAAATTATACAATAAGGATAAGTGACACACTTTATGTATCCAAGTACATATGAATTCTCTACGGCTTAAAGTATTTAAAACCCCAACTTCCCAAAGAATATACCTCAAAATTTGCATACCATGTAATATAATATAATTTTGCAATAGTTGAGCACAATATCTTTCCAAGTGTGTTTAAGTGTTATAGAAGTATCTATAATATTTTCACACATCTTCTTTAAATCATTTTTGGATCTTAATTATAAAAAGGTAATAGGAACAGTTGTTCTTCATTTCTCACATCTTATGTATATTAAGCCCAAAAATAAATATACATTTAATACTTCACGTTCTTGAAATGTTTACTGCAACATTGCCTATAAATAATTTCTATTTTAATATATTCTCCTATTCACTCGATGGAAAAGTTAAGAATATCTACACTATAGATTGATGTCAATGCATGTGCAACCTGCTACTGTTTCAGACTGATGAATGTCAGTGGCTGATTTGGAATTCCAAAAACTGACTAATCCTTCCCAGATCTCACAGGAACATCATCAGTACCTAGAAATGTCACAGGCATGCTTAGTTTTAGTTAGCACATGCATTTATAAGAGCATCTGAACAGCAGAAGTTATTTCCATAACTAACAGCACAAGAATGAAAAGCTGTGAGAAGTATTCACAAGTCCGAATGCAATAACAGGGTAAATATCACCAGAACATAGGAATTTTCAGTGAGCTTTACTGAATGAAGAAATTATAACTGTATAGAAAGTGTTGATAAAAATTAACCACACTTACTTCTGAAATTAAAAGCATTATGCTAAGCACTAACAAAGCTACTAGGAATTAAATGACTAAATCCACTCCACATGGCTTTCAGCAAAACACATGTGTCCAAAGTTGACAAAGTTTTGTCTACCTAGGCAGAAGAAAGTGAATAATTAATCTAGAGAGGCAGAACAGAACACTCTAGGAAAAGGAGTGAAAAAGAAAAACAATAGCTTTGGTATTCTTCCAATTGGGACACAAGGGGCTTATGTGACTTGGACTGTGGCTTAGCTCTCCATTTTCTCATCTCTGGCTTTAACGGGATGAGTTTCCTCATGGTTTCTGTTAGGGATTAATTCAAACTGCCCTAGATCTTAATGTTGAAGTCTTAAATGCTCAGTTCCTCGCCTGTGACCTTATTTGGAAGGCCTTTGCAGAGGTAACAGAATGAGAGTGAGCTCATTAGGGTGGGCTCTAATCCAGTAAAAATGATGGTCTTCTTAAAAGGGAAAATCTAGACAGAGATATGCACACAGGAACAATGCCAGGTGAACTGGAAGGAGCTTAGACATGCCAAGGAAAGAGAGCCAGGGCAGCTTGTTCCTCACAGCCATCAGGAAAAGTCAGCCTTGAGAACTCCTTAAGTTTGAATTTGTCACCATCAGATCCAGGACTATAAATGTTTATGGTTACAACCATTTAGCTTTGATACTTTAAAATGACAGCCATAACTAAATAATCTGAAGGTTCTAATGGAAAAGTGCATTAGAGGAACTAGAGGTCTGAGAGAATCATTAAAACATAGTCTCTGCTATGGTAGAAAAAGTTGAGAAAAACCTTCCAAATTTCACCATTCCAAGAGCTAGGTAGAAGGCTCAGTTTTTAAAGTGCATATGGAAAAACTGTGCCATTCTGAGCTTGATCCTCACCCCCCACATACAAAGTTGAGTGTGAGAAGGAGGAAAGACGAGAGTGGGTGGGTGGGTGGGAGGGTGGGTTGGAGAATATCCCCATATTGGCAGGGGGAAGGCGGAGGGAAAGGGAAGGTTCCAAAGGGGAGATCTGAAACATTTGAAATGTAAATAAAACATGAAAATTAAAAAACAAAAAACAAAGTTGAGTGTGGTATCCTAACTAATACAGGGCAGGAAAAGTAGAAATGAGAGGTATTCCAGTGCCCATTGGGCAGTATCTTTGCTAAATTTATGTTCCAAGGATCCTAATGAGAGGCCATATTTCAAACTCGAAGGTGGATGGATTCTGAGGAATGACATTGGAAATGACCAGTAGTTTTCATACATATGTGCACACATATACATGTACGACTTCTCCTCACAAAACCCACTCCTTTTACCACATAAATGAAGTGAAAAAACCGTGGTGTGCACTAAGTTGACAAAATTTGGCTGCCAGTAACAATCCCCACTTGCCTACAATCACAGCATCTGGTAAATTGAGGCAGGAGAATCAAGAGTTCAAGGCCTAGTAGGCTTACAAGGTCAAATAATATTTCCATATACCGACCACACAAAATTACATTAAACCACTTACTTATAAATTTTCTTTAACGAATATCAGTGTTCAGTGGCATTTTGTGGGAAATAAAACCATGCCAGGAAGTTTGGTAAGGTAAAGCATCTCGAGCCCTGGAGATTCTGTGGGAGGCCACCTGAGGCTTAAGCAACTCCCAGCTCCCTGCCAGACTCCTGACTTGGAACACATCCCATGCTTCTCACATAAAAGAAACGTGTCATATGGCCACATGGGCCCAAAACGGAGTTCTTCCTGCTAATGGGGTACCTAGAGGCCCCCGGACGGCTTAGCCAATAAGATTCTCTTCCCAAACATTCCTCCCTGCAAAAGGTATTTAATCTGAAATGTTGGGTATGGTTTTACACTCATCCTTTTTCTGCATTGACAGTAAACTCTTTAGAACCATGGGCTCTTTTCATCAAGGTCCACCACGAGGAGCCAAGAAGAAGGTCTTTGCCTACAGAGCTGCAGCCTAATCTTCCATAGAAGGCCCTTCTGAACTCCCAACCACAACTGCCACCAAGCCTGCCTCTGCCAAGTAAGGACATTCACTGCTGGGATAAGCCAGAGCTCTCCTTCCACCAGGCCCAGGCTAGATTCTGTCCCCAGCCCATGTCCCCCTCCCACCCAACTCTGTTCTCTGCTTTTCTGTGACTCCCAGAGGTGCCTGGATATCTAAGAATCTGAGAACCCCATGGCCCCGGCCTCATCGCAGGCCCAGGGACCCCTGAATCTGCTCCAGCTTTCCCAATCTTAGACTCCGCTTTCCTACCCCACGAATGATGCTTCCCTATGGCCCATCATCTGCCCCGAAGCAGCATGAGATAAGCGAAGTCAAACACCCTGCGTGTTCCCCCTCCCTAAGTGTTCGTGCCCTGCTGGTGCAGGGTGGGCACACGTCTATGGCATTTATGTTGCAAACATATGACATACAGCGTGTAACATTCAATACGCAAGAAAGAAAATGCTCAAATTTACCATAAATTTCTTGGCCTTGTAAATGGGTATCAAAACCTTCACCTGAATGTGAGTTCACATTTTGGCTTAATTTAAGACAAGTAAAATCCAACTAAACAGTTAATCAGTATTCTTTAAATAATGGTCACTTGTGTGGATGCGTGGGTGAACATGTTTGTGTATATGTGTATGGGTACCTGTGCGTTTGTGTTTATGTACTTGTGGAGGTCGGGAGTCAACTGATGTCATTCTTGTTTGATTGGCACTTTGCACTTTGACTGAACTTGGCCAATGAGCTTGAGTTCCACCTGTGTCCATTTCTCAAGCACCAACCTTCTCTATAAGCGCTGGGGATAAAAGCAAGATCCTTAGGCTTTTGTGCTAGTAGTTTTCTGATGAAACCATCTCCTCAGTTACAACAGGTCCCATTTTTTACATTTATTTCAAGCAAACTTTTTATGTTCAAGTTAGTAACTCCACAAAAGGAGACATTTTAGGTAATAGAGAATTCCTCTGGCTTACTTGTGTAATTCTGGTTCTAGGTTTCCATCTATCTTCACCCTTATTTATTTCTAATGTGACATGAATTTTTCTGGCTTTCTTTAAGTTAGTAGTCATAAGAAAAATGCATTTATTGAAGAGGCTTTCATCTTTTATATATCCTTGAAACTTTCTTTTATGCACAAAAAATTATCCAACTCTACCTATTTGTTTAATAGAAAAGACTTTATTTGTTTGTTTTGTTTTTCAAGACAGGGTTTCTCTGTGTAGCCCTGGCTGACCTGGAACTCACTCTGTAGACCAGGCTGGCCTCGAACTCAGAAATCCACCTGCCTCTGCCTCCCAAGTGCTGGGATTAAAGGCGTGCACCACCACTGCCCTGCTAGAAAGGACTTTAAATAGCAACCCCATTGTCTGCAAAATAGTTAAATTTATAGAACAAAGGCAGTGCTGTAGAGGTGTTCTATTTACCTTCTTCAGTTTCCAATCATCACATGTATGAATGCCTTTTTGCCTAGTGCAGCTGGAGCATATAGGGTTTGCTTTAACAGTTTGATATCTTTGCTCCATGGATGAGGAGAATTAGTGTAAAGGATAAAAAAGAATCTATTCTTTGATATTAATCTAACCAATAATATAAAGTGGTCAGCACTTAGCTCTGACTATGACTGCTCATTTAGTTCACTCTTTGACATAAATTCAGCAAAAAATAAAATTCAATAATTTAGCCTCTTACTGAGTAACAAGGGATGTCGATTATAACAATAATGGGCAATCCGTGTCATTAACATTTACAGAAGCCAGGCAATGGTCTAATTGCAGGTTAATGTATTAACCCACTGAAAGCTCACGAGCAAGGTAAAAAGTAGGCTCTGTTGTTATCTATATTTTAATAATAAAGAAAATGAGGCATGGAAATGCTAAGGAATTTTTTTCAAGATCAAACACACACAAAGAACAATTACCCTCACTCAAGGAACTGCACCCTTCCTGTGAAGGAATGCTTGTGCAGACCACCACATCTGCATCAGTACTGTGGCCATGATTTATGGGAATTGTCTTCATTTTATTAATAAGGAACTGTTACTTACAGAGAGTACAGCACTCAAGATTGCAGCTACACAGCAATGGCCAGAACCTGAATTTATGTTTGTCTGAACCCAGACCTGGGGTTCATTTTACAAAGTTCACATACTGGTTATAATGAACCACAGGCTAGCACAGCAGTGCAAATATTACAGTCCACAGGCCAAAGTCAATAAAGCAAATGAAGTTCAGTGAAATAAACTCATGGTGGAACAGGGACTTTTCTTTCCTAGTGTCTATGTTTGCTTTTACGCTACAGTCAGAAAAAAATGAGAAATTGTGAAGATGACTGCATAGCCCAAAAATTCAAAATTATTATCTGGAACTTTATCAAAAATGTCAGCTAAGCCCTGGTCAACATCTGGAAAGATTGTTTTTAATCTCAATATAATTACAATTGTCATGTCTTACATTTAATCTATTACTAGACAACAGTTGCCAAAAAAATAAAAAGAAAACCAAAAGAGCTCAATTTCTCTCCCCTAGATTGAATCTTGGCTTCCTCAGTGATAAGATAGGGTAAATTCTTAAACCTCGCTACCTAGCAACATGACTTTATTTAAAAAAACAAAAACAAAACCAAATTGATGGAATGAAGCTCAACTGAGATTAGTAGTATGGCCTTTCACTGGCAAGAACTAGAACTTTAATAAAATGATGAGGAAAGCACATGAAATCAGAGGCTCAGTGCCAGTGGTGGAATGAGAGGCTCTGGTTTAAATGCCCAGCGCTAAAACAGAAAGTCAAGGACACAGTTTTTAAAAAGTTATATGAGATTGTAGGAAGGCATGAAGTAATATAGCCACAATCAAGACATACTCAAGACAGTATGGTCACATCCATGGGAAGCATTGGGTAGGAAAGGGTTCCACCAAGACTCTGAGAGGTCATGGTCTTGTCCATTCTGCAATTTCCCTCTTCCACTTTTGAGAATCTAGGGAAATCTATTTCCATCTTCACTTCTTCTCTTGTAGTATTTGTCTTTGCTAGAATGATAATAGTAATAATAATAATAATGATAATAATAATATGGAATTATGAAAAATGTAGAGAGGTGAACACTAGGCTAGTTATTTTGAACAGTGTCCGAGAGAGGTCAGAATACCACCTAGTCAATTGGGTTCTATTAGTATTTGTAGAATTATAATTAAAAAATAGCTGTCCTGACAGAAATAATGGTTCCTTGTTTTTGCTAGATTTCTGTCACAGCAGGGGGACTAGTATTTATCAACCTACTATTACTGGTAGCAAGGTGGCCAGAGAAACAAAAGTGATGGTATGTCTTCTGCAGGTTAGATTTGAAGATATAGGTAATAGCTCAAAGGTCTTACGTGTAATAGAATTACAGGATTGAAAGGAGCCTGAACAGTAGAAAAACTGCATGAAACAAAACCCAAAACTTAAGGTCTATCCTACCTCTGCCAACTGACCTCTGCAAGATAAAAATAAATTACTGAGTTAATTCTCTGGAATGTGTTTATGTTATATCTACCACCATTGCCTAAATTATATTAACTACACCCACAAAATCAAATTTCTCACCTATTCCAAAGACTTAAAATCACCATGTGTGTTGCAGCATAAAGTAACCATGAATAATTTTCAAAAAATGATTTTTATGAATACTTTTTAAATGAGGGAAGTTCCTACACACACATTCACTAAAATATAAGCAACATTAAAATCCTGTGTAAGAGCTAAATAAAACACAAAAGACAAAGAAATAATAACTAACATCCAAGAGGAGAGAGGGAGAGAAAAAATAGAGTGAGAAGACCCTCAGATTGGGATATGTAGAAGATGCTTAGAATTACCATGAAGTACACAACTTGGTAACAAGATGTACTTGGGGACACTTAAATCAGAAAAGTATGTTAAAGGTTAGTCAATGCCCAGCCAAGACTGTGCTTGAAGTATATCGTTAGGTGACAGGGGATTATAAATGAATCACCTCACAGCTCTTCCTTCTGCAGACAATAACTTCCAGATGAGGCCAAAGTGTGATCTTTATGTAGGTGCAATAGGGAAATCAACCAATGCTATTTTTGTTCTTCCTCGATGGAATAACACATGGAGAGAACACTCTTTGTCAAGATAGGCTTTAAAAATACACCTCCATAGAAACCATGTATGATAAGGAGGAACATTTTCTTGCCTTGAATAAAGAAAGATGAGATGCCAAATATAAAAGCTCTCAAATAAGACATTCAATGTTTCTCTTTTTTTATTTTTTTATTTTTTTTTTTTTAATGTTAACCAGGCTAATTATTTTTTGCCAGTTGATGTACACTAAGGTATGATTTATTGGTTGAGGTCTGGCCATCTTTCCTTTGACCTTGTTCACAAATTTCTTTCACGTGGAGTCCTAATGTCACTTCACATCTGTTTTCCCAGCACAGTATCATCTACTGTATCAGTGTTCTCTTGTCAACAGAAACCGGCACTCTACCTTGACACATTACCATGCTACATGACAAAAGGGATTTAAGATTCTCCTGCAATTCTCCAACATGCCTAAAAAAATGATTAGTGACGTTTCTGGCTTTATTGGAGTTTTATGTATTTTTAATTAGCTTTCATTTTGCTAATGTTTTTATTTCTATGCATGAGCTATGTCTAAAGGTAAAGTTTCAAAAAGTAAAGAAAAATATCTTTACATAGAAGACATACTATCCATCTGAGTGCCAATGCTACAGACAAAAACATCTGTCAACATATGGCTATGCAGATGTATTGCAACACTGTAGGGTTTGACAGCTTTACATTGGATATGCTCTAGAGTAAAAGAACAAATTGCTTTTGTTTGCTTCTTAGAACAACAAGCTTCGCCCTAGGATCAAGAATTCTGCATATTAGACCCTAGCTTTCATCAGTCACAACTACATAAACATGGATTATGTTCCCCATCAGAGTGTTTATCATTTAGTTATATTGTTTAAATGCACACAAGGCATAAAAAGAATAGGAAAAAAACTGAAGCACTAGGAATTGCTATTACCCAAACAGAAATCTTTGAATATACATCATAAAATGGAAGGCTCTGAAGATACATCATCAAAGAAGCTAAATGAGAAAATGTGCAATGCTTCCTCATAACTGCTTAGGAAAAGGCAAGAAGAGTCAGCCAGAAACTTGAATCAACAGCATAATGTTTAAAATTTGAGCTGCGTAATCTGACATACCATTTAAGTTTCAGCTGTGCCATTTTGTAGGAGCCTAACATGCAAATGAGCCTAATCCACGCTTCTTCCCCTTTAAAAAATCACATTATAATAGGAATAAATAAGATGATTGTGCAAGATTGGCTGAAATTTAGAAAAAGTATAGCCAAGTATGATAGCTTCACAAGGCAAATATTCATAGCAGCTGGTGTCACTAACTGAAGTCCCAGTGACTACTACATGAATTTTCACTTCTGTCAGAATACATTTCTAACAAGATTGATGAAGAACAGTGAAAATGATAGATACTACAAGACATGTAATGATGGATGCTGACTATTAATAATAACTAATGTGCCCTCAGATTTGACCCCTTTTGAGGGACATGCTCTACAGTATTCTCATAGAGCAACACCAGCACAACTGACAGACCTTAACACTTAACATATTTTGAAAATATCATGCATATTCCAAACTGCATCCTTATCTAGAATTATATGTGAATCTCTCAAATCTGTGATGTCACCTCTTGATAAAATTTAAATGCATTTTTTTTTTTTGCACAGGATCACAATCAAGCTGAAAAAAAAATTAATGCCATTTTTCCCTCAGGTGATCCATAAATGCAAAAGGAACAAACAGGCATATTCATACTGTACAGCCTGTCCTCCAGTTTGTCACAAGGAAATGGAAATCCCGTTGAATCAACCAGCCTTCTGTGGGACCCTGCTCGTGCAGAGGCACTGTGCTGGGTTCTATGGACTCACCCATTTCTAAGCCATTGCTTTCCTTTCCTCCAGAGAACTGGCACCTTAGATGATATGATTCAGGGGAAAACAAAACAAACAAACAACAATAACAACAAACACCAAGTGATGAAACACAAATGACACTGGGACACAATCTGTGCTAAACCATGCTACAAGAGGTTATCCCACTGCTTCTGGTCAATATTTTGTTAGTAGTTCCTCTCACACACGTGACAAAAGCCCCAGACGCTTAGAAACCCCACTCTAAAGCTTACGTATTCTCCTTCTGCTTGGAGTATACTCTTTAAAACTTGAACAGTTTTCTGGAAGGGACCTTTGGGAAATAGTAAGTTGGCCCCTCACCTTCAGCCCTACCTACTTCTACCTTCACACACAGGCTAATTCCACCTGGGACAACCAAATCAAATCAGAACTAAAAGTTCAAACCAGCAATAATTCTCAATCTGTACTTTGTGTTTCAGGGAAACCACAGAGAGCTCTGATCCATGGACCTGTACAGAAGCCTGGGCTGACATATCAATTTGATCTCATCACCTTTAGCAAACAGAATCTCTAATGCTATCCACAGAGCAGCCAGCAAAGGTGTATGGAAGCATTTTTCTGTTTGCTCCCCATGAAATCTAGTTTTACTTCACACATAAAGGGTGGCATTATTTCACTTTTTGACTCCCTAACAGAAGCCCAACCCAACATTCTAAGGAAAGAAATCAAGAACGAAACTATAAACATATGCAAACCAAAGACACCCTGCCCTAGTAAGCGAGGTCCACCTTCAGAAACTCCGTTTCCACTGGCTCTGGGAGATTTTCTCTGCCTTTCCAAGTCTGTTCTGTAAATGATTGTCTATTGCAGCTTACCATGTAAGGATTTCTCTGAAGAAAGGAGTAAAAAACACATCAAAAGCAACAATACTTTTTTTTTTTTTTCCTGCTGGAGACACTATTTGTAGAAAGCATTTTCCTTTTATGGCCATGACCAGAAAGCCAACAATTGCTAAGCAGAGCTGTGTAGGCAAAATACCAACTCACTTCATTTCACAGAAATGCAACCTGAAAAGCCAAACAGCAAACTTAGAGATGAGTAAATTTACTCAACTCTGCAAGGATCCGCTTAAAAAGAGCCCTATTAAAAATGTCTAAGTCAAATTAAAGAGACAGAGGTGTACAGTGCAAAGAGCATTTGGCATCAAGCAGATATCAATTTTTTTTTTAATTTCAGCTGTAGCTGTATCACTGCCTAAGCTTCTACATCTTTCAATGCATGATGTTCATAGAAATACTTTCTTTAGGCAGTTTAGACACTTCAATTAAATAATATCGCTATATCAGACAATAAGTAATCCTGTTAGTTTTTAAGTGAAATTAAATTTCTATTATGACCCTTCATCATGAATTAGTAAATTATGTGAAACTGTATGTTGAAGGGCTAGCTTCACTCATTTTACTAGTAAAACAATGAAAACATTGAAGGAAACTAGAAGCAGCTAAAGGAAGAGAAAAACTCACTATTTTTACCTAATTAGAGTTTTGAAAACACAGAAGTGAGGTCATATGTCCATTTTACACGTGGAAATTTAACTTAGTGCTTCCAGCAAAAGACAAGGGAAATATGGACTGTGTGTCCACTCTTTTACTGAGTGACTGGGAGAGAAGGGACCTAATCTCCCTCAAGCCTTCCATCTAACATGTGCTGATTTTTCCATGCCAACTTGGACATATTGCTTTCATAAGCATCGGTTTCTATAAGTTTGCCAACTATTTCTGCTGGAATCTAACTCCAGTCACATTTGTATCTGGGCCAAAACTATTATATACATTGTGAAGAATTTAGGTACTTTCTCTCACTTGTCTCTACAGTGTTTTCCTACAAAATTGTTCTTGAAATAGAATACCACTGCAGATCATTAAAATGTTCAGTGATTATTGATTCCTTTCACCTCTGTTCTCAAAGCATGGCCAGTGTTCTTGGGGTTTTGCAAGATTAGCAGGTTGTACTTTATATGGTTGGATCAAGCATTGTTCAGATGTTCAAAGTTCTTTCCAGGAGGTCAGTAAACCGTTTGTCAAACTGTACTGCAGTAATACAGCTTCTGTAGGACACTCACTCTCTTACTGAGGCAAACTCACTACTGAAGATCACTGTTCATTTCTGAAGAAGACCCACTGCTGTATTGTAATACTTCTCAGAAAGCTCTTTGCATGTAGCTTTCCACCAGCATACTGTGTACTACAACCTAGTTCCTCTTGAACAGGATTGACAATAAGGTACTCAAAATTTTATAAGTGAAGTTAAATGAATACTCCTGAGTCATATCCATCAAACCAAGTATTAAAATCATCAGCATTTTACATTTGCCTTTCCAGCATGCTGACTTCCTATATTCTAAATATTCTTCCAGCTTTTGCATATATTATGTCATTTGTTACCTAAGTTGCCTAAAAAGAAGTAGGCACACAATTACTCATATGGTATGACCAACGTGAGAGCATTTATTCACTCTTCTCTTCCATATGCTACCTTAGTCAGTCATTCTGAAATCACATGTTCTCATGTGCAACACTTAGTACTAGCTTATGTTAAACTTATATAAAAGTTCTGAAGTTTTTTTATTTAATTGCAATGCTTTCAATATTTGAGCCTCTTCACTATTTACTTAAAAATTGCCTTTTCCATATTAATATTATACTATATTTTGTAAAAGACCAATTTGAATCCAGGTTGTACAAAGCTTTTATAGTAGCTCTCTGTGAGGTATTTAACATTTGAACCAAGACATAGTGTTGTAGCAAACAGGAATGTGGTGTAACATTTCAAAAGGCAAACTTTTTCATTCACAGGGTAAGAGGATTGCTTCAAAGGAACCCAGAAGCACCTAAATGTTATGGACCAACAAAACTGAACCAGAGATAGCCTAGCAACCCATACACACCTTGTATAACATGTACAGAATATCCTTTCAAGAAGCAAAATTTTAAGCTGAAACTAAAGTTCTTTGGTTTCATGAATAAACTAAGCTGTCTGCCTACACAACAACAGATGTGCATCTCTGCATAAGTCTGTATGCTTTCCAATAATTATTTTCATTCCAGTATAAAAACTAAAAACTCTCTCATAATTACTGCCTATTAACTTTGAACCTTCATCTTCCCCATTTTCAGGGACAAACAGAATGAAGATGGAGCATATGAGCCTATTTGTATGCCCATCTCTTGCTCTGAGCTTGGATGTATTGAGAGGTCAGGGGATATATTTATTGTTTATTGTTCCTTCTGTAATTAATATGCTCCTAGAGTAATTAACACATTGTATTGAATGAATAAATATATAAATGAATGAATAAAAAGGTCACACAATTGAAAATCAATACAAGAACAAAGAGATGGTCTTGGAATAATTAACCAACTTCCTCTCTGGTTGCAGAATTCCTCTGCCAATCTTTTGTGCACTGTGTTGAGCTGATTACAGATTAAAGTAATTACAGTGAATTCTTGATTACTGGCATGTGGTCTAGCTATTTTGTGGATTACCTATCACAACTAATTCCCAACTTATCTGCTGCCACCCAGCATATGTCTGAGTTTCAGTCAGCCTCACTGATAGCAGATGCATGCTTCAGGAAAGCACATTTATGTTGATATTTCTGTACAGAATATATAATTTGAAAATCCATTCTTGTGGGGTATGAAGAGCAAACTAACAAGCATTCTTTAAAAAATATGCAGAATGCTTTCTTTCTTTAATTGTGAGAATCGTTTGTGTGCCAAATATAAAAGTTTAGTCTTTTCAAAACTTCACTAATGAGTATATAGAATGAAAAACAAAAAAAAAAAAATGTAATAATCAAAGACAGAATTCCATTTGAGAGCCATTCACCATACAGTATATATAGAATAAGCTTTATGTTTTAAGAAACTTTTGGAAATCTAAAGCCAATCCTCATACAATATCAATATTTCGGGGTACTAAACATAAAATATATAAAGCAGTGCAAAGCAGGGTTTCTCAGCTTTAGCGCTATTGACATTTGGTGCTCAATGATTCTTTGGGCCTAGCTACAACACTAGAATGCTTAGTAGCATTCGTGCCTCCTTTCACTAGATGCCAATAACACCAGGCTACATATAACAGCCCAAAATGTCTCCAGAGGAAGCAGATATTGCCCTGGAGGCACAGTCTCCCTCAGTTTCAAAACACAGCATGGCAGCCACATACAGTGGTGGAAATTACAGAATGGAGACCAGCTAACTGCGTAATCAGGGAATGAGGCATCATTTTTCTGGGCAGAAAACCAATACAATATCCTCTTCATTCCATAATATTTTGGAACAAGGGAAAGTTATTCCATAACTACTAGGCAAAAGCCCAATTTTCTTTAGTGGCTTTTTGATCCCAGAACACATATGAACTTGAAGAGATCTTTGAAGTTGCAAAAGGGACACTTTTGTTGGTAATGTTAAGTCGGCCAGGCAAAATATAAGAATTTCCTTTAACCGTATTTAATGAATATGAAGGAATTGATTCTACTTTAGTAATTGTTTCTTATGTAGGGTTAGAAGATTATTAGTTTTCATAACTTTCAGCCACATTGTTCTGTGTATTTTCATAATTAGAATTTCTTTCTAAAGTCATGCAGTAACAAGCTACAACACTTCATCAGCTCATGGAACTATATTAAGAATATAGTACTTGAGTGTGGGAGTGTGGAAGGGTAGACTACGTCCACGTGATGCCCCACTTGACCTGATTTATGAACTTCCAATTGTTAACCCATGAGAAGCTGCTGAGCAATGAGCTTAGAAACAAAACCAAACAAAATCCTAGATCATTCTTTTATTTCTTTAAAACAGGCAAAACCTAAAGTTAGCAAAGGACATTTGCAATGGTTGTAAGAGATCATCTTGTATGAACACTGGATATATTGTCTGACCTGAAATGTAATTCACAGAGGAATTCACTATAGTCAACCCATTCACAATAGTCAACCCATTAGCTTACAAGCTTGCACAGAAGTGACATGGGGGATTTCTTTCTCTGGGGAAAAGTAAACAAACATCCATTCTTTCATTACAGCAGCCCAGTATTATAGCAGCAAGCAAAATAGATACCAACAAAGTCCAAGTTGGAGAATTAGTTGGGGTAACTTTCATAACATCAGTGAGGAGTTGCTTCCAGGAATGTAACCCCAAAGCAGACAGTCTACTAACAAGTCTTGCCCCTAACATGGACATAACTTCTTCATAGTTTCATGTGTCATGTCCCCCCATCAATTCATCTGTTCCAATTCACATATTCCAACTCCTTGGAGACTTCAACACTACAAAGCCACATGCAAATCGGGCAGAATTACAGACAGTGGCTCAGGGTGCAGGGTAGGGCAGCCAGAATGACAGATGAAGGCACAATGAACCTTCCAACACCCTCCTCCTATGAAAGAATGGCATGTCATGAGTCACCAGACTTAATCCAGGGGTCTTTTGCAGTCACTGCTGTTCTGATTTTTAAAAAGTGATGGCTAATTTTCTCAGAGGATAGTGCCCCAAATCCTCAGCATGATTTTATGTGTTGAAGTAGAATTAAGTGATGAAAAGAATGTTTTGTAAGGCACAAATAACATGAGGTTGACAATTGGGGACCAAGAAAAAAATACATTATGAGTTAGAGTTTGATTTTTAGTTTAATTCCTCTTGATTTAATTTTGGTGTGTGGTATCTGTCCAGAAAATCATCCATTTCATTTACATTTTCCAGGTTTCTTGAGTATAGGCTTTTGTAGCAGGATCTGATGATTTTTTTTTTTTAATTTCTTCAGTTTCTGTTGTTATATCTCCCCTTTTATTTCTGATTTTGTTAATTTGGATACAGTCGAGGGCCCTTTTGTTACTTTGGATAGGGGTTTATCTTACATTCTTAGGGGACAGAACTTCACAGCCAACTCCCTGATAAACTCTGTTCTTACATTCTTTTCTGAAATGTTCCCTGAGCCTGAGGTAAGGTGCTTGTTTTATAGATGTATACATTAGTGCTGGGTTCCACAACTGTGATTTTTTTATTATGGTTCCTTGTAATGGTCTTTCTCTGTTACAAAGAGAAGTCTGCTTGATGATAAAGACACTTACCTGTGGGTATAAGGAAAAATATTTAGAATATATTTAGGGATAATGCTGGTTTAATAAAGAGAAGTTTATAGATTCTCCAAGATCTATGACTTCACTAGTCCTTGGTAGTGGGTTGGCTTGAGTTCCAGTATTAGGCATGACCTCTTCTTGTTAAGAGGTCTTAAATTTAATTAGAGATCTATGGCCAGAATACCTTCTCTCTAATGACTGGTTTCATGATACCATTAGATATAATGGAAGCTTCCAAAGGCAAAAATCAACCATGACTCTACCATCTATGATGCCTATGAAGCACAGCACTGACTAGGATGTTATGATAGCCCTAAGGGTGAAGTAGAGACACACATATGCTGGTGGTAACCAAAAGAGGAATTTTCAGAGTGATTTTGAGATATTGGAGATAATTATATAAATATAGCATTAAGACTATTTCATATTTACTTCTACAGAAAAATGTTCAATTCAATATAAACATCATAAAAGAGGAGGGGATGCTAATGGCAGTCTCTTATGGATGTGATCCTTAAAAAATCTCCAACATGTGACACATGATCATATAGGATATATTGATGACAAATGATCAATAATGTACTCATTATTTTCACCACTAAGAATATTGCTTCTCCTTAAGAAAAAACTCAGAGAGACCCCCAGTGTTAGTCAATAAATGTTTAGTTCTCTCTACTCTTCTCCTTTGGAACAACATTTTGAGAGATTTTTTCCCCCTCTTCTTTCATATGTGCTTTATCTAAACACTCTACTTTCCAATGTCTTGCAGAAACTAAAGCCTTTTGGGTTTTGGCCCAGTCCCACCATTTAACTTCCTGCCTTTCTTACCTAGGATACTGCTCTTTTCTTCAGAATCAGAGCTCTCTTGGCTGAATACACAAGGGATGAATGTTGATAGCTATATGTTGAAAATGTGAAATACTCAGACAGCAGTCCATAAGGATTACGATAGAATTATTGACTTCATCAGATATGTGATCTGCAGATACCTAAAAATCTGGCTGAATGCTAAAAAATCATTGTGCTGGGTATAGGTACTATGACATTTTGTCTTTGTTAGCTAAGAAAAAAAAAAGAAAAATCATAATTTTAGGCAAGCAATGGAAGTAAGAAAAGTGAGAACGCACTAGAAAAACAGGGAAATTAATACCCCACTACAAAAGTACCAACCACAAAGAAGAAAAGGAATTTTTTAAAAAGAGTTATTCCCTATAAAATACTCTAGTAATAAGCTGCAGGGCTTAGTATGAATAACTAGATATTAACACTGCTGGGCAAATGTGTCTGGGTCTGTTCTGAACACAATGCAGAATCCTTACAGACAATAAATTTTCATTTTCACTATTCCATGATAAAATAATATGAGGCAAGGGGGAAGACTTCAAGGCAGGAATTTAAAAGACTGAGTTCAGAATCCACTCTGAAAGAAGACTCATTTAATACATGTGAGTTTTTAAAAGGCTTCATGTGGAGTGTCAACACAATAACAAGACAAAGAATTAAATGCTCAAGGGATACTAACTCAATGGTAAGAAATCAGTAAACAGCTAATTAGCCTGGGTCCATGCCCCAGTATTTGCTACTATCACTTAATGTCAGACCCTCTCCTTGACATTGAGGTATTAACAGGACTTACGCAGAAAGACATTAAAAAATAGTTGGTTGTGTGTTTGTTTTATCTGACTATTTACTTATCTACAGGTCCACCTTTTAAAGAGATTTTCATATACATTTCCTCCATCATTTGCTAGAATTATGAAATTAAGTTTATCTTACACTAAAGGGAATTCTATGGAAACAAAACAAGAAAGAAACACAGAAAACTGGGAATTTCTATGAGAGTCTTCAAAAACATATTTGCTAAGAACTTTAATGGCTAGCAGAAGGGATAACAAGTGAAGTACAGTTGAAGAGTAATGGACAAAAGGCAGGAAGAACACTGTCATCATAATACATATAAAACCAGAGAGCTAGAAATGCTTAGCAGCATGTATATTCACCTTCTCATAGGAAGTGGCAGCCCTGAGTATTGTCATACATTACAGTATGAATCACTGCAGGCCAATTATAGATATTTGGTGTATATCAATAAGTAGGCCATTGTACGGAGCTATGATTTAAAGTAAATTTGCCAGAATGTGAACCATGGATTTAAATGATTATCATAATTTTTTCCTGAAGTTTATTGTTTGTTCATTATTTAACTGATAAATATTTAAAATGCACACAAAAGATAAACATTTGGGTCAAAAATAATGTACAAGGGAGCAGAATGGGTGGGGTCTGTGATGTTATTCAACAAAACAAAGGAATTCTTTTTCCCCAAAAAGCTGATATAAATTAACTGTTCTTTCAGATCCTAAGAAAATATTTCTAAAATAGAAAAAGGAGACTTAGTGCTAAGAGACCAAAAGGGGAAGGTAGAGAAGAGTGGATTTTCCAGGGAAACTCAGAGTGGTCTTACTGAATCTTACTTCCCTCTTCCGTTAAATGAGAAGTCTGGGATCCAGCTCTACCGTTCTATGAAGCTAAGCTCTTTAGACCACCTATTCATGACCCAGCCATGCTGTGTGCATGCAAAAAGTCCTTATAAAATCTCCAGGAAGCACTGTAGACAGACATAAATAGGGTTTATAATGAGAAACAGCAGCACATAAATAAGAGAAGTTGGCGAAACCACATCCTTTATAAAGGTGGAGGGGCTGTGGTCTAGAGCAAGTAAGACACTCAGAGTGAGACCGATAACTTCCCCCATGTCACCCTCAATAACAATGCTAATTACCTGATGGAAACAGCATCCAGACAGCCTAAAATTGTTAGGTTTCCACAGTATCACTGATCTGATGCAGACAGCAAAATTAGATTTCTAAAATATGCCTATTAAATGAAAGGCATTCAGAAAGCACACCCCACAAAGAAAGTCAAGTAGTGAGGTTGCCATGAAATTCAAACAAGAGGGGGAAAGAAGTTGTGTTTTGACAGTGGGTTTGAAAAGATTTCATTCAAATATTCAGAACGTCTACCTCCTGGTTTCAACCTCCAGGTTGAGTCACAGCCACTACTGCTGTTCTTTGACAACTGAGATACCTGACAAAGTGTAGTCATTTTCAGATTTAAAGAGTGAAAATAAAAGCTTCTAAAATTATGTGAAGTTGAGTTAGATGTACAATTTCACAATCACACATCCTAAGATTTGGTATTTAGAACAAAATCTTACCATCTGATTTCTGAATGGCAGAGATTTAGACATTGACAATCATTAAACTACTGTTATCAATAGCCTAAAGAAAGAAACTTGATTCATACACAAACAAATTAAAATCCAGATATATATTGTCATAAAACATATATATATGTAAGCTTACTAATTTAAAAATTATTTATAATTTGAGTGAAGATTGTATATGTTTGTGTCAAGTACAGTTTTAAATTTTTGAAGAAAGGAAAAATTTGTCACCACACTCAAGCTTGTGTATATTGCAACCAACAATATCTCCTGCTGCTCATGTCTGACTTTGAAGCTTTTGCAACATAATCTTACACCATTTTATAAGTTCAAAAATTAACCTGCATTTCTCCTTTTTTCTACTCAATCCTCATTCAAAGGGGGGGGGAGAGAACATACTTTTTCATGAATACTTGATTCTATCAAAGCAAGGATGAATACCTGTATACACATGATGGAGCTTCACTTGCTTCTGCTGAGAAGCAAGATGTATATATTACAAAGGGTTACTACCATGGCAGTGACCTAACACAAGATAAAAGAGAACAAAAGATAAAAGAGAAAGTGGGAGAAAGAGAAGGAGACGGAGAGAGAGTCTATATTAATCTTATAAAATTACTTTTTTCCTTGTAATTTCTTCTTTCTTCCAGGCATCACTGTTCAGATGCACTAAATTTAGGAGTAAGTGTGAGAAACATTTTGCTTAAAATTGACATAGAATTCACTGTATTTTCTAAAAATTTCCTCATACCATCCAATGTAAGAAAATGGGTTCAAGGAAAGAAATCAAGAGGGTTAAGTTCTTACTTGGTACTTCAATAAAATTACTTGTCACTGCCTGCAGCTGCTGATTACCAGGACAGTGCCCCTTCCATTAACTATGCCGACAGATCCGACATTTTACTGATGACAGCAACCATCCAGCAGATTAAAGCACAATGTAGATTTAATCTCCCCAATGTCTTGATAGCCTCAAATGAAGGATTCTCAAATTTCATGGTTCTGACCTATTCAAAGTGACTAAGTGTACAATAAATTACCTGTCCCCTGTCTTTTTAACAAGGGAAAGAACATCATTAGGTTATTCCGAACGCTAACTGCAACATCTTCGTGAGTTTACCAACATAATCTGCATGCTACAGAGCAAAAGATCATCCTAGTTAGCAAAATTTGAGGGATTCATTTGCATTGATATATGACAGTGTCTCATTCCAACATAATAAGGTGACAGCAGCAGGTGACAGAGAAGCCAGATTTCAGGAAAGGATCATTTGAGTTGTGATTAAGGATAACTCCCATTAAAGGAGATTTCTCACCAGGGATGGAAGAAGTGATCACTGCAGAGAGCAAAAGTGCCCACTGTCCAGCCAGTTTACTCACTGTCTTATGTATGTCATGTTGTACTGTCTTGTTCAAGGAACAATGAACAACCAATATCTCAGGAAAGGAACAAATCAGGAAGCATAAAAATAACTGGATGCTGAATGAAGATACTACCTGTATGCTGTGTTGTGAGCGGGACGGATCAGACATCTTTAGAAAGCTTTAATTCATGGTGTGTTTTCCCTGACTCAGGTGGATTAAATTAGGATCTCCATTATTCAGCAATAGTACTGCCTATGCATAGGCACTGCAGCCATCTGCAGCTTCCTGGCCTTGTCAGCAGACCCAGCAGTACCACAGCAGCAGATATGTGGTCATTGCAGATCAGCAATGAGCCTGTTTTGCCTTCCAAAGGCAAATATTACTCTCTCGTCACTATGCAGAGGGAATAAAGTTTGAGTGAGCCAAGGTAATAGCTAACGCATAATGTTAGATGATATACTTAACTTAGAACTGGAGAGATCCTAATCAGAGTACAAATAACAATACTTGCTTCATCTGAAAATAACTTTTTAAAAAATAAACATTATAAAGAGAGTACATTTTACTACGTGGACATTTTTGAGAATGTATTATTGCCACCCACCTACCCCTACAACCTTCCACCCTCTGTTTCCACTTCTCCAATTTCTTCACACATATTTCCATGGCAACCAAGAATAACTATAAAAATGCAGACCCCTTAGTGAAATTCATAGAGGACTTGCTTTGCTCCAGTCGTTTGCTTTTACCAATGATAATTTCTACATTTTTCTTCACACTAACTTTCTCTGTGAGTCTCAAAGACCCTCCTTCAAGAAAATGCAGTCTCTGAGATCCTGTTTTTCACTTTTAAATAGGAAGAGGAAGAAAAGGCCAGATAGAGTAGGAGAAAACTACCAATATTTTTCATATATTTCAGGGGCAATTTGTTCAGATAGAATAAGTTAAAAGTTGCACAATTTGGGAACAGTAGTACGTGAGAGAGGTACTCTTAGCTTCATTCTTGAGTCAATGTGTTGTCTGGAGGTATAATTGCCATCACAACTGTTACTGATGGAAGTAATTGACTTTCTACGGGCTTGTAGTGGATGGCTAGCTCCTAACAATGCTGTTAAGCATACCACAATGCATAGAAAATTCATTAAGAAATAATTATGACATCCAAACTATCAACAGTGCCAAGACTAAGAAAACCTTAGCTGGCTTATAAAAAGGGAAACAATGAGATGTTTTAAAATAGAAGTCCTTTTAATAGAAATTATATTCAAGTTTAGATTATACCTTGAGATGTCAAAGCCAGTGTATTAACACTTGTTTTTCTTTGAAACTTCTATTCTTTGCTCAAATACACCATGAAACAAAATGTTTCCAGTTCTGCACAGAATCGGAATTCACTCTCATCACACTTCATTTTACCTTGAAATGTTAATTGCTGTACAGCAGGGTTGCATGGTTGATTTAAATTTACATTCGCTCTTAAATTTGATTAATCTGATGTCTTTGAGCAAATTTTTGCCTATCTACTCAGATAGAAAATATGCTCTGGAGTACACAACAGCTTAGAAAATCCTATCTAATTTTGATAGTTACATAAATAGTTTTTACATCTAAAGTGACTTTGAGCTCTATGCGTAAAATAATAAGAGATGGAAAAATAAAAATAAAAGAGGACATCAATTATATTAGGTCTCCATCCTGAGCAGCTTATGTATGCTGTGGAATAGCAATAAATAAAAGAAAATTAGGGTACAAATTAATTCCATATTTCAGGAAATTTCATCTTATAAAAACCCTCACATTTTTGATGAAAAAACAAGTGTATAAAATGTGAATGTCTCTTCTTAGAACTTATATAACTACCTACAAAAAAACACTGTTCATGTTTAACTTCTGTTTACACCTCACTGATGGTATGCTTCAGTTGAATATTTGTGGACATCGCCAAGTGCCCATTGTAAAGAGACTCTAGATGCTCAATTACTATTACATGAAAGAGAAATACTGTTGCATGTATATTATAGATTATTTCATTCTCGAAAGATCTGGAGACAAGAAATTAATGCTAAGGTAGTTTCCCTCAATGTCATACAGTTAGAAAATGTGAACCATTATTCAAGTTTACATCTCTAATGATCTGCCATTTCTCCACAAACTTCTCATTTCCTCCTGTCGAAGACAAAAATGGCAAATCCTAGCAAGTGCCCATCTCCCTTACACTTCAAAGCAGGTCTCTGTAATCAATCATGTCAGGTTCCCAATACATTGATCTACCATAGAGTTTTTCTCAAGGTAACACTCCAAAAAGACAACATCCATCAATCTTTATGAAGCAGCAGGTACAATCAAGCTTATTTGAGAACTTGATAGAGCTTGGAGGTAGGATGTCTGCTATTCAGCTAAGTTGAATCAACACCCTTGAACTAGACTTTTGTTTTGGCTTTATTGAGTTTGAGAAAAAAATGAAGGCTGCTTCTGGAACACCCACAAGAGCATCTGCTTAACCTTGGCTTCTGCCTCACTCTTGGCCCGGGTGGATGAAACTCCAAAGACATGTGGAAATTTGGAGGTCATAATATTATTAAGTAAGAGTTTCATCACTAAAGTTTGAAAGTCTTTCCTCCTTCAGGGACTTTTCAGAAGGACCATTACGATTCAATAAGAAACATCGAGTAGTACTCCTTGATTTGATCACCAAGAAGTTTTTTCCACTCTACCGCCATTTTGGTTAACATATTAATAACCTGAAATACTTCAAGTAGTCTCAAGAGAGAGTTTAAGATTCTATCTGATTAGATGTAGTAGTGTTACTGAAGGACACATTCTCCCCCAGCATATCCGAAGCCATTAATTGACTGGACTACTGTCTAAGATCCTGAATAATTATGTCTCCATCCTCTAATGCCCTCTGCCTTTTGCTCTCCTGACTTTGACACCCTTGCTACACCACATACTGCATCTATCTCTATATACCTACATACAAACAAAAGACTTTGTGAGTCTGGGGAGATTCACTTCCTTAGCAACTCACACCTTACCACGTTTGTCTTTGCCTCCTAAATATAAAATACTAAAATTTTGCACTCAGCTCCCTGACTCAAAATAAACATGCTCATGTCACAATTCTTTTTCATTGTGAATAAACATTTTGGTCTTTGACGGAAATATACAATAGTACATAGTGAATGGCAGCATTTTTGTGTTTTATCCATTGCTTTAGCCAGCAATCTCTACTCCTAGGTTACAACTGAAGATTACTTTAAAGAAAACCATTGACTTCCTTTAACTGGAGGTAACTACAATGCCAGCTAACTTTTACGCATGCTAGTTTTCCAGAGTTGAATACTATAAAGCATCATTTCTAACTAAGTATGTGCCAAAATTGATACATACTCATCATTGTCAACTTTGGCAATAGGCTTTTAAGAAAAAAATAGCAACCATAAATTAAAGGAAGACTTACTTTAAGTTCAATAAGATGGGATGAAGAGGAAAAGGCCCATGGAGGCTATTTGCCAAAGATGTCATTGCCACCATATATGATATTTAGACCATACAATCATCCTTACCTATAAGATGATATTGAAACAGGTTAAGTGTTAAGAGGTTAAGTACCTTGTGAAGTTTCACTTAGTTTTCAATCCTTTGCCTTCAGGAAAGATAAAGACCTTTAACTTTCCTGTTTGGCTTTGAGACTGAAAACAATGTAGATTCTCTTTCCCTCAATGGTATGATATGAACATTCTGAAGCAAAATGCCACATAATAAAAAAAGGAAGAGAAAAAGACAAAATTTTGGATATTAGTAAACCTTCATTTGAATTGATACTTGAACTTAACATTCAACTTTTCTCAAAGTCATAGAGTAAGAGTAGAAACTGCGTTTAAAAAATTGAAATGTGTCTGATTCTCTCTTCAAACCAGTCTCACCATTCCATCAGGCACTGTGAATGGAATTTCCAAAAGAACATCATGGGTATATGTATTATACATCGACATAAAATATACACATATATCTCAGAATCTCAGCAGATGAAGGGGATCTGTAAGGTCATGAAGACAGTGTAAGTCATTTAAAATAATACTGTACATTTCTAAATGTAGTCATACATTCACTTATAAAGGATTTCCAGGGAAGTACCCTTTGACTTGCTTTAATATCTGAGTCAGGCATAGCAAGAGTAAAGTAAAAAGACACTTGATGTACATTTTATTTCTCTTGGGCAAATAACTAGAGGAAACAAAGGGTGAAGGAGAATCTTCACTCCAAAAACAAAAGGACAGGATGTTAGAGACAGAAGACTATAAAGGCCATGTGGAATTGACAGGATTTTTCAATGAATTGCAACTATGAAAATACAGGCATGGGGAAAAAGAGTAGGCAGGCAATGGATGATTATAGCCAGACTTTGGAGATGGGTGATCAACCAGAGTGCAGATGTGGCATAGGTCTCAGGGTCTTATACTTAAATAGTAAAGTGCCATGCCATAAACATGGATGCCAGAGGCAGCACCCAAGTTAACAACTAAGTATGAAGCCCAGGTGGAGAGTTATATATTCTAGCAATAAAACTAGTCTAGGATCATATTTCCAGCCTTGACTAGAAATAGACAGAGCCATGACACTGAAGTTCTCTGAATGACAGTTTTTTTCATATATAATATGAGGTGAAACAAAATTATCCCCGTGTCTATTTCTAGCACAAATAGTCTATGGCTTGTTCACAGGAACAAAAAGAGCAGTTATCAAAATTGGAGTCCTGGTGAAGAGAGAAATCAATATCTAAGTAGACTGAATGCTGAACCATCAAGCTGCAGTTTAAAGTCCATTCTGAAGTCTTCTATGAAGACTGGGAGAGGACAATAAGATATAGTAAAGCCCTGTTTACTACACACAGTGTATATGAATGTCAAGGATATTTCTCAGTTGACATCTTCACACAAAAGCAGTGTGGTATAATTGTAATAAAGTATGATTTTATGGGAAGAGCTAATACCTAATATCTGTTCTTTAAAAAAAAAAAAAATACATGTTGGAGCTAGTAAAAGGAAATTGTAGTCAAGGAAAAAGAATAAAGGATCCAAAAGGAGAGAGGTAGCAGGAAGAAGCAGAACAAAAGAAGCCATGCTACATATTATGTAACATTACTGATGGTAAGACTGCATTTCTCAAGGGAAGAAAAGTGAAGACCCAGGTCCCAGACTAATGCAGATACATCTGTTCCGGCAGAGAATAAAAACCGTGTTCTGCTTTGGATTCCAGAAATAGAAGTTAAAGACATATCCAAGAGGAACAGGGAACTCAAGTGATTCGATGCTCGAGGAGGAGGCCAATGTGGGGGTGTTAGTGAAGAAAATGACTGATGATTTAAATGTAGTGAATTAGAACTCTCAAAAGAAACAGCAGATATATGCAATACACACAAAGAAACTGAGATCCAAAAAGGAAAAATATGCTAACAAAATTATGTGGTTATTTAACTTTGAAAAATTCCCAGAAGTTGTACCTTTTAATATTACCTAAGCACAAACAAATAGAGGGACATAAAGACATGAATCTGGGTACCTTGCCATTCAGCTTTGTCTATACTAATTAAGACAATAGTACTCTTTATGCTACTAAAGCTGTGTTCCAGAACACTGTGCTTTGTCAGAAGAAAGGATACTGAAAGTTCCATAATAGGAGTAAAGGTCTAGAGTTTCCCCAAATTTGATGAGGCAGAGACTTTAAATTTAAAATAGGAAAGGTTAACAAAGTGTGTGGTGGTAGAGGCACTTGAGAGAGAGAAGCTGTAGAATGGCCACAAATTCAACCCCAGCGTAGGCTATACAGTGAGACTCTGTCTTTAAAAATAAATACAAACAGTAGGTAATAACTGAATAAATCAATAGAAAGGTGAATTCACATGTTCTTTACTAATGCAGTCAATTACTTCCTCAAGCTTATTCTTCGTTTTGAGAGTTGAGGTGGGGCATTCTTCGCTGTTAATAAGTACCTAATTGCCAAAATGTCAGATTTCATATCATGCCATATTCTTTTGGATGTTAGTGTTTCATATAGATATTTGCATGATTAAAATGCACGTGCCTTTGCTACGTTTTTCTCCACTGACACACCATAAGTGATTTTTTTTTAAACTTAGAATGAAATGTTAAAGGCCAATGAGACTTATTAACAAGGAAAAGAATGTTTAAGAATCTTCATTTAAAAGCACATAAAGAACCTACATGATTTCTCTAAAGGTTCAATCTAACTAGTGTGCTTTTCCATTTTATAATTAGTAATAAGAAGAGGTCTTGAGGAAATAAAATAGCATTTCAAAGCCCCATAGCTAGAGCTAGTTTATCACCTAGCTAGGATAGTGCAATTTTAATTGCATATTTAGGTCATTGGCTGTAAGCACTGATAAGCTGTTACCATGAAACATCCTAAAATCAATAAAGAAAATGTTAGAACGAAGGGGAAGTTGTAAATGGAAATGTTAAGAGATTCTTAACTATGCTGTCTTATATGCTACTGTTGGAACACAAACTGAACTTTAAGCATGATTTAGCAGAACTATGAAAAGAGAGACCTCTGAACCATAGCATTTATTTTCAATTGTACTGAAAGCTAGCAGTGTTGTGTTTGTGCCAGACTAATTTAGCTAAGAGTAGAAGTATTCATTTAGGCACACAGCCTTCATTGCATCTGTCCTCAGAAGAAAATACAAGCAAAGGATGACTACTCTGCGGCAGCAACCCTCCCCCCACAAAACTGCACCAAAAAAAAAAAAAAATCACCATTGTGTATGCCACAGAACATCAGTGTTGTGACACACACATTAAAAACAGAACTATGCAGACAATCACCTGATGGTGTTACATCTACTCTTCCTGTTTTCTGTCTGAATCACCTCCTTTTTTACATAAAATCCTTGAAATTTTGGAGTGTATTTTGAGCTACAACCCAGCAAAAGAAGAACTACTTGAAAAGTTATGTACTTGTGAATATGCCAGATCACAAGTGACTCACTAAAACTATTTTTAAAGCCGGTTTGTATGAAAAGGGAGCCTTATAGCACAATTGCATATAAGTTTATGATGTGCATATATAACCTGTGATATGCAATTTATTCAATATATATTATATGGAAGAAAGCAGTACTGCTCATACAAGATAGAACAGGTTATAGATAGATAGATAGATAGATAAATAGATAGATAGATGCACATGAAATAGTTTGTACTCTTCCATGGAAAATTATTTGTAAAATAAAATTCTACCATTATTGATATCATTCAAATCACTCTTACTTGTAGATAATACATTACTGAGTTCAGTGGTAAAAGAACAATCACAATTTGAACCAAGTAATAATAGAATAATAGTAACAGTAATGATGATGACAACGATAATAATAATAATAATAATAATAATAATAATAATAATGGGTGGAAAAGAGAAAAGAGATAGGAGATAGGATTTTTAAACCCCCAAACAGAAGCTTTTTTAAAACATAGAATGTAATTCTCTAAAAATGAAGTCAAAGTCACATCGTAATTGGGTTATAAAACTCTGCATTATTAAATGTAAATTAAATGTAAATGTAGATTAACTTAGATAATTTTCAGCAGATAACAGCTAGTAATTCCCAACATTCTTTAAAGTATATTCGACAAAATTGTGTATCTCATGAGTAGAAGAGATCTGAGTTCACCTGATTAGTTAAAGAAGCAATAATCTGACAGCATACTGCTCATATCGCTTGGTGCCTTTGTCTATGTGAAGGCAAACAAACACTCTGACAAGCAGACATTAATGCATGTGAGTGTGGGCAACAGTTCTTTCACAGGACAGCTGGATGAGCCCTGTAAAGAAGTTCCAGCCAAATGTTTATTCTAAAGCCTTCTGGTGTGAAGCAGGAGGGGAGGCCTGCAACTCTGGTTTGAATCATCCCCTAATGCTGAAAGCCCAGACTGCTAGTACTGCAGGCTCACTCACATTTACCAGAAGAAAAAGCATCCAGACCTGCACATGTATTTTGCTGATCTAATTCACAATAGAGAAACTTTAAAGCCCAAAATCTGTCAACCACATAGCCAATGAGAAAGCTTGATTTCTACATGTAGTGTTTTATACAATGCTACAATACACATAGTCATAGCATACATTTTGAACAACAGTAAAAACACAATTACTCAGATTTATCTTAGTAACGACTGTTCTCTCAGGATGTATTTTAATATCTGGAGTGATTTTTGATCATTACAGGTCAGGAGTTAAGAGTTCACAGTACTGTTGTAGCAGACCTGAATTCAGCTCCTAGAACCCATATTGGAGAGCTCAGAACTGTCAGTAAATTCAGCTTCAAAAGAATCTGGTAACTCAGTCATTCACATTTAGGTACACACACATTTTCTCACACTCTCTCACACACACGTGCAAGTGCACATGCGCACACACACAACTCAACACTAATAATAATACATCTTTTGAAAAAAGTCCTCTCGCCGGGCAGTGGTGGCACACGCCTTTAATCCCAGCACTCAGGAGGCAGAGGCAAGCGGATTTTTGAGTTCGAGGCCAGCCTGGTCTACAGAGTGAGTTCCAGGACAGCCAGGGCTACACAGAGAAACCCTGTCTCGAAAAACCAAAAAAGAAAA
>JADRCH010000175.1:1046007-1092494 GCA_019843965.1 Rhynchomys soricoides
TGTGTGTCTGCTGGTCTATCCATCAGTCTCCCTGTCTGTAAGTCCTGTCTGTAAGTCAGGATATATATATGGAAGTTAGCTGACAATCTAAACTTCTGGTCCTGGCTTTCCACCTTGTTTGACACAAGGTCTCTCTGGTATGTTTCTAGCACGTTTAGCAAGCCCATAGACCAAAGCTTCTGGGGATTCACTTATTTCTGCTTCCCAGCTCTTCTGCCTTCAGATATGGATTCTTGCTCTGAACTCAGATCACACATGAGTTTGAACTCATGTCTTCAAGTTAGCATCCCAAGCACTTTTACCAACTAAGACATCTCTCCGGCCCTTTAAAATCATTTTGTAAACACTTTTAAACAGCGTTGAGTCAATTGATTTCTAGTTTCATAGTACTCAATATAAAGCAAGGTGAAGTAACTCTATTTTCATTTACATGATATTTATGTGCTTTTTAAATTTCAAGCAAGCTAGCACATAGAGGCATTTGATTACAAAAATCCCATATCATGTAGATGCTTCATGAAGTGGTACTCATTTTTCTAAGAAACGAGTCTTTGATCTACACTTAATGACCTCTGACCAAACGTTAAGCAAGCCTCCTACTGGCTTTTAAAATTATACTTCTAGCTCAAAATAAAACACCTCATAAAGGCAACAAACATAAACATGGAAAACAGTATTTTCCATCAAATATAGCATCTGAAAATGTCTAATCTGTTAAAAGAGCCAGTGTGCTTTTAATGCGTTTCACCTTTGGTGACCAGTGTGTAATAAAACCCTCAAATTAAGTAGATTGCATTTTAACTTAGATAAACTGATAGCACAATTAGAGCTCAGTATAATTCACCATTACTGCTCCAAAGGAGATCACTTAAGTATTTAAGCTCTTTAGAGGAACTTCTGGATAATGACAAAACTCTCCTGAATATTAATGGTGTTGGTATCAGTGGTATGTGAAGTGGGGGTGGCTTCTCAGACAGAGAAACAATTCTTATTCTTCTTCTTCTTGCTAAAACCATATATCGATTTTTTAAAACATACTATATGCCCAAGATCAGGGGCCATATCTACTTTATTTTAAGCATGAGGAGGAACATAATTAGAATGGTTGAACCTTAGTTAGTAGATGTAATAATGTATACTGTTTTAAATATCTGTATCATTCCAGAGTCAAGTTCTCCTCCATCAGTACACAGAGTGATTAATGTTTGAATTGTTTTTGAAATAAAGTTGGATATTCTACAACATTACTTATACTGCACATATAAGTAAATATTGTCATATTGTAAATATTGTGTTGTGAACACTTGGTTTGAGAAGCCAAATTTATAGCCATGATTGTATGTCTTCTTCCAAGCCCTCTAGCTACATACATCCTTCGAGATAGGGAGAAGCAAAATAGAAAGTAGCCACTGTGAATATCTTAAAGCTGATACCAAGTGAATTCCCCAGGTTTACTGATGACTGATTAAAAAGTACACATTTGAATATTTATTCTTCTGTAAGTATGGCTATATATACCTAAGGAAATTAAGCAATCATTGTTTTTGTTTATCCCTACAGTAATGAGATGGGATAAGCTACTTTTTGAATTTGTTGGCTTAGTAACATGAGGAACACAGGGAAAACCTTCTCATTGACCTAGTTTTCAGAAGGCAGTTTTTATGTTTAGTCCAGTGTATGCAATTAAGAGGTTTCAAAAACACTCCTCGGTCTCATTCAGCTTTCCAGTACAAACAGAACTTCCCACAGGTAGCAATTTTCTAAAATAAGCCCCATATGAAAATAAACTGATGGTCTCAGCTCCCCAGCTAGGAAAAGCCATGGACTTTGAAGACAAAAGAATGGACCAGTGTGAATAATATGTGTTTCTGGATACTATGGCTTCTTTTACCACCAAGATCTATAGGAAAATCATCAGTGAGGATGTCTTCTTGAGCGTGTGAAAGAATTTTAAATGCCTAGACACAGTGAAGTACTTTCTGTCTCTAAGAGAAAGTGCTGTCCATGTAAACTTATTTAAATAGATTCTTGTATGGGAAAGAAGAGCCCATTCAAATTGGGATGAAAAGGTATCAGTCAAAGCCGAATGCACTGAGTCTCTGAAGGGCAAAATCTAGATGACTGTGGGAACAAGTTTGCTCCTTAGATTATGTGTTAAACATAGGTGGGATAGATTTTAGCAGTGTGTTTTTCTTGTTTCACAGAGACTCATGAGAAGACTTATGTCTTCTTCATTTCAAATTTCATACCTACAATATAGAAGGTGAAAATATCTTAATTTCAAAAGGAAAGGCTGGTTAAAAAAATAGGAAAGAATGCATCGGACAATACAACCCTGGTCACTAATCACACTCAAACTGAAATGTAGGTATTCATTATTTTAACAATCTATCATTAACTGAGCCCCTACTATATCACCATAGGAGTAAAGGCTTGGTCTATAGTATCTAACAAAATAGACACCAGTATTTCCTTTTATATATGAATATGTAAAGGGGTTGATATAAAATTAAATAAGAGTATAAGTAAGCAAATATGAGATAAAAAGTGCCAGGTAAGCAACAAAACAATCTAGTGAGAAAATTTTCACAGGTACTCAAACTAGGGTGGCCTCTGCAGCTCCCTTTCTTGGTTTAAACTCCAGAGTGATCTGCTAAGTCATCTCTCCCAGTGGGTCACAGTCAGCCTGGACACCTGTCCACACAGACTCTAGAACACAAGCTGGAGACAATGGCAATGTTGACTTCTCCTGGTGAGCCTTCCCACTTCTTTGTCTACAAAGCTCTTTATATACTTGAGGTCACTGCACAGAACCTTTATTTATTTGTCCATTCAATCAGTATGGAAAATATCTATTACAATATGTGTAAAATGACTAGAGCAAAGGACAACCAGGGATCTTGGGGTTTATCTTTCTACATTGTGTGTGTGTGTGTGTGTGTGTGTGTCTGTGTGTGTGTGTGTGTGAATGTATGTTTATGTGTGTATTCAGGGAATTTGTTTTGTTCCTAGAGGCATATTTTCTCTGGGTTTGTAACCCAGTACACAGACTACATATAAATTACTGAAAGTAATCAGAGAAGTATTTCCAATAAACTCATACCTCTTTCTACCTTTTAAAGGAGAGTTAGAATATTTCCAAATTAGAGGCAACAGGCAGAGGAGATTTTGATTCTCAGCTAGAATTTTCCACATCCTCATCTTCACACTCAACAATATGCCCCATATCCTTGCTTTCCCCCCACAGAATCACTGAAACTGTGGCTTCAGGTTCTATATTCCTAAGAGAAGTATATTATGTTTGACTACTTTTCTAGAAGTAAGGGTCATAAATGGATAGGCAGAGAACGAACCCATTATAGCTTTTTGGGTGGAAATAGAAACAATCTATTTCTACCTATATGATATACCTCTGAAAGATAATTGTGTTCTGCAAAGTATAGGAGGATGCGGAGAATCAGTGGTAAGACATTCCTGTGCTGGGACACCCTACCACAGATTCTTTCCTCATAATCCTTGGTAGATGTACTGTTTCCTATATTCTGAGTGGGCAATTGCAAGCCTATATTTAGAGGTCAAAACTTCAAGCTCCCAACTCTATCTATTTGTGCGTACTGCTAAAGGCTGAAAATGTTTCAACGAGATCACAAAATCAAATGAGAAAAATAACTATCATAGAATTACCAGAGGGTGAAATTTTGGATAGATTAAACTAAAATGCCATATCTAGAAAGTTCCTGGGCTGCATGACATGATGTTCTTTTTAATCAGAAAGAACATAGAGCTTCAGATTAACGATGGCATATACATTTAATTCTATAATATATAAACAAATTACCTCATTGAACTTGTTACATTGAGAAGAAATTTGCAAAATCATTTTCTGTAGACAAACATCTAGGAAGAAATAGCTCCCTAGGAAGCAATTTTGAGGTCTTAAGGTAAAATATATTGCTTCTTCCATTGTCTTTCTTTGTGTCTGTCATGATCTAAGATTATCATATTGAAAAGTGCCAAGTTACACCAGAAAATTAATGTTTCTGTCTTCAATTTAATTCTGTTGCTTTTACTGAGGACATTAGAAGTATTCCAAAGTATTCTTGGCAGGTGCAATGTTTCACTGTATGTATGTCAAGATCCACTGCATTTATGTAAATCTTTTTATCCATCTTTTAAGTGTAATTTTTAGTTGTCATCTCAAATATTCAAGCACAGGAATTTGAATACCCACAAATGGGGATTCTCTTGCATGGCATTGGATCCCTATACAAGAGGAATCAAATTGCTGATACTAGAGTGAGCACAAAAGGGGGAGGGCAAAGAAAAAACATGAGAGCAACTGTATGTCCTTTTACAGCTAGGAGTTGGCTTTACACATTCCACAACTCATAAATAAACAGAAGAGTCCTGTGAACTGTATGCAGATGGCTGGGGCTACACTGGGAGGCTTTTGTGATGACTTTGGTTTCTTTCCCTGTCTTGCCATCTCTTAAAATATCTACCAAGAAAAAAATTGGCATTCCTCCACAGAAATAGGACAAGTAGGATCCTGTAATGTAGAAATTGCTCCCTGCTTGCTTAGACCTTTTGAATGCTTGGAGAAATCCATTATCCCCCCTCATTATTGCTCACTTAAAAATATCTGCCCTCACAACAGGCAGGATAATGCTTTATGCTTTAAATATTTATTGCCTTTTTAAAAAAAGGATAACACAATAACGGAAGTATGATGAGCGTGGCCAAGCTATACATGGTAAGAGAATGAAGACAAACGCAAAAGAAAAAAATTCCCACAAACCACATGAAGGAAGAAGAGATGAGCTCAACCACTTAACGAAGCAAGTTTAAGGTTACTGCACTGGCATCTAGTACAGGGGCCCTGCCAAGACCAAAGGAGAGAAACAGTAGGAAGAATATGGTCGCCCTACAAAACGGGCAAGGAAACCAGACCCCAAAGTCAAGTGGAAATGCTAGGACTGGCATTCCTTTTTTATATCCTCAGCTTATTCTGACTGAGAGATCCTGGTATAGGTGGGCAAGGAAATAGACATATATTGTGCATGTATACACACACTGAAATCAGAAATGCATACCTGGATTTATTATCAGTTGGAAATTTCAAATCATTTTAAGTATACTGATTCTTTCAGACATATTCTTTCTATCTCTCTGTCTCCTCCATCTCTCTGTCTCCCTCTGTCTCCATCTCTGTCTCTGTCTGTCTCTCTGTCACTGTCTCCCTCCCCCTTTCTCCCTGTCTCTCCTCTGTTCCCTTCCATTACTGCTATAGCAACAGCTATCTGCTTAGCTAGTCTTAGTACTGCGTTTTCAACAGCAAATGCCTAAAGGCAAAGCAAAAAGTATTGGCATTTTTCTGATGGATATTCAAAAATCTATCTTACAATTGCTAATTCAGCATTCATGAGTCAGCAAGAGATGTGCTGTGTCTTTAAGAAGGCATGAAGTTTCCCGTCAAGCCTTTTAAAGCTTGACAAATGACATTTCAAGAGGTCTGAGAATGTGGACTAAGATAACAGAGGGCTTTTAGTACCACACTGCTCCAGGATCCTTTGATTTCATTACTTTTGCCTTTGATGGTGTTCTTTTCTGGTTTGTTTTGATGACTTTGTGGCCTAATGCACTGAAATAAGACAGCAAAGCCAAAACCTTGTAGCCCTAATGACAAAGTATAACTTATTAGATGACCTTGAGTAAATATTACCTTTCCTTACTGGTTTCTATGGCAAAAACAAAAAAAATAAAACTTCATAGGACTATACCATCTAATGAATGGGCAAGAAGACTACTACATACCACTCTATTAGCATGGTTTGAAATGATGTGTATTGGTGTCTTTGAGCTAGACTTTACTACAGGCATCAAGCATGTTTTTGGCTTACACACAATGTGTGAGCAAACTATAAACACTTGGAATTTATACATAACGAATGAAGCTTGAGGTCTATGTGCTTGGCTTAAGTTAGCTTAAGTAAGCTCTTTTCTCCTTTCTTTATGTTGCATCTTCCTGTCCTAAAAAATATGACAATTTAGTCACAAAATATTTAGCAACTATCATTAGCTTGTAATTGGTTGAATAAGTATAAATACCATTTAGGAAATGGCAATTATTATGTGTAAAATCCTATGCGTGATATGTAATTTTATATGCACTAATATAATATGCCATACAGGATTATATAAAATTATATTTAATATGTAGTAAGCAGTCATTGGTAATACCTATTTTAATTTCAGAGAGTCCTTTAAACTACTGTTCCATTCTTACATGATTTCACAGGCCAACATCTAGTAATATTTCACTATCTAAAAGCAAATACCCAAAATATAAAAATGAAAATGCAGAAGAGAGAAATAAAGAAAAAAACAGAGAAATATCCAAAGTGTAAGAAAGAAAAGCCCAAAGGGAAGAAAACAAACAGATACAGGAAAGTGATGGTAGATTTTGTTCCTACAAGGCACCACTAGTATTAGATGTTCACAGGTTTGTAACTATGGACTGTTTTGTACAAATTATCAGGTCCTGATTTGAGGGTAAAGTTTAGGTCTAGATTTTGTATTTTTACTGGTTCTCTGATAAACTGCTATTCCTGTACATTGCTGTTCGTTGTTCTACAGTTGAAAACAAGATACACACTGCTTTCCAGATCCAGGGAAAACACCTAGAAAAAATTGTATATTTGCTTAAAAGAAAAATAGAAAGAAAACAGATATTTGGCCCGTCATTGCCCTTGCCCAAAGATATGGACTTATTTTTGTTAAATGCTGGATTTCTGCATCAGCCTGCTGACAGATTAATTCCCGGTAGCTTGATATACACTATTTTGTTTTTGTTTAAAATTAGAAAGAAAAAATACTTCTAATACGTATTTTAGAAAGAATGAAAAATCATGTGGTAAGATTTGAATCAACATAAAATCAATTTCTAAATTCAAAGATAGAAAGAAAATGCCTAACTCATACAGAGGTTTAGAATTTAAGGAAGGATCTGGTCACAGTGTCAAAAAAAAAAGTCTGTTCAGATGCCCAAGATTAGCACTTAGAGAGAAACCACAAATATATATATATATATTCTATTTTACCTCTCACTCGCTTCCTTGGCAAAGAGCTCAAAATACACAAGACTGCTGCTAATTTTTATTACTAGTACAATTATAGTAGAATGCCCAAAGATTTTAAGGACATACTTGCCAAGGGAAAATAAGCCATATGGAGCACCTAGGCATTCTGAATACAATTGAAGTTGATCATCTCTCTTTGCCCCGAGCCCAGCATGATGGAAACGATATTTGGCAATAGCATTTTGGAACTCAAGGCACTCTTGTGAACTATTGATGCCAAATTGGAACAGAACTGGCCTCATATAAGTAAGCCATAAATCCAAATATAGTAACTGTGTGTGTGTGTGAATGTTCAACTAATTTTAAAACTTGTTCTTTGTATTAGGATTAATGCTTTATGTTTTAATTTCATTTGTAGATATATAGAGAATGGAATTAGAATTATTTTGTAGAAATTGCAGAAAATATCATTTATTGATAAATAGTAGGTATATTCTCTTCAATTTGTAAAACATTACCTTTCTAGAAAATTTGTTCAACTTTTTTAAACTTAAAGAAAATATTAATTAAAACTTTTCAGTTCATCAATATGAAACAAAATGAACCTCCTGGCATATATTTCAAAGTGAATCCATCATTCCTCTGATACTACATACTCATGTATGTTATTTTTATTTAGTATTATATTGATTCTTTTTCTAAATTTCACATCATTCACCCCAATCCAACTCATCACCTTATCCCTCCATATTTATCTGTCCTTGCAGCCTTCTGCCAAGAAGAAAACTATAACTAAAAATCAAAACCACAACAACAACAAAAAATCATCTCTCCACGGAAGTTCAGCTGTGTTTTTGCCAAACAGCTTTATTTGCAAATGTTCTTAAATGTTCTTCATTTTCCATCTTGGTTTTGTGTCCCTATCTATGTACCATCATCCTCTTAGTTTCTGCAGTCTAACATTCCTATTTTTTTTAATGGTCTAAACTGTTCCTAGATAAAATGGTAGGCAATTATCTCTGGAATGCTGCAGAAAAGAATTTCATGAGCCTCTGGCTAGCTGTAGAAGGGCTTACATTAATCATTTGCTCTCTGCATGCTTGTCTCTTCTTAGTAGTGTCCACTGACAAGTCAGACAGTCCATGCAGGGCCTAGGATAGAAGTTTCAAAGGGCATTAGCAGTCACTGCATGTGGCTATCAGGAACAAGACCTAGGTCCTAAGTAATATCATTAATTTCTGCACATGTCTAATCCGGTATTTGGGGGCAAATTTGCTGCTGAAATAAATTCTTATTATGCAACCTACAATTGTTGATTCAACACAATGAAAATCATAAGAAGAGTTTTATACAACCCAAACCACTCTAGATTTGATGCAATGATTCTTTTTGTACCTTTTTTTTTTTTTTTTTTTTTTTGAAATACTAGAAACCAAAAGCTGGCTTCTCATTGTTAAATGTTTTATGTGCATCTCAAGGAGGTGGGCATGCCCTACTGTTCTGGTCAGGAGGGCTCAATGTGAATCAGTTATAACAGACTCAGAAGCACTCAACTAAGCTATTGAAGTTAAACAGTAAGCTATTTTGACATGCTTTCAAGGTCACAATAATGTAAATGGTGTATTCATGAGGGGATTTTTATCTCTTGTGTTTGAGACCTACAGATATTGTATTAACATCTTGAAATGATCCAAGCCAGCTAGAGCCTGACATATTATTTTTATCATTATCATAACTCCTGGGTACAGGTTTTTATCATAACATTATTTTACTACTAGATCTACTGATCTTGTTTTCAAAACTATTTACTCTTCGCAATAAAACTTTCAGGAGACAAATTTAAATTTTCATGAGCCCCAGTAAATGTTGCTGTGGCAATTTTCACCAGCATATATACTTACTTACCTGGGCAGCATTGCTTATTCTTCATAAAGCAACCACAGAGATTTCAATAAATTTATAATACTTTCCACCTCACGCACAAAGCTTGATTTTTAAGCTGTTTGTTTCCCACCAAAATTAAAACTTGGGTTATCATTTATCCCTTTTCTATCCCATATGTATGCTCTACCCTGTGACTCTTTGGAGGTATGGTCCTTAAAGACTGAACGCACATGATCTGTTCATACATTTTGTCCCTATTATCACTTGTAAACTGCTGCCTGTGAAGGCAAAGTCTGCACCTCATTTAATTTATCCCTGCAATACTTGAGATACCTTATAAATAATGAATGCTCAATAAAGTGACGAGTGAATCAAGTAAGTCAGCCCTGCTAACATTTTCATGTGTTAGCCTCTCTGTTAACTATCTGAGTCATCCCAAATATAGATAACATACTAAATTAAGGATTAAAATAAATTAGCTGTGCATACATCTTCATTTTCTTTGCTTTGGACTAATCACTAAGTCACTAAGTATGGCATATGTAAAGAATAAGAGAGGAATTAGGTGAGGTAGCTGTACATAATGGCGAGGCAGTATTCTTTATTTTGCATTTTCTAATTTCATTGCCTTGTTATCATTGGAATATCTACTTGGCACATATAAATACCTTAAATTAATATCTCCTTCCTGCCTCTTCAATTTTTTTCAAGATACATTCTTAATCATGCAAGTTAGCATTTACATTATCCTACAAAATAGAAACCGTAAATACTACTTTTTCCCTTTGGTAGATGGCAAAGTGATGCAAAGAATGCTTGCGGGCCAATCATCTGTTCAAATTAACACTAAAATGCTCTAGTCCTGCCATGGGTGTCTTGTACTCTTTTCCAGCACTTAACAGAGAATTTATCTAATAGGATAGATCTCTAAATCAAATGGAATCCACACTCCCTGAAATTTTGTGGATTTAGTATCAATAAATTTAGCATTATTTTCATAGCATAGCAATATTATGTAGTATATATTGAACACTGAAATGCATTTTAAATTAATTAGTAGTTTAGCCACCAATACATGTATGTAGGTACATTATTGAAGCTGTAGTAGTCAATATAGAGGAAAGAGGAAGAATATCAAATAAATTTTCCCAATCTGTATCTTCTACCCATCTTTATTGTTGTGGGTGCCATTTTTATTCTTTTTTGTTTATATTTAAATTCCACTTCTAAAAATAATTGTATTGATATATTTGTATTAAAACAATATTTATAAAGTTTGGATTTCTTGAGAAGAGAGGAGGCTAAGCAATTGTGATACTTGGCTTGAATCCCAACAACCAGAAGTCAGATCTCTGTGAATTCAAGACAAACCTGGTCTACAGAGTTCCAAGACAGCTAGGCCTCTGTTACACAGAGAAACCTGGATTCAAAAAACCAAGGGAGGCAGGGAAATAGGGGAGAAATGGAAGAGAGAAGAAGAGGAGACAGACAGACAAAAGACAGGTTGACAGACAGGCAGACAGACCGAAACAGAGTCTGAGTTAGAGAGGAGGGCCAGGCTTTCACTTTTTATCTCCACCTGGCTTAGAACTCACTATGTAATACCAATTGGCCTCAAGTGTCAGAATGATCACATGTGAACAAACACTGACCAATCACTGCTGACTTTAAAGATGGGAGAAGGCTGTGAGACACAAACTGCAGCTGTCCTCATGGAGGTAAATCATATAAGGATGTGGATTTTTCTTCAGAAACTTCAGTAAAGAACACAAACCCACTGACACCTGGATTTTAACCCATTGAGCCACATTCCCATCCTCAGACATCCAGAAAGACAACACAATAAATAGTTGTGTTTAAAGATAATTTATAACCCTCCTATAGCCTAGAAATAGGTAACTAATACAATATACATTTATTTGTATGCATATACATATGCATAAGTGTATTCTAGACCATCCTTTTATCTTGCTCTAGTGAGTTCATTCAATGATGCAGACTATGACTGCTTGAACCAAAAGCCTTTCCTTCATTATAAGTTAGAGATATACCTCTGTTGCAGAGATATGATACAGAAATGCAGATATCCTGGCAACTTGGACAAGACAGCATTTTTACTCTCCAAAACAGTGCTGTTGCACTGAACCAACTTTTCAATTACTCTTTGAATCACAGTAGTTGAAACTTAATACACTTATTTTTCTTATTAACTAGACAGAAACTGCCTCAAGGAACGTAACTGTTCTTTCTCATATCTGCATATCCAGTGTTCAGACAGTGCCTGCCAAATGGCAAGAACATCAGTGTTTCTTGGTATAAATTAATGAGTAACTAACTTCCAATCTTTTCAGGTTCATGCACACACAGATAAACCTCTCTCTCTCTCTCTCTCTCTCTCTCTCTCTCTCTCTCTCTGTGTGTGTGTGTGTGTGTGTGTGTGTGTGTGTGTGTGTTTGTAGAAAGATTTGTAAGGTCTTATTCAGGAATCTAAGCTAGTAACCATTATCAAATAATAGACTATCCAATTAACAATGAAAATTGTCAATGCTCAGAATACACATAATTTTAGACTACACAGAGGATAGCCAATAGTGTGAAAGAATAACAGAAAAATGAAACTCTTTAAAAAGATAAATCTAGATAACATCAGATTACATGTGACACAAAACTCTTTAGGGAATGCTAGGCCACTGATGCAGGTATGGGTGGGCAGGTGGGGAAGCACCCTCATAGAGGCAAGGAGAGGGAGGAGGGGATGGGGGCTTCTGGAGGAGAAACTGGGAAGGGGAATAACATTTGAAATGTAAGTAAATAAAATAACCAATAAAAAAAGGAGTGGAGTCTTGGGATCTATTTTGTATTATTATGATTACATATTATCTAGCTTGTTATGGACTGTATCCTTTCTAGCCTAAACCATGGTTCATTCATCCAGGAAAATATAAAGCTCACAAGTCTACATCAACTTGCGGTGCTCAGTTCAACTCTAGTTGTGAATAAATTTGTCTTTTCTCAAAAGAAATTTCACAAAGCCCACATAGACCTGTGTGAGTGACTGTGTTTTTTATAAAGCACCAATTTGGGAAAACATTAAAGTACTGAATCATATGTGATGAGCTCTCAATGAAAGGTTAGACACTAAAAATGCAAAATTTTGAAAATTATAAAACATGAAACATTAACTGTCACACAACTCTAATTTAAGGAATACAACTCATTAATAGAAAAAGCATGACAAAGAAGATTCACTGATGATTGCATGTGTATCCATTTTATAGATAAGACCTGCATATGAAATAGGTCTCCCATCATTTATTACTGAATTTGACTATAACACATTTATTTCTAGTTTAGAATCAAGATGGTTAGGGAGTGTACACCATAAGTAAAGACCCCTCTAGCTGTTTTTGTTTAGTTCTAGTTTGTTATAATTAGCTAACTTAAAATACATTCACAGAATAAATTAACGATGGAATTAAATTCATTTGTTAGGGGTTGGGGATTTAACTCAGTGGCAGAGCACTTACTTAGCAAGTGCAAGGTCCTGGGTTAGGTCCTCAGCTCCGAATAAAAAAATCATTTGTTATATCTATTGGAAATCTTATACAAAACTCAATCTACGAACTTGTGCACGAGACTGAAAATATTTTCAGATAAAGTTTAAACCTTACATTATCTTTTGCAAGTTGTAGCCATTTTCTGGTTAAAGTTTTATTCCTGAAATGACTAATGCTAAGTTTAACCCACTCCCTTGAATTAACAAGTGGAGATTCATAACCTTCTTAGAATAGTTAAGATGGTCGAACTTAGCAGCATATGCCATCTGAATGAATTCTAAGTACAACTATTTATTTTGTATTTCTTAATTGTACAGACATAAATAGATGGAGTTCATGAGGGATAAATCTGTTTTCTTGGGGACTGAGGTGATGCATCAGTTGCTAATGTACTTGCCTCAGAAGCAAGAGTCCTGATTTGGGATTTGTGAAATCCGTGTAATTAAAGCCAGTTGGGACATCCTTCATTTCTTACTGTAGTGAAAGGGTTAGAGACAGCAGATAGCTAAACCTCACTGGCCACCAAATCTAGAAAAAGAGATCATCTCCAAAATAATAACGTCAAGAATGAGGAAGACACTTGGCATCTACATCTAGTCTTTCCATGCACAAACATGCACATACACAAATATGAACATGTGCACATATATACAACACACACACACACACACACACACACACACACACATGCATTCACTCAACTTTAAGCAAATGGTAGGAACATCAAATCATCACAGAGAGCAAGGCAGACATGCTAGAGAGAACAAGTAATTCCCGGGCACCACAGGAAGAGAAGATAAATTGATAAGAGTCTACATGAGGAAAATTGTCCACAGCAGATGTTTCCACATATTTCCAAAGGGCACTTTGAATAAATGATACTCTACTTAAAGATATTAAACTTTTTCTAGAATTGATAGACGTACAACATTAAATATAGAGAAAAAGTGACTGAAGAATTCATAAAGAAGACATTAGTAAAAAAAAAATTGGGGCCATTATAACAATTGAAAAAGGCATAGTTCTGCTACAGTGACTAATTTGATCACATATACAACTTTGAGAATATTGAAATAAACATTCTAAAAGATGCAGATATTCTGGGCGCCGTTGAGAAAAATGCCAATGATCCTTCTTCTAGAATGCTTAGAAGCTAACCAAATGCACAGCAGTAACCCGGATGGCATCCCAAATTTTCCAAGACCTGGGTCTAGGACTTCTATTTTTATTACTAATGTTAGTTGCTGCAGAACAGGGAAGAGAATGGAGGAAACTGAAGAAAAGCAAGTCTTATCTAAACTGGGGAAATAAGAGTGAGACACTAGAGGGAAGGAAAAGAAGCCTGGAGGATGACTTTTAAAGGAACTAAAATTAAGAAAACCTGCTATTTTATTTTTATCATTTTAGTGCAAAATAATGAAATAGAAAATGTGCAAAAAAGTAGACACTGAATTTATCAACAGCAGGATGCACAAAACTCAAAATACCTCCACTACATCGCCGTCTGTAGTTCTTTTGATTGCTAATTGCACTATCAGATGTATAGATGTATGTGATGTGAATAATTTATTTTATGTGTTTTTTAAAAGCCTAACTGTGGTACTTGCATACATTGACAGCATTCATCTATGTAATGTATATAATGTGGGACGGCAGTTTTATGCAATTACAAGCATACACTTTTCGAATCATCCATATTTAATTGAAATAACATGCATTTAGGTATCTTAGTTGAATTGGGTTTGACATGCGATGCATTTTAAAGTGTCTCAAGAAGAGAATCTATTAAAGGAAGAGATTTTTATGGAACAAAGACTAAAAGAACAAAATGAAAAGCAGCAGGATTAATAAAGATCTAAAAATTAGTACTCTCTAAAACCAAAGCTGATTCTTATTGGCTAGATGTGTGTGTGCCTATGATTTACTAGCCTGTTTACTCTCATACTTAATAAATAACAGGGTGTCAATGGTGTAACTGTGATGTCATACAAAACACAGGCCATAAAGGGGTCCATCTGGTTGTACATCATCTCATTCCTTCTATCCTCTCTCTGTTTAGAGCAAACTGTGAGGGAAGAGGATGATGCTTCCTAATGTATTCACCATGTTTCTTAAAACCTGTGGATCACGCAAATTGCTCAGCTTTTTCTTTTTTGGTTTATTGAAAACTAGAGTCAGTGGCAGTGTCATGGGGTCCTCTGTTTAAACTATGTCATGTGGCAAGATTTCAATCTGGGTGCCTGTTGTTAGGGCAACTCCTACCTAGCTCTGAAGAACATTCTGAGCATATATTTCAGCAGCTGGCATTTGTGGCAGTGTATTATGGGCATCAATCAGTTGTTTCAGACAATTACTTCATGAGACAGAGCTGTGTCTGTGAGTTCAGGCAGCTCCTTCTACATACTGATATACTGATACTTGCATTTTGATTCTGAGGACCAAAATCTGATTAGCAGAAAGTTTGCCTTGCATATCTGCTGAAAATGTGGGAAATTTCTAAAATTACTCTTCAACTTCTCTGCTGATCAATAGCACATTTTTTTCTTAAATTATCATTTCCAACTATCTTCTATTCATTTGGCGCATAAGATAACAAAGAGACAATGCTCTACATTCGTGCATTTATGTGGATTTTGTTCATATTAAATATTTAATGAGTGTTTGGGGAATGAATTGTTGACATACCCAACTACAGATATTCCATGTCTACTGTGGGGCTTCTGGGCTGGATTCCTCTTGTTCTCTGCACACCTGGTCTTGGGTCAATGGCAGATGCCCCTTTCAACCAAACCACACAATAGAATGGCAGATACAGTTCAAAAGGATGAAATAAATCGGGAGAAGATGTATGGATATCTCAATGTGTTTGCCTTACTCTAGTTGAAACAAATAAATTAACATGTCCAGGTTAGTTTCATGGAAGGAAAAGATCCCCTAACTGCCAAATTCAGAAAAGTGCTCAAAAGCATTTGGGTAATCACGACTTTATATACACATGACAGAGTATGTGCCCTTGTTAAAAAATAAATAAAGTAAATAAATAAATAAATAAAGGAACATTTAAAAAAAAGTTACTCAATGGTTCAAAGTGTAGCTCAGTGGTAAAGTGCTTGTTTAGTCTGCACTTAGCTCTGAGCAGATCCTAAGAAGAAGAAGAAGAACAACAACAACAACAACAAAAAAAAACAGGTGTAAAGAAGTCATTATAAACCAGAGGACCAGAGGACCATGCTCTTTCTCACTACTAGCCACTATTTGACCAACCAAAAAAAAAAAAAAAAAAAAAACACAACAGTTAAGGAATATCCATTCATCAAAACCATTTTATTCAGCTAATAAACACAAATCAGCACAATAAGACTCCTTGATGAACACATGTATTTTCAGGAAGGAGAGTTCTCATTTTAAAGAAAAGAAGGTTCTTAATTAACTGACTCAAGTTTTCATGCCACTAATGAGTTTACAGCTGGCCATTCCTCATATTTTGTTAAGTAGAAATTGAGAAGTTCTCTGTGCCACATTCCTGTTGAGAGAGTCTCTTTATTGGTCATTAGAAACAAGTTCACACGTCTGAGTTTGGCAAGCATGTAGTATGTATTTACTCTTTTCTTTGTAGCTTACGCATGTGACATTTGCTCTGTTTTTAATATCTTTCCCTGCTTCTTTGCTAAAGATAATATTTGTTGAGCTAACATTTATTGAGTCCTTATTATGTTCAAACCAGTGCCCTGAACACTTTATGTACTTGAACTCTTTTTAAAGATTCCAAAGGAACAATATTAGTACCCAGTTAGCTCTTTTTTTATAGAGTACTTAGGACACTATCTAATGTGCACTACATTCTGTGAAGTCACCTGTCACATCGTCCTAGGAAATGGGTTATATGTGTTACTTTCCATTATACCCAAGACCACAGAAGCAGACGTAGATCACATAAAGCCTCAGAGATCACAAGTTAGCAGTGGTGTTAAATTTTTTAATCTATTTTTTTTTATTGTGCTACAAGATACTACATTTCTGTAGGATCAATTAATCTTTTTATTGTTTTTAAATGTCATATTTGTATAGAAATATATCTTGCTCATATTTAGTCCCACAGCTTCCTTTCAACATCCCCAATTCACTTCCTGCCACATATCCTGCCAATTTCCTTCTCTTTCCTTTTCTGCATGGATAGTGACTGTAAGGGTGAACTGTGATCATTTACCCTCACCCCCTCTATCACTCTGCATCTTCTATTCTTAAATTTTCCAATCCCTACATCCCCCCTCTACTTTCATTTTACCTATATTTCCCCAAATTCCATCCATTATGGCATACCAGTTCACCAATTAAAGCTCCTTTCTAGTTTCTTGGTTCCAGTGATGTTAAGTTTAAAATATCAATTGTATGACTGCAAACCCTACTCTCCTGTTTATAAGAGTGTACTACAAAATGGTATAAATTTTAATTTTAAACATGACCACTAACATATTTTCTAAAATATGATGCATTCATTAACCTGAAGACTTCTTGAGGACAAAGTCCATGTTTGGTCACAGGTTATCTCCTCCAAGGGACACTATTTGCGGATATGTTCAAAGTGAATACATATTGCATACACCACAGCCCATAGATACTGTTGATCTTCAGGTATAATTCAAGTGATAAGTTGTTAACTTTAAATTTTTAAAACATCCATATTGAATATTTTATGTTTAATGACACTACTAGCCTCTCAGTATAATTGCTACTATTTTTATTACTGAGACTATGATGTCCACGTATTGCAATTCAATATTCATTAGTATCATGTTCAATGATCATGTTTTTGGACATATTATTCACAAAGTCCTGTAAAAGTTCCCTGAAAGTCAAGCCTACATAGTTTTCTACTTTGTGAAAAGTTAATTTTATGATCATTGCAGATAGAGACTTGAGTGTGTACCCACAGCCCTGCCACTCAGTCTGCTACTAACTGACTTCTACAGAGGGTTTCTTAACCTTTATTACCCTCAGTTGCAGTGGATTTCTCATTAGAATTCCGGCACCTATTTAATTAAGTGCTGAGGAGAATTAAAACAAACAAAAGAATAGTTGGCACAAAACAAGTGCCATGTAATAAGACTGTAAATCCCTTTGAAGGTTTTCTATAAGGTACTAAGTTATACTAAAGGAGTACATATATCAATGAAGTTAACTATAATTTTATTTGAGTTGAACTGTCTTCACATTCTTATTCTGTAATTCTAAATAAAAATCTGTTGACATTGCTTGTATACACACTAATTGTAAGAGGTGAAAAATGTAAGAAAAATTTAAAGTAACACTGGGAAGAAAAGCTGAAAAAAAAGTAAATTTTTGAGAGCAATCAATCATAAGGTAAAGACTGTTTCTTCCAACCTTCTCAGTGGACACCCTTTTAGGAGTGACATAGTATATGAAGTTTGCTGGTTTTAAAATCTCCATGTGTTCATAATATCTTGTTTACATGCACTTTGTACGCTCCTAACGTAAAAACACTTTGGTTCTTATTTCCCATCAATAATGACTTAAATAGAGTATTTTAGCAACAAGCTCCAGAATGTATTTAATAGCCTGTTTATTCTAGAACCTCATTTCAACCAAAGATAGACTGTTCTCAAACTATATAACTGCAGTTAATTTTTATTTTTTAATTAATTTATGTATTTATTTATTTTAAGCTCCAGATTGTATTCCCCTCCTGCTCCACCCTCTGACTGTTCCACATCCCATACCTCCTCTCCGCACCCTCTGTCTCCACAAGGATGTCCCCACCCCCACCCCACCAGACCTCTAAACTCCCTGAGGCGTCCAGTCTCTTGAGGGTTTGGTGTATCCTCTCTGACTAAACCCCAGACCCAGCCATCCTCTACTGCATATGTGCCTGGGCCTCCATATCTGCTGGTGTATGATGCCTGGTCGGTGTTCCAGTATCTGAAAGATCTCTGGGTCCAGGTTAATTGGGACTGCTGGTCTTCCCACAGGGCCACCCTCCTCTCCAGCCTCTTCCAATTTTCCCCTAATTCAACCCAAGGGTCAGGAGCTTCTGTCCATTGGTTGGGTGCAAATATCTGCATCTGACTCTTTCAGCTGCTTTCCAGAATGTACCATAGACCTGGGAGGTGAGAAACTCTCAGAACTCAAAGAGAGGGACCTTAGATGAAATGCCCTACATTGGGGAGAGGGCACTTGTAGAGCCTGCCTCCAAAAGAAAGACAGGGCATCAAGTGAGGGATGAGGTTGCCATCCCACCGTCAAAACTCTGACCCATAATCGTTTCTGTCTGAAAGAAGCGCGGGGATGGAAATGGAGAGGCGCCTGAAGAAAATTGAAGGTCCAGAGACAGGCCCAAAGTGGGATCCAGCACAAGGCCCCAAGACCAGACACTATTACTGAGGCTATGGAGTGCTCACAAAAAGGGACCTATCACGATTGCCCTCTGAAAGACCCAACACGCAGTTAATTTTTAAAAGCATGTGTTTTCTTCTAAACTGCTACTCCAAATTCATATTTTTTCCAAAGTATTCAAACAACCATTGGGCACAAGAAACTTGACTTTCTATCAATCCTTCTTTCTCGTCACAAAATTCATAATGAATATTTATGACTTTAATTCAATACAGGTTATTGAAATAAATAAATGATGGTGCTGTTGTGGTTTTAATGAAGTCATCAAATAGAATAGAACTTAAGTTTTGCTATTTGATTTTCAGTAATGGTTGGCTAAGAGCAAACCTTTCCTTGATACATGAATAATGAGGGACAGGCTAGATGAAGATGTGGCCCAAGGGTTAAGAGTGCATACTGCTCAATCAGAGAACCAGAATTTGGATCTCAGGATCGATATCAGGCAGCTCCACGAGATTCAACTAATTGCCAATATGATTTCCATGAACTCATGCATAGGTACACACAACACACACACACACACACACACACACACACAAACACAAACACATACACACACGCTAGACCAAGAGAGAAGGGGGAGGGAGAGAGAGAGCATTTAATGAAAAGAAAATTTTAGTTTAAAACTTAGAATGACAAAATAATAATGCTAGAAATAAAGGAAGGAAACAAGGAAGTGAGAAGCAAGGAAGAGGAAGAAGCTAGAATAGCATTGGAAAAGCACTGTTTATCTGGGCGTGGTGGCACATGCCTCCAATCACAGCACTCAAGAAACAGAGACAGCAAGACTCATGTGTGTGTGTGTGTGTGTGTGTGTGTGTGTGTGTGTGTTGAGAGCATGAGAGAGAGAGAGAGAGAGAGAGAGAGAGAGAGAGAGAGAGAGCTCTTTTCTAGACAGACCCAATCAAAAAGTGGATAAAATAGCTACATTTACGTAAGTCATGTCCACTACTCTAGGTACTGGCAATCATCCCATCTTATTAAACATCAATTTAAAAAGCCAGTCAATGCTTGGCCTAGTCTGACCTGCCATTTTGGAATTTCAAAGCAAGGTAAAAAATACCCATACAGAACACATTAATATCTTTTGATATGTTAGAAATTATCCAAGGACTTAAGCACTTAAACCACCATGCCCCATTTTCAAAGTCCCCAGTGAAGCCTTGACCCTTTCCTGGTTACTGCACACATCTTTTATGCCTTTGTGAAGAGACTTCTATTAAAGACCACCCTAATGGCAAGGCAACAGTGCGGCAAGAAGCCCTGATAACAATACAAGCTTCAGACATGTTTTTCCCTAGGCTTGCTGACAATTCTCAGGAAATGAAGCATGTTGTTTTGATGAAGTAGTTTCTTAAAGTTTAATGTAGCATTGATCTGTCTTAGAATTCCTAACGGTTCATGTACAGTACACAAAGGGAGAGAAGGGGGGGGGACTTAAAAGGGAAAACCCATTGAAATTAATTCATATTAATATATACAAGACAGTATAAATTAAGCATAGAAGTATATTACACAAGACATAACACCACTAATGACCTCTTGGTTGATATCATAGGTTTTCAAAAACAATATCAATTAAATCTCTTTTTGGAGTGTACCTTGTCTCCCAAGCTTCAACAGTGATGAAGAAGAAGAGAGATGTCTGAATGCTTGGGTGGTATTTCCTGGTATTTTATAGGACACACTTCTTATCCAGGCAACTAGCAGTACTGTGCTTCTTGGCCAGGCTTGTCAACGCAGCACATCCATGTCTACCCAATATCTGTGGATTCTGTGTTACTGGGGACTTTGTTCTCCTCATCCTCTCACCTTCTCCTTAATTTGTGAAGCCACTTGTCATCAAAGTGTTGCCCTGGAATTTTGACCTCTCATCTTATCTATTTCCATGTCTTTAACACATTTTATATAAACTTATGATGACATACAGAGTCAATAGACCTCTGCCTGCTATTCAGATCACTAAGCTTCCTGCAGTCCCATGACCATACTTAAGGGGTTTTTTTTGGCCTGTGCTTCTATTTCTTTAGAAACATCTAATCAAAATCACTTCAATTTCTTCAAAACACATTTACATTCTTTATTTTTCCTTTTTCAGTTAATAAAATCTTAAAGTTGGTAATTGTCTTAGTTTCATTTCTGCTGCCGTAATAAGTACACTGTCAAAAGCAACTTAAAGGTGAAAATGATTTACTTCATTTCTCAATTTTAGATTAGGGGCCATCATTGTGGAGAAGTCAAAGAGGAAACTTCAAACAGCTAGTCACATTATATCTATAGTCAAGATCACAGAAAAATAAACACATACACATTCATTTGCTTACTGATGCTTAGCTGGATTTCTATACTGTTAGATAGTACGTGACCCATTGCCTAGTAAATGATTTGACTCACAGAGAGTTACATGTTTCAATATGTATTAACTTATTTAAAACAATCCTCCAAACAGGCCTACAGATCAATCCATTGAAGAGTATCCCTCACATAGATCTTGTATGATGTCTTTAAGTTGTATCAAATACAAAAATCTAACCATCACACCCTGAGTTAAATACTTCCCTTCAGAAGGTAGACAAATGCCTCCAAATCAGGAAAAACAAAATCTCACTCCTTGGTTTCCTAACTATTAAATAACTTCCCCTTAAACTGTGAGGTTCTTTCACGAAATTCATCTTTGAATTGCAAACTTACATTTCACCCCAGTGTTAGAACAATTTAATATTTTTGATCCTTTTTAAAAGGAAAATGTGACCCTGCTCTGACTAGAAGTCTGCAGTTTTCCTGAAGAGTTGCAAATCAGATTTCAAAGCCTTGTTTTCTTAATTGAGACAGAGCATGCATACATGCTACACTTGATGGATTATGATCTAGAGAAAAAGATGATGCAGGCTTCTGAAGCTATTATGAAGATGAACGGCAAAAGGAAGTCTTCCCGAAGATGGAGGCAGAAGAATGGCTATTAGCGAAGAGAAAAGAAATCCTGTGTTTATTGCAGGTTTTTAGAGAGATAGATGAGAACAAGCTCCATCATTCATTCCTAGGACTGTTACTCTCTCTCTCTCTCTCTCTCTCTCTCTCTCTCTCTCTCTCTCTCTCTGTATGTATATATATATATCCTCCTAACTCATAGGCCTCTGTATATTCTGAGTCCTTTATATTTGCTGAAGAATAAAAAAAAAAACTCCTTCTGCTGAGCAGAACAAGAAAAGAAACACTGTCAGAGTGAAATGTAAATGATAACCCTAAAATTAGAGAAACACGAGATTCTGTTTGGGTTGTTGGATTTTTGTTCTGCTGAGGCAGCATTCTCGGACCTGTGCTGAGCTAGCCTAGCCCCATCTAGAATAACTCCTGTCGGTTTTCCAACCCATCTAAACCCCCACATTCCAGTTTCTGAGATTTTCAGTCTGATAAGAGCACAGTGTTTCTTTCATATGAATTCCGGGGTCTTCGATCATACTCCACTCTCTGAAAAGCATTGTTTCAAATAGTCGTTAGTATAGAACTTGTACACAACAGTAGCATCATATTAAAATGTTCAAGGTCCTTAATTTAATCTCAGCGGTCTGTAGCTGTCACCAAGCAGGTGGCACCATACACTGAAATCATTTTGCACACCGTCAGAACAGGTCTAGCAGAAACTGTTTAATTCTAGGTGATGGCTCCTGCATAGTCAGTAAAGGGCGCTTACTAACAAGGGCCTGCAAGATAGTAGTGGTGAAGACACGCTCACCGCAAAAGGCAAGCTCAGCAGATTTGCCACAGCTAATAGAACCATTACCGCTACATATCAAACTATGAAAAATATCAAAGGACAGAAGCATCAGAGTGAAAGGGACAAGAAGATAGCAACAACAGTAGAACAAGATAAATCAGAATGCCCACTACAAGCCTCCATCTTTTTTTAAAAACCAGCAGAAAGCTACTAAGTCAGCCATGTTACCTACTCTATGAAATAAAAATATTCTCCAAACCTCCCATGGAAAAGTCATCATGTCTTTTTTTCATTTATAAATACTGCAATTTGTAAACAGACTGTTCATTGTATGAACATCTGCATCAAGACCATTTCAAAGGATGCTGATATTATGAGATGGTATTACATCCAAGCAGACAGCTCTTATCTTATTTAATGCTTACTTTTCTTTTCTTTTCTTTTTTTCTGTCTTATGTATAAAATCCAAACCCTTGCAAATGAAGAAAAGGATGGTGCATGAAAAAAAAAAAAAATCCTGCTGCTTTTAAAAGGGAATTAATTCTACACATTATGTCTAAAAGCTAAGAGTCAAATGAGTTCAGGAGAAAAGCAGGAGGCAGTCAAGAAATAATTCTCAGGTCTTCAGATCTCATGTGGATTATCCCCCACTCACCAGTGCTCCACACAGTTGCGTTCCATATTAAAGGGCAGTTCTTGTGCACTGACCACAAGAAGCGTGGATGCTTAAAAGCGTTGGACTCTAAATGCCCCACTAAAAAAATACATATATGAATTTTTAATCTAAAGAGGTAGAAGCACAAAATAAGTAAACCAAGATGGATTCATAAAAATACACACAATATCCCCCTAGGAATGCAAAGCAGCTATTTAAGGCTTACAGTACCATTTAGCAGCCAGAAAAATAACAACACAAACAAAAGATGACGACGCCAACACCTGACCTTTTGCACAGCTCACTGTTAGTCTGTACCAGGCTGTGGCTGTTTAATTCATCGCAATGAAAAAAAAAAAAAATGGTTTTTTTTTTAGAGGTGGCATGTGGTTTTCCAAGCCCACCCTTCACCACCTTGTACTGTAAAACATTTATAGCATGCAGTCCTCCACTATGCAAGGTTTTAAATTTACTCATTATTTTAAGTAAAATGTGAACCTAAATAATAGAAGATGCCTGCAAATTAATGTAAAAGCAGGTGCGCTTTGCAAATGAATTTGCTGGAGGTTGGAGGGACTCCCATGACCTCACCAGTAAGGAGTTTAATTAATCATGCTTAAAGGAGAGCACTGGTGCTCAGATTACAGGCCTGAGCATAAGAACTTATCCTCTGCACGATCAGCCAATATCGGACATACCGATCCGAGAGGATCACCAGTTACTGTGCTGCCATGTGACGGAGCTTACCTCAATTTATCCCACTTTTAATTTAACTGTTAATAAAACCTGAGCACCAAGAAACATCACTCAGAAGGTTCTGAATAGTGCCTTTGGGATACACACTTTATCCTTCCCACTGTTTCTATTCTTGCTACATCAGTATGCAGAAGCCATATCAACAGATTATTCCTAGACACAATAAAACCTCATTCAGAAGGATGGGTCTGGGTTTAAATGAACGTTTCTGATTCCAGTAACTCTTCTACGATGACTACAGCACCAAGAGGCTTGAATACCTTAGATGTCTGAACCCAGGGCCCCTGTTACTGGAGATAATGGCAGGGGGGCTATGAAGGATAAAGGATATTTCTTTGTCTTAGCAGAAGACAAGTGCCTTGGCAACAAAAGAAAGCCTTACTTCAGAACAGCCTGATGGGTAGGAAGCCTGCGGCACATGGACTACGCCAACTCTCAACTGAACCTGGAAAAGGCCACAAGCCCTAGCTTCATCTGAGGACCAGCTTATCCTCCGTCATACTTGGAGACCATGTGCCAAGATAGAGACAAGCCAAGTACTTCAAATTAACTGTGAAAGAGTGTTTAGCATGTCTCCTTCTCAGATGATAACTAAACACAGAGTCTCTGCGCTCTGCAGGTTGTTACACCTTCTGAAAGTCAAAACTGCATATGCACATCAACACACACACACACACACACACACACACACACACACACACACAGCCATAACAATAATACTGCTTTTAAAAGGAAAGTTAAGTCAGAGGTTTATCTCTGCTCACAACTGAAGGAGATACACTCCATCATGCCAGAGAAGGCATGGCAGGGGAAACTTGAGGTACATCAGTCACATTGCTTCCACAGTCAGAAAGGTAAAAGACAAGAATGTTGATGCATAGCTACTTTTCTCCTTTTCAGACAGCCTTGGATCCCACTGTATGGAAGAGTGCTGCTTACTTCACCTAACTCACTTTAGGAAAGCATCACTTGCTCAGTGAGTTTAAAGCCTGTCCAATTAATAATGGTAATCATCACAAATAACTATTCAAAGTTTATGCTGCTTTTCTATGAAGGTATTTTATTCTCTTATAAATGTACACACATTTATTTATATATTCTATGAATAAATGACTCTCTTATCTAACCAATGCTTGGTGAACCATATACAGTAGTCAGACACCATAGTTTTCCAGAGCCAATAAAATGACTAGGTCAAGTGGTAGGAATTTGGCCTTTTAAAGCAGGCACAATGATATGAGTTACTGGATCCAAGCAACGAAGTCATTTGGTCTCTTTGGCTTTACTTGCTTTATCTGTGACATGGGAATGGCTACCTATTTTATATCTAGTGCAGCAATTCAGTATTTCTTAGCAGAACTATTGCTATATGATCAATGCTCAAGAATGTTATATTTTGGGAATAGTGTCCACATGTCAAGACACTAGCAATCAGTCTGTGATTGGTGTTGTAGCTGCTTTCATAATGTGCAAAAGGATTCTAGCATATGAAGAACAGTGGTAGGATCTTGAGCTGAAAATACCCTACAAGTTGACATAAAAGCCAGGTTGCTTCTCACTATAGTTCACTTTTGTGAATGTAGCATTTTTTCTGCTCATGTCACCTCCAGTAAGCCCTGGATCCTTGTAATTCTACAGATGTGCCCCAGTTTGCCCTTAACTCATCCATATGTTTTAAAGGCAGATAACCATTTTTATATGATAAATTTTTTTAACCTACAAATTCTTAAAAGATATCAATTCCTTCAAATAAGCTGCTGTTGTTTCCTTAACATACAGTTCCATTTTGCCACAGTAATGTACTGCTTCTCTCCCAAGTAGTGGGTTTCCATTTTTTGACTCTTCTGAATATGATTTGTCATCTTTCACTTGTTGCTGCCTAGATGATCTTTATGTGTAAGAGCCTATCAAATACACTTCTCTTTGTTCAATCAGACTCTTAACAAATAGGTCAGATTTAAAAACAAATGTGGAAAATCCATTCAGTTTAGTGTCTTCTTTTAAAGATTTCTAGAAGTTACTGAAATTTGTTTCATGTTTTAAAAATATCTGAATCTAAACTCTAAGAACCAAACAGACTAGGGTCACACAGCCCTACTAGAGTTTTCAGTGCCTGATAATCCTCCCTGTCTCTCTGTCTCTTTCTCTGGTTCTCTGTCTCTGTCTCTGTCTCTCTGTCTCTGTATCTGTCTCTCTGTCTCTCTGTCTCTCTCTCTCACAGACACACACACATACAAATACAAATACACACAAACACACACAGAAATACAAGCACACACATACAGGATTACATTTTTATTATTTTCTTTTACTATTGTTCAATTTTGAAAATGATTAAATCATTTCCTATTTTTCATCGCAATATGCAAGGTTTTATTTCTAGGATAATAAATTGATTTTTCTAGAAAGCTATCTAAAATTTGAATTGAAAGGCCTAAGATAATTATTTTGATTGATAAATTAGATTGACCTATTTAACCTTTAAGGTCTAAACTGTGCTGGTTAATTGGTTTATGAGAATTCAAGATTCAATAAGCAAAAACAATTCCTTAGTGAGGTAGATGTGTATTGAGAAATATGTTAGTCGATGATTTTTATTATGGAAGATACTGTATAGAATACACCTCCATTATAGACTTATAGTTTTTTACATGTTGACCTTCCATCCCTCCCAGAACAAAATGTCATATAGCACATGAGTATATTTAAATCACCCTCTAAATCAATATCAGGACTTGTTTAATGTCTGCTACCCAAAACCTTCAACAGGATTTATTCAGAACTCATAAGGCTTTCACTTCTAAGTCACTGTTAACACATAAGACACCATGCTCACCCACCACAAATCTCAATATCTTTCTAGATAAGTTTTTAGAAAATTCACTTTTCAGAAGAAATAGTTTTCTTCATTAAACCCAGAGAAAGAGGTTTGTTCACAATATCTTGATAGAGAAAAAATCTACATATTCAAAACTATCTGAGCAAAACCTACTAAATAGATGATTTCATAACCAATTTTAACTTAATTATTCAAGAAACTATCATAACATAACACCCCCATCAAATTTAAGGCAGGGATAGACAATCTGAAGATGAGTCATTTAACTTGTCCTTAGCAAACGGCAACAGAGTCTATTTTTACTTATCTATTCCATTTCCCTTAACAATGTAAAATTCTTGTACAGGCACAAAGCCATCTGCATTTAATTAATCACACAATCCACCCAAACATTATCAGATCCCAGGAGAATGAAAAAGCATATTTATATATATATAGTTAAATAGAGTCTTCGTGTGTTACATTTAAATTAGAGCACATCAAAGTGATCTAGAAAAGACAGCAATGCTCTGCCCAGCCAGTTAAATCTGTAATTGCAGGTCAGCAACAAATGTTACAGCAACACATTTGTTAGGCAAAGTCAATGTTAATTCTTCTCATACTGATTTCCCTCTTTAGAAGACATTGCTTGCCTTGGAGGTCTCAGCTCATAAGACAGAGTGCTTTCAGAAGGCCTCATCCATGCTCAGGTACAGGGTATCTTTAAGAACTAGGAGCACATCACTCAGAGTATACTCATCCATGCTGTGTTCTGTGAGGCACAGTCTACCCACCTCTGTCTCATTCTGTGACAGAGAAAATGAAATCCTCTAAAAGGTACCTTCCCTTTTTCAGGCAGGATATGAAAATGAAAAAAATGGTCAATAATAGAGGCAATTAGAGTGCAACTCAATCTGAGTAGGTTTTAAACCACAGATAAAAGAAAAGGAGACGATTGAAAAACTCAGGGTTGGGCAATGTTTCGCAATCTTCACTGCTGGTAATACTTTCCTTCCCCAGGTCTTGACATGCTTCTTAGTCATTGCCCCTTGAGGCTGGGTTTCCTGGGATCATGAAATCACATACATTAACAGCAAGAACAAACGGCTACCCTGGAAACCTGTTCTAAATTCTCATGCAGTGTTTTCCAGTAAGAATGACTGTGTCTGAAGTAAAGGAATCCAACAGCTGTTCCTTGAGCTTTTATCTGTAAACTCCTGGTTTTATGGTTTCTGTGGACAAATCTGTGCAAAACTATTTTGCCTGCATGACTACAGCTACCTATATAATTGATTATGATCATTGGAACTGATAAGTTCTCTTGAAATGGCTTTCCAGTTATAGGAAAGAACCATTTGGCATTTGGAAGTGAAAAACAACCACAACCATAAGAGGAAGGTTTCATTCTGTTTGACCCAGAATCTTCCTTTTGGATCCATTTGACAGCTAGAATATGGAAGCTGAGAAAAAATAAAGAATTTCTCTGCTTAATTATTTAATTCAACAGAAAGTCTAACCTTCATACAAATTAAATTAAGCACTGAAGAAAGATAAATCAACAGTCAGATATTCTCTCTCTCTCTCTCTTTCTCTCTCTCTCTCTCTCTCTCTCTCTCTCTCTCTCTCTCTCACACACACACACACATACACACACACAGTGAGAAATAGAGGGGGAACACACTTTGTGCTTTCATGTGCTAAAGAGTTAAGAGGAAGTGGACAAGGGAATAGATGAGGGATACTAGTAGAAAGTTAATCAGAGAATTGTTTAACTGGGAGGTGCTTAAGAAGAAATAAAAGACAAAACAGACGGAAGCAACTGGAAATTCACAAGAAGCATCCTAAAGGGCCAAGCAGGTGTAGATTCGGAGCTGGAGAAGATTTGACCATCCAAAAGGACCAGGAGGAGGCTGAGGCGGGAAAGCCTGGATGAGAGAGAAAAATGTGGCAGAGAAGAATAAAGGCATGAGACACCCAGACTGTACAGTACCTGAATGCTCCGGCTTTTGCTGGAATAGAAATGGAAAGTCACGAGAAGCTTCTGAACAGAGAAGTAATTTGAATTATGTTTTAATGAACTCTGGCAATGAGTTTATAAATAGTCTACTGTAGGGCTCATGGTTGAAAGCAGAGAGACCAATTAGATGTAGTTAGGCACCATTTGCCAGGCAGAAAAAAAGACAGTAACATGCATGCCCTCATCCGAGAAAACCAAGCAACAACAAAAACAAAGCCTCTCTAACAAAAATTCACCCCCTTCTGAATAATACACAATTCTGATCAGTTAATTTTCCTGGATAATAAACACTTATCTCAAAAGGAAAAAGTCAACAAACGTGGAAATGAATGTCCATCAACAGATTATCAAGGCCCCTACTCTTTCATTAACTTTATCATTACTGCATACATTTTTTATACCCATGTACAAATGATGTAGCTGATGAGGTTCTCTATATTTGAACAGAAACAAAACACCTCTGACATCCTCGACAATTTTCTCTTCCCTCATTCATCTTTGAGGAAAAGTTCACTAATAGGTGACTTTTCCCTATTAACTATAGTGAAGTTTTCCTGAAAGCACCTGACAATCTATTTTGAAGAGCAGGTATACATTTTTATACCATAGACAGTGTTTGTAGTAAGTGCTCAATCTCCCACTACCTAAATGCAGCGATGAAATCATGTTTAAGCCATTTTCAGTTCTCATTTAAACATGCACATAAAACTATGCTCTTCCTGCTCCCCCACATCTAAGACAAGTAAAATAAGTCTCATTCTAAAGAACTGCCTAACGGTGAAAAGAATTACAATACAGATTTAATTTTTTTTTTTTTTGAAAAATGCAATGTAATTAAAGAGGAAAGTCCTATCTTACATGTTTTAAAAGGTCAGTGTCAAAACTTGACACGAGAAAATGTGTTTCAAATTGCACCTTTAAAATTTAAATTCCTCTTTAAAGGATTTCACTGCAGGAGAGAAATACTCCATGGGATTAAGAGCTGAAATGCATTCTAGAGAAAAATATGCCACTAGTGGCATTACACAAAAAAATCCAAGAACCAGGCATCATGACAATTTCTTTAAATATATACAATACATTTTACAGTATCTGTGAGCTCCATGTGACCAAATTTTACTAGTCATTTTTTTTCTGAGTTCCCACTTATGAAGGGCAAAATGATATTTTTAAAAAAGACCAATTCATCTACACAATTTAATTATGAATCAGAAGTTTCATTAGAGGAATGGAGACTCTGTAAATTCAAAACACATTTTTTATTTAATAAATGAGTTTACTTGTGTTGTTTCAAATCCTTGTCTGAACATTCTAGTTCAGTAAGAGGGTGATTGATATATTATTCACTTCATTATATTTTATATAAACAGGTATATATGCATTTAATTGGTACACAGTTAGAAACATAGATATAGCTAGTCTTCATCAGATTAATTATCATGGGGCTTTATTCTTTTTAATTAATATATCAGTTATTTCGTGTTCATTAATAGTTTTCAAGATTTATGCTACCCACACAAATAATATGGGAAAGAATCTTACACTGATTTTCATTCCCATCATGCCATACATAATATAGGAAAGCAGATGCTCAATTCATGAGTCTTAATTAACATACTTGCTTTAATAAAAATTATGGAGAAATTGACTCATTCATTTTATACCCTTATATTTGTAATTAAATTTGATGAGCAGAAACATTTCACTAAATTTAAAGGCAGTGTTTAAATTGGTAAATTACATAAAGTGTACATAGGAACTTTAAGTCACCTCACAGATCAACTTCTCTCTCTCTCTCTCCGTCTCTCTCTCTCTCTCAAAAGTAAAATAAAACTTAAAAAAAAAAAAATAGATTGCCATGTCCAACAGTCCGGCTGCTTCTGATATGTAAGATGGATTTGTTTTTAAAGATTACTAGTATCCTGCACTACAGTAAGGTTCAGTGGTTCTCTATAGTTTCAGAAAAATTGATTTGCAAAGCTTTCAACAGGAAGTAGCTACAAACTAGACTTTCTGATTGAGCTACATATCTCCCCAGATGTGTTCACCAACAGAAGCCCAATATATCTTCATAACGCTTAGAATTATGCTTCCCACTTTTCCTAATTAAAGGCCTGATTATATTTATGACACTTAGAGGATTTAATATGTGCATGTTTATGTACTTGAAAAATTAAATTCATCAGCTCACCTACTACTCACTACATATTTTATAATAACAAGAAGAAGAGAAGTAGCCAAACATATTCTCTGAAAAGGAATGAGATGAATGATGTTTCCTCTTTATTGCGTGAGGGAAATGGGAGGGTGAAAGAATTAAGGGATTTAAAACATGGGAAGATTACGCACTCTGTTCGAGACTGATTAAGGCTTAGATGGAATGAGAGCAACCACACAGACTAGAATGTAAATTTCTTTTACACATGCATTATTTGGAAATAGTCTATAAGAGGCTCATCCTTATGAATTGTATTATTCCTCACTGTCAAGTGTGGCCTTCAAATGTATTCCACAAAGAGTAAAGGAGTAAACGTCATCACATAAGGAAGTTAAGAATTTATATTCTAATTAAAGTATTTAATGAAACCTAAGTAAGTTTCTGAGAGTTGGAATAGTTATACAATTTTACATTTTAATTTTGAAATTTTACATTTTTAGGTGATAGGTTCAAGATGTGTGAGGAAAGGAAGGTGGGATTAAACCATATAGAATTTACTTAACATAACCAGACTCTAGGTGTGATCTCCAATACAAAATAGAGAAAATGTATGAAGAACAGAAACACATGGCAATGAAATAATCCTAAATTCACAGTCATTAAGAGGTGAAGATTACACTGACTAAAGACAGTCTCCAAACAACAGAGCCTTATACTCTGCCCCTAAATATACTGTGTAGATCAAAATATTAAGTGATCACCATGTCCAATTCAATCCTTTTCTTTTTTTCTTTTTCTTTTAAATTAAGGCAATTCAGTTGTAATGCTTTACTTCTCATAAATGTCAAAAACTCAGGGCCTGAGAAGACATTTCTGCAGGTAACATACTTCCCCATCAAGGATCAGAGTTCAGATTCCACAAAAATAACCCATATAAATGCTTATGGACAAGGACAGCAGTCATATGAGCTCTGGATTAAATGGAAAGATCCTGTTTCAAAGAATAAAATGGAGAGCAATCAAAGAAGACTTCCAATGTAAGCCTGTCCACATGTACCTGAACCCTCGTCCACACACCCACACATGCACCCATAAACACAGGAGCAGAGAGAGAGGAAGAGGGGGGGGGAAGGAGAGGGAAAGGGAGGAAAAGAATAAAAAGAACTGTTAAGAATTCAGCAGCAACTTTTACTTCACTTTCTTGCTTGAAATGGTATGTATCTTTTATGAGATAACATCACTTCATCCTACTGTCTTTCTCCATTGAGCTGTAATCCTTTTGTTACAGATGGTGGTTCAGGCATCCTTGAATTACTCCACTCTATGTTCCATAAGTCTGTACCTTAGCTTTGTTCTCATCCTCTTCCTAGAGAAATGCCACTAGTTCTAGGCACAGCTCAGGTAGTCTAAATCTTTTTTTTTTCTACCCTTTTCCAGCCTCTACCTCCTTACCAGGACCAGATAACAACTCACAAAGGCTGTTAGCTGTATTACCTTTGTGAGACAATTTAGTCCTCAAAAACACTACAAAATATATTTTACATCCAGTTTGCTGCAAGGATGAATTGATAGCCTGTTGTACCAAGCCTACTTTGCTCAAAGTGCTCTTACTTTAAATTCTAATTTAAGAAGAGAACAGTGTCCAAAAACTATCATGTATATGAAGTGTCTTTTCTGTCTCTGCTTACTGGAAGAGTCATTCTGCCCCCAGAACATCTTCTAGCATCATGGCGAGTCAAACTCATGTTCATAACTTCAAATTTTATTGCTATCTAAGATGCCAGGTAAAAGGCACCCTAATCCATTTTTGTTGACTTTTCCTCTGATAGGTACTTGGTGGTATTTTGCCTTCCTGTATTTCTTATTAGAACCAAGATGCCAAAGTCTTGTTTACTTTTCTGTATCCAGAGATGCATGGATAAGTTGGTTTGTAACAAATATTTATTGGACTGAACTGAACAAAACTGTACTTATTTTTGTCCAACTCAAACCAGATGTTGGGGACTTGACATTCCAGAGAAAGGAATCCTAGAGTTGAGGGTACCATGTCCTTCTACACGAGGTGGAGGACTGAAGCATCTCTTTTCACTTAAATATCTCCAGATGTATGAATCTTATTTTGATGTGAAAGTGATTAACTGTTGGAAATGCTTCATAATAGTGCCTCATTACACAGGGTCATTAGATTTTATGATCTGTTTCCTTGTATTGCCACAGAACTTTTTTTCTGTGAAAATTTAGGTATATACCTCAAGAGTGAAGTTCTTTAAGTATAGCAAAGATCTGATGTTGGACCTGTGCTCAGTGATAATGGTGTGAACTCAGGAGAATGAGAACAATCCATAACATCAATGAAGGGGAAAGAGAAGGAAGGAGAGGAGCGAGGGAGGAACAAAAGAGAGTAGAAGCATAAGGGAAGAAGGATATGAGAAAATAAATACCCTTTCTCCTAAGAAATTAATTTTGGAAGATTATATCATTTGTTTATTGTAATTCCTGAATTTTAATATGATGAAATTGTCTTTTTATAGTTTGTGGAAGTGGATATAAAAACATCAGCTAAACAAAGAACTTCTGTGCAAGGCAGAATACAAATGTCTATTAAATATCTATTAGGTAAAGTTATTGTTGTCCCTGTTATTATTTTCTGAAGTACTTACCCCTAAGGGCTTGGGTGTTGAAGGTTTGGGCCCCACTTGGTGACAATATTGAGAAGTGATTGAATTGGGAGGGAACTAACTTCATCAATGGATCAATCCAATATTGAGTTTGTACTAGACATTTTGTGATGTGTATGCCTTTAAAGAGTATATCTTATGTCTTGCTCCTTTCTCCTTCTCTCTGGCTTTCCCTGCTTCCTGTCAGTCACTTTCCTCTGCCTGACTTTCCATCTCGGTTCTTCCTGGCCACAGGCCTAAAAGCAACAAAGGCTGGCGACCATAGAACAAAACCTCTGAAACCATATGCCAAACTTAATATTTCACTTTTTAAGGTGACTTCTCTTGGGTATTTTTACAAAGCAATAAAGAGAGAGAGAGAGAGAGAGAGAGAGAGAGAGAGAGAGAGAGAGAACTTAAATAGTTTCACAGTTATTGACAGATCCATTCATTTGGTGGCACATAAAAAGTACCTCTTATGAATATCACAGCAGAGTTAAAGAAATATTGCATAGGTCATCTCAGCCTAGCTTAGTAAAATAGATACAAACGGTTGATTGTTTCTGACTCCAATAACTATCAGGAGAGGTGAATAGTTATGTTAAGAAACAACTAAAGGAGAGCTTAATTCTGACATGGGTCTCAAGTAAAGAACTTCAGGTTTTTGTAAACAAAGTCTTTAAAGGGCATATTTAATTATAAAAAGCAATAAAATGGGAACTATTAAATGGAACAGAAGCAAGAGTTAAAAAGAATAATGCAATCTTAAGCACACTTAATAAGAAACGGTGTACGACCATTGAGAAGTGACACAGACTGTGTTAAATTAAATGTTTACCAGGCCATCTCATGCTGCCTGTGGCCCTTTGGGGTGTCAAAGGCAGAGGGCAAGCGGAAGAAGAAAAGTCTCCCCACTATATCATCATAGAAAGAGTCCTACATTCCAGCTGTTGCAAAAGTAGATGGTTAGTGAATGTTCACCAGCATTTCACAGGCCTTAGTTTAGGAGCAAAGAGTAGAGCTACTCTACATGTTGTCTTTTCCTGAAGTGTTCAGTGAGTAAATAATGTTTTTTCTACTTCCCAAAACTGGGCAATGATAGTTATGTCTGTACTCAATGTAGTCATTTAGCTTTTATAAAATATTCCACAGGCTTCAGTTCCATTAACTCTTCATAACAGCACTTCAAGACTGGAATAGAAAATTCTCACACTTGGTAACTCTGGACACTGACTCTTAGGATGATGATAAGATTTGTTCAGTTGGCAAAGTTTCAAAATAAAGCCAGGTATGGTGGATGGCTCACATCTAGGAACCCGGGATTTGAGTGGCTGAGGTAAAAAAAAAAATCAAGAGTTCACAGGCAGCCTGGGCTACATGAAACCATTTCTCATTAAAAAAGAGACAAGAGAACAGAAGAGGAGAGGGGAAAGAAGAGGGTAGAATGAGACAGGAAGGGATGGAGAAGGGAGGAGATGGGACTGGACTAGACCAGGACAAGACCAGACAAGACAAGAGAGGGCTGGGGAGGGCAGGGGAGGGTGGAGCAGGGTGGGGCAGGGCAGGGCAGGGCAGGGCAGGGACAAGACAAGGGGGGAAGAGGGAAGGAGAGAAGGAGGGAGGGAGAGAGGGAGGGAGAGAGAAAGGGAGGGAGGGAGGGAGGAAGGAAGGAAGGAAAGAAGAGAAAAGCACTGTGGAAATAAGGTTGAAGTTTACATTACAAACTATGCTTACTTCCTCTTTCTCTCTCTCTCTCTCTCTCTCTCTCTCTCTCCTCCCTCCTTCCCTCTCTCTTCCTCCTTCCCTCCTCTCCTCCCCTCTCTGTAGAGAAAGCTGGCCTATAAATTTTACTGTAAGCAACACTGAAGTGTGAAGGAAAGAAATTTGTTAATGCTATCCCAGTAACCAATTATAAGGGTTCCCCCCCTCCTTGGTTTATTCAAATAATGGCCTTAATTTTCAATTTTGTGTAATGCATATGTATATACCATTACATCATTAATCTAATTTGAATCTTTAAAAGGTTATAGGATTACTAAAGTATGAAAACAGGAATGATAAGCTTTGTTTTGCCAGAGACATTTGTAAGCTTTTCAATGGTGATACAGATATGAATATTTTATAATTACATATTTTCTTTTAAAGGTCCAATTGCCATTTTATTATAGAGCTGTTAATAGAATTACCAGATGGGGGCTTTATTTGCTTGTAAAGTGGGTTACAAATAGCAGCAATTATTCATTGATAAAGACCTCTAAGTTAAGAGGTTTTCATAATTCAGCACCATGATAATTTTTGGTAACATCTACAAAGCAATAAATACAAAAACGTTTGTAAAAGCAACATATGTCTTGACAATTTTCTAATTATCTGTGTATAAAATACTTGGTTCTTGTGTGCACACTGAACTTTTCACATGGCCCATTGGTATGTTAAAGCACCCAAAAGATTTTGAGAAATGAGTGAACCTATGTTACTATGACTTGTTTTTATCAAAATCTACACGGTTAGAGACCACAGTTCTATTTATTTCCCTACCCTTGCTGCCAGGAGATAACTGCTTTATATGAGAAATGAGGAAGAAGGGTGTTGAACTGATAACAGTGTTTACTCAAAAATAGCATTAGTGAGTAGACTCCACATGTTGTAGTGAAAAGGAGAGAGAGGGTGCCAGATGGAAATTGGCCAAATGGCATTCTTTTAACAATTGTTTCTTCTCTACTCAAAGAAAACCAGAGAAAAAGAGGGGAGATGAGCAAGCTACTCTAAAATATTTTTTTTTTAGCTTTTGGAATTAATACGTTCAACATCTTAACAAGTACATAAGAAAAAACTACTATATGTATTAACCTAGAAAATGCATTACAGTTGATTGTCTATGATTTAGAAATTTACCAGTCATTGCCTTTGCAAGTCATTTGTGGATTCCTGCATCTATATCATTTTTGGTATGTTTGTTCACTACATGCTAAAATGTCTGGAATCTCTTGTGTACTCTCAGTATATAATTAGTCCTAGCCATCTGCAAATCAACAGGGATGTGCTTAAATGCCCACCTCTCACTTTTACTTAAGACTTTTCAAAATTTCACCCTTAATGCCCCAGATAGCCCATTATTCCTTAGACATAAAAGAACGAAGCCAAGGGTGTTTTAGTTGCAGTTTCTCTGAACACATGCTCCAGTCAAGTATCTCACTTTGGAGTACACGAAATATTTTGAGCAGAAAAACATTTTCCGAGTCCTTTCTATCAACTGACGTTTGAAAGTTTACCATTACTACCAAGTTTCCATTTTTACAAATTGATGCCTAAAGTAACAGCGTGTCATGTCTTTGGCCTGCTAGTACAATATGTACCTGGATACTCTGTAATACAGAATATTCAAAATTGCATGAAGAATCCTGAAATGGACAGTTGTGGTTTCAGATTATACATATAGGTCACATTTGACATTCAACTCTTTAGAGACAGCAAAAATATAATGGGGCAAGGGCCATCAGATCATCTTTACATTGAAGATTCTAGCCGATTTTGTGGAAGAAACACTGTGATTAATATTAATTTTTATTTTTATCTTTAGATTTATATTGTTATTATTTTTACACTGTAATTGGTGAACATGCCTCTATGGTCAAAGTCAATCACAAAACAAGTGACATTTATTAGCCCATGAGGATTTACAAGTGCATCTGTATCTTTGCTTCAGAACAGGTGAGCTATATGTTTTGCATTTCTATGAGCAAAATCAAAGTAAGTGTAGAAATGGGGTGTCTTCTATTTGCTTGTATTTCATAGCTCAGACCTTTGGGAACTATTGAGAAAATTAGATTCTTCTAATTCATTAAACATATTAGTTACACAATGAGTCAAGTATTTTTTGGGCTTAAAGGCAGTCTTCACATCATTTTAACAGTTGTTTTAGAGTTCATAATTATGTCAAAAGAATAAGTATTCCAAAATTATGATCTTTCATAAGAAGCACAAATCCAAAGTCAATGTTCCTTCATTCATATCAGCTTCAACATATGTGAAGAGGGTATCTGGACACGCTTACCATAACATAATTATCAGAGATCAATGAATAACCCAATATCCAACCTCTGTTCAAGTGTAGGGGAAAAAATTTCAGAAATACAGTAACCAAATGGAAAATAAATGGGTAAAATAAGTGAAACTCTTTAACATTGCAGGTCTTTTTATTTTCTAAGTTTAGAAGTGATCCATGTGGGAAGAGTAGGGGCAGAGGCTGTGAATCCTAATGAATGCTACAGAAATGGGAAAGCAGACCACCATAGTGAAATAGGCAGGAAGCTGCTGTGAGGACTTGGCACTAAGCATGAGATTACATGATGGACAGAAGACAGAGTACAGACTGAGGGGGAAGAGTGTTCCCCAAGGAGAGAATAACAGGTTCAAAGACTTGGACATGGAAAAGCTTGTGGCATTGGAGCGACACATACAAAAAGGTGTCAGAATAACTTTGATTTTATGAATAATGATGGAATCAAAGGAGCGAAGGTTACAGAGGCAGGCCGCTACACAATCAATGCATGCTGTAGATTCACTTTAGAAGACTGGACTTTATTCTCAAACCACCAGAAAAAAAAATCACCAGAAATATAAGACAGTGAATTCGGTTACGCTTTAGAGAGATCACTCCCTGGAAAATGAGCTATAGGGATTATAGGAGCAACATTGAATTAAAGAGGATGTGTAAAATGTGTCAGACTTTGCATAGATTTTTTATATGAACACAAATTACTGATGTGTTGAGGTAGTATAATGTAGACTTGAGTGTCTAGTATCATGGTCTCTGTGCTCTTATCCTCTTCAAACTGGGTAAATGTTAATACCGTTCATGTGTTGGAGAAAGGCTTATGAAAAGAGCAAACTTGGAAATTTCAGTCTAATTTCTGTTCTTAAACTTGAACACCACAGACCACATAAATTTATAGAATACAGATTTATTCAATTTACAGCCCAGTGCTTCATTATCAAGGGCTGGAGAGGGACTTTTCATTCCATCATTGCATGGTGGAAGCATCACATGATAAGACAGCTATCTTTTCTTTGGAAAAGCCAATCATGTAACTATGGGGCCCTGAACTAGCATCCTTATTTAGCTCTAGTTATCTCTCAAAGGCTCATTTTCAAGCACTATGAATGTACGATGTCAGGGATAGAATGTCCACACTCATTACCATACAAAAGATACTAACTTTCAATGTGCATTTTGGTGGGAATTTCAAACAAAAGGGGGGAGGGTGATTTGAAGAAATTATCAGTGCTTCTGCTTTTGTCCTGTTGCTTGTGATCACATGAATAATTAGTATTTATTGAAGGCACCAAGCACATTTATAAACATTTTCATGATTTTCTTTATTTAATCCCCTCCAAAAGATCATGAAGTACTTTCTATTATTGTCCTCAATTTAGAGATAAGGAGACCGAAATGCCCAAGAATAATTAGCTAGCCTTAGTCCAAGAAATAATAGTTGACAAAACCAAAGATAACCTGAGACCAGAATCCTCTATATCACCAGAAAAGCTAAGTAGATAACTTATACAGAGCATCATCCATAGGAGAACCCTAGCAGATAATACATAGAGTCAAAATCTTGTGGTCACATCATGACATAAGCATCTGATAAACCTGGTAAAGAAGATTAATAATGTTTAGTTGCCAACACAGGAAATCAAAAAAAAAAAAAAAAAAAAAACACATAACACAGAATGTTCCAGGAAGAAGTGAACAGCTATTCAAATATTAACATTGGGACTAAGAAATTGACCACTGTCATCAGTAAATGGGATTTGATGACTTTGCTAAGACTTTTGTCAGTATTAAAGCCAGGACAAAGATCCCATGGAAGTACATTAGAGAGACCTTAAGACCTTAAGATATATAAGTACTTGAAGAATGACCAAGGGGCAATACTTTGCCAAGCACAGGTCGAGGACATTAGAAACACTAGGTGATTAGTGGAGGAGGTCAGAGATCCTTGTGGTTTAAAATAAACTGTGGTACTCTAGGTTTAGCTGTAAATTGGCATGGCCCAGTGAACAGGAAGTAATTCATTGACTAAAATGAGCCACAGGTCAAGTACAAACAGATTCAGTGTGTGGGAAATGTTTAGCTTCATTCGCATGCATGACACAATATAATTGGTAGTGACCCTGCCACCTTAATGTAAAGAAGGAGGGGGCATTCTCTGGAGCTTTCCAAACTCTCCAATGCCTTCCTAAAGCTTGTCATGTAAAAGTGCTTTATGTATGCTTGCCTCACTTGAGTAATTTGACAATAGGTTTGTTATTTTTTCCTCTCTGACCATTTTGGACAACTTGGATGCTTGGTTTCTCCATTTCACCTTAAAATTCTTTCACCCCTATTCTTCAATAGTATCCATTATCCATTGCGCTTTGACAACTCACACTCGTTGGCATGAAACTGTAGACTTCTGTAATATCTAGGATGGTGGTATTCTCCCTTAAAGTCACTTGCACCACTGACCCACAAAAACCTCTTCCTAAGTGCCAGAGACTGATGACTTCTACGGTTTTGTCCTTCCAGGATTTAGCAGATCCCAATCCTCCCTTGCATGACTCCAATCTTCCTCCTGTTTGCACTCTCCCCACCCAGTAACCATTTTCCACACACTTTCATGGGTGCAATTGATTTCTTCCAGTCCTTGACCTTCTCTCACAGCTGCCTTTCCAATCCTATTACCAAATCAACGCTGCCATCTGTGTGCTCCCCTCTCCCTCCCGAGCTGCCAAGAGCTCCTGAGAAAATTGAATAACCACGCTGATTGACTCTGTTACAATTTTATGATTTCCCATGTCAGCTGAACCCAGAACTGCTAGGCAGCTGGGTTACTCATTCCCACTTGGCAGGTATTCCCATTCCATACAGCAGCTGCTCCCACCACACCCACCCTCTGTGGGTACCAACCCACATCCTCACAGGCTTCATCCCCCAACACAGAAGTCCACCTCCTACTGAGAACATCCAGGCCATCAGCTGTGAACTCCACCCTGTCCCTCCTCTGTATCTCGATATTTATGAGTCTTTGATCATCTACACCTCTCTGTGCAAGATGGGAAAATCTTGATTATTTTAGCCATCAGATCTTGGTGTCATTCCTTTACATATTCCTGATGCTATCTGTCTTCTTGCCAGGTATGAATCTTGATGAAACACTTAAACACCCTATCATTTTAAACTAGTATTTTCTCATTCTTCAGTTCTGTATAACTAGTGTTAGAATTGGGCTTTACAGTAGATTCATTTACCTCCAAAATTGAATTCAGGCAAGGTATTTGACAATATAGGACATGATTTCCTTACATTTAAGTTGTAAATGCCTAGTTCACTTTTACACTGTTCTCTTGTATTCTACCTTTTTATGATAAGGGCATGGTGGTTTCCTTGGAGAAGATTACATTTTACCTATGACTTTAGTCTGGTAAGTCTGTCATTTAATATGCCCTTTAAACAAAAAAGCTAGAAATAAGGAAATTCAGTATTGTCTGTATAAAGAGCATAGTTATTACATAAATTGATACATTTTGATTTCAGCCATTCAAGCAGTGGTGTTTGAAAGAGTTTATTCCAGATTTGCTTACACCCTCTTAAATGGAACAAATCTTTCTCTTTCCTGGGCATGTCATTTCAACCTCTACCTGGAAACCTTAACTTCATGGCTGTGCTGGCTAGTTTTATGTGAAGAAGACACAAGCTAAAGTCATTCAAAAAGGAGAGAACCTCAATTGAGATAATGCCTCCCTAAACAGCAGCTGTAGGACATTATCGTTTTTTCTCTCTCTCTTAACATTTTTAATTGATTCTCTGGGATTTTTACATCATGTACTCCCTCAAATCCCTTCTCAGTCCTTCCACGTATTCCCCACCTTGTGATCGCCACCAAAAGAAATTACAAAAAAGAAAATTAAGAAAAAAGAAAATAGAAAAACAAACAAATAAACAAACAAATTTACTTTGTGTTATGTATATACTCATTGAAACATAGTGGCCTGTTTATGGCATTTTCTTAATTAGTGAATGGTTTTCTTAATTATTGATAGATGGAGGAGAACCCAGCTCACTGTGGGTGAAGTTGTCTCTATGTTCTGTAAGAGATCAGGCTGAGAAAGATACAAGAGCAAGCCAAAAAGCAGCACTGCTCCGTGGCCTGTGTATCACATCCTTCCTCCAGGTAGCTGTCTTTCCTGTTGGAGTTTCTGTTCCAGCTTTCTTCAAGACAAACAGTGATATAGAAGTATAAAACAAAAAAGCCTTTGCTCACCAACTTGTTTTTGGTTGAGGGGTTTCATCACAGAAAATGTAATCCTGACTAAGAAAATGGTTCACAAAATCACTTCCTTTTAACATTTTAAGTTATGAATTTTATTTCCATTACTTGATATGTGCCATTAAAATTTGATTCTTATGTCATCCTTTCATGGTTCATCATTAGTTCTCATACTTTCTCTGTGCTCTCTTGCATTACTGAATTCTTATATTCTCTCTCTCTCTCTCTCTCTCTCTCTCTCTTCCCCACCTTTCATCTGTCTCTAAATGCAGATAAACTTGCAATTCCCCTTCCAAATCATTATCTTCAACATTTCAAATTTTACTTTCTTATAGTCAAATTCAGCTTTATTAAAACCGGAAACAAACTTCATTCCTGCCTTTTTCTCCTTTCTTCTGCAACATCCATTCATCTATAAACTATCACATACTCATGTGTCCATGTACCTCATGATCAATATCCAAGATCAGAGTGAGTATGCATGCCATCAGAATACATGATCACACTCCATCCGATTCTCTGGTTCCCTGTACGGAATCACTTTCTTCAGTTAACCTAATTTAGACGGAATACCTGGGATTTGTTGGACTCCTAACCTATGACTTCAGCATAGCCTCGAGGGCATGGCTTCCTTCAGGTTAAATGTCACGGAATTTCTTTGGCTTTTTTGCATTAGAACATGAAGATTTGAACAATATAATCGTGTTTTCCATATGCTCCAAATGCCACATAAATTTACTGTGCTATTACAAGTAAAACTTAACTCTGTTAAAGAACGGCCTGTCTCTGTATTTGTAAACCCTAAGTACATATGGTTTTGTTGTTTTGTTGCTGCCAACTATAGTTACTCCTCTAGAAATGAGATAAATCTCCAGAGAACTGTCCTGCATTGTTGTCTACAGATGGCTCCAGTTTGGATCCATTACTTCTTATCAAACATAAAGTGTGGCCACTAAAATTGAGATTCTAAAAGGAAATATGTTTCAGCTAAGCATTCAAGTAAAATCTTTAAAGTGCTGTTCATCTCTTCCAGCCATATTTCTTTCTGTGTTATGCCATAGACATTGTTTTTCCAACAATCCAATATTTCTACCCTTTCGTGTTCAGAAACCACAGTTCCCTGACTTCAATTTCTTCCCAAATCAACTTGAACCACTTTAACATGGAATGGAATGTGTCAACTCTTTTTGTCTGGTTCCCAGTTTCTTTTATGCCATCTAGCCTTGATACCTACTTGTAGCTCCACCAGCTCTCTGACTCTTCACGTCCTGTATTTATTACATATAGGTGACATTTGTTTATTTTCCCATCCATGAATTTCGGCAAAGAGGAGATCCTGAATATCACAGAACGTGAGAAAACAGAGCCCATGAATGTGTTATTCTCAATTTAATACTTCCCTTTAATGTAATATGCACAAACTTAATATACTCCATCAATTCAGTATATGATTATTCAATGGCTGACATTATATACTCTGTTGAATATCCCAGAAAACATGAAAATGTTCCATTCATAGATGAAATGAATTTAATCATTCTTTTTTGAGGCCTATCCTATAATCAAAGCAGTGAACCAAAAGTGACAGTGAAGGAACAGTAAATATTAATCATATGTGTGCTTACCTTCCTATGAGATATGCTAATGAAATAAAATATTTAAATACTTGAATGCAAAAATATACCATCATCAAAACTATAGTTCTAAGCTTCATAAAACTACACACAAAAATTTGCTTACAATTAATGATTAATGATTTATTAATTTGGAAAATAATTAAGTAAATAATCACAGAAGGTGATCTTTATACTTTTGTCTAGTTGAAAAGAAAAAGAATTGCAGAATTAGAGTTTAAATTTTTTTGAAAATAGGATTACCTGTCAGCAAAATCTGACCCTTGGAAAAACCATAATGACTAAAGCACAGAAGTACAGACACATGTATATAAAGTACAGACATGATACAGAATTAGAGCCAGAGCATCAGGAGTCCAGACTAAGATATTTGTTGTTTACTAGAAATGAACCACTCCTAAGTGCTTCTGAAATGAGTAACTTTATCCTTGAAAGATCTGCAGGATATAAACGGGGCAAAATTGATGAGCTTTTTTAAATACCTGAACTTATGAAAATAAATGTCCACAACATTAAAATTAATTTAATTAAGCTCTCCCAGCCTAACTCCAAAACATTTAATTTCATCTTCCTGATTAGTTACATACAATGCCAGTAAGTACATAAAAAGCTTATGCTTTTATGAACGTATGTTTTCCTATAATTATACGAGTTTGCATGGTGACTGAGAAAATGTCTCCACAGGTTTGAGAGTACATTAATTGAGAATGCAGACTCAGCATCAAGTAAAGATGACTGCTAAGGGATAAGTACAACCATCCACAGAAAAGGCACTTAACCTCAAAATTCAATTGCAACAGATATTTGAGAAACAAGATAATAGAAAAATTGCAATGACTGATTTGAATATATTAAAAATTACCTATATGCCTGAACCTCACTCACAATTAAGCAAACCTGAGTGATAAAAAGTATACAATGGTTGGAATTAATATTCTGTTTGAAATGCCACACTCTGACCTGGCATGCTTGCACATGCCTTTAATCTTAGAATGGAAGGGAGAGATATACATAACCACCCTACCATTATAGAGGACACTTTTTAAAAATGTAACAAAAAGGGGTTGGGGTCATCCTCTTGGAGACAGGGAGGAAGAGGAGCTGTCAGAGGGCTGTAAAAAAAATAAAAGCAATAAAACAGTGTAGCAATAAATCAATAAATGTTTTAAAACGAATAAAACAAAGAAAATTGAAAAGTGGAAATGAGAACACAAATTTACCTAATTCCACTCCTGCATCCTATTATAAAATAAGTAACAAAAACTGTGAAATTGTTGCATATTTTCTTGGTATTTGTTTTAATGAATAGTTTCTAAACTCAGAAATCCTTGTGGAGGCAGCACAGAGTAGTGCATTGATCATCATTTTTATTATGTTCTCATTTACAAAAATTACCATGTTTTATAAACACATTTATATGCTCCCAACAATTCTAAAACACCCCTTTGAAGCGATGCTAAACAGCGAGCTCATTTATTAAGGTTATAAAGTGTAAGCCAACAAATGGTTCTAACATCAGCTTTCAATTCCTGCAAACATTAACAGAAATATGTTGTTAGACACACCATGTTCTGATTTTCTTTCTGATGCTGTGAGAAATACCATGAACAAAAGCAACCCCGGGAAGGGAAAGGTTTATTTGGCTTACAGTTCTATGTCATCGTTCATCAGTACAGCTAGGGTTTTCCCTTAACACCCTAGTTACAATCTACTATTGGAATCTCAGTCTAGCTTATGATTATGATAAAACCCTGTTAAACATACACCTGGTTATGGTAACGCAGGCAGGTCTATAATTCTATTATACAGAAGGCCAGAGGATTTCTGTGGTTAAATGCCAGCATGGGCAGAAAACAGACTGTCTCAAAAACAAAAGATAGGTAGATAGTTAAGTCTATGGATAGGTAGGTAGGTACGAAAGTGGGTAAACAGACAGACAGATATGCAGACAGATAGATGAATGGATAGATATGCTAACATCTAAGCATACACATGTGTGTGTTTTAATTGTTTTTATATAATATAGCACCTACATGTACATAATATATGACTGATAACATTATGTATTACATGCAGACTTCTTCAGAAACATGGATTATTAGAAGTAGCTGAGTTGTATCTTGTGTCATTTGGCTAAGCCTCTCTTCAATAGCAGCTTTTATTTAGTTGATTAATACATGGCAGGTAATTTGGGCATATTATATATGAACATACATAAAATGTTATGAGCCACATTTTTTATAATTCAATTAGTACGTTATTAATATCTTCATGTAAACCCAAGAGGAACTGAATAATTTTGCCAAAGTTGCTCAAAGATTGGTCCATAATTAATAGACCAAACTCTTCGTTGTTTAACTTATGAACTATGTCTTTTTAAGTTTTTTGTTTGTTGTTTTGATTGTTTGTTTGTTTGTTTGCTTGTTTTTAGATTAGATGTCCTATAGCATAAGTGGGCCAGGAGCTGGTTGAGGTCTGGGACAATCCTGAACTCCTAATATTTTAGTTCAAACCTCTGGAGCACCTGAATTCCTAGACTGTATTCGAACACTCTGGTTTAGCAAGAGCTAAGGATCAAACTCAGAACCTTAGTATAATAACCAGACACTCTGCCAGCTGAGCTATATTCCTTGAACCAATTATGACTTAAATTTATAGTTGTGCTTGATGGCTTATGCCTGTAACCCTCGCACTGACCAAGCTGAGGCTGGATAATTGTGATGAGTTCCAAGACAGCCTAGGTCACTAAGATCCAGGCTAGGACTCTAAAGTGAAATCCTGTCTCACACACACACACACACACACACACACACACACACACACACACACACACA
>JADRCH010000175.1:1092504-1251549 GCA_019843965.1 Rhynchomys soricoides
ACACACACACACACACACACACACACACACACACACACACACACACAAAGAGACAGACAGACAGACACAGAGAGACACAAAGACAGACAGAGACAGGCACAGAGAGACACAGAGAATCATATGCACTTTAAAAATCACATACTCATTCATTTGTAGGAATGTTTGATGTGAAATTTCATTCAAATTGAGAAGACAAGGAATGTTCATCAGTTTCTATGGCTCTGTGAACCATAGCTTTTAAAGAACAGACAAGTGAAATCTAACTGTAAAAACTGAAAATGAACCTTTGTCCCTAGGCAATGAAGCAGGGTCTTAATGACAACAGTTAAATAATTATCTGAGAAATATTACAAGCATATTTCAATTAATTACGTATGTGTGTGTGCTCTTATTTTCATATATGTACATACCTTTTTGTTTCTTCCCTAGAGAAATTTCATATCACCAATCTAGTGGCTTTGCATTCTAGAAAATATAAATTTTGGTTGACTGCATGTCATAAGTTAATGACCCATAGTATTTCTATAATTATTATGACCTTTGATAATTCCTACTAAAGAAAAATTGATTATGTGAGAATATGGGTCAGACAAGTAAAGAAGATAAGGGAAAAATGAAAACCATAAGTAACTTTTTCCTGATATGGTTTTACAAACAGTAAATATAACCTCCTATAAACAAATAGTTCCCTATAGATTGAATTTCATTAATATAATGGTAAAATTCACATAATGAAATATTTCATTCCTTTTCATGATTTCAATCAGTGTATGCCCTTCTTTAAGATTTGTCTTGTTTCAGACCTCCAGAAGAAAACTTCCATGGCCACTGTCTGCTGTGGAAAGCCAGAGACACATTTCTGGTAGATAACTGTTGGACTTGCTACTTAGTTCCATTGCACGTAATGGAGACAAATGCACACAATCTGAACACAGAGTCATGAGGGAGTGAAGAGGGATGTGAGAACCTTTTATAGCACACAAATGGTAAATTATATGTCATATTGTTCCTTCAAACCGTCCATAGGCAGGCAGAACTCTGATAGACTTTCCATAATGCTGCCCTTTGTAAATCATGACAATGGCTCTTAATAGAATCTTGTGAATCACATTATATATTCAAACATCTGATTATCTTCATACCTGACTTTCATGTTTGCTCTGAGAACAGTGAGTGCTATATCTTTTTTAATCTAAAAGAATCCTTCAGGTACTGGCCTGTGGTCACTTAGAATTTATAATGTGGCTCATTTGACTACTGCACACGGAGTTAGTTTTTTTCATGGAAGTATTTCACATTGTACAAGTCTTTTTAAAAATGTCAGTTCTAATGGTATGTACTTAGTGATAAGTGGTTATTAGCCCCAAAGTTCCGAATACCTAAGAGTCACTTCATAGCAACCATTGGACTGAGCGTGAGGTCCCAGATGGAGAAGTTGGAGAAGGGACTGAAGGAGCTGAGTGAGTTGTCAGCCTATGGAGGGAGAAATAGTGTACACTGGCCTGACTTTCCGATGCTCCTGGAGACTGGATCACCAACCAAAGAATACACATGGAAGGACTTATGGTGCTGGCCACATATGTGGCAGACGAGGATATCGTTAGCCATCAGGGGTAGGAGAGAGGCTCTTGGGCCTGAGGGTGTTAGATCCCCCAGTATAGGAGAATGTCAAGGAGGGAAGATGAGAGTGGGTGGGTGGGTGGGTGGGGCAATACCCCATAGAGGCAGGGGAAGGAGGAGGGGATAGGAAGGTTCCAAAGAGGAGATCTGGAAAGGCGGAAATATTTGAAATGCAAATAAAGTATCAAACAAAAAAAAAAAAGAAAGAAAAGAAGGAAAAGCAAACTACATAAAATTATTTATGATTGTCGACTTTCTTATCTGTTAGTATTGAACAAAATAAAAAATAAATTCTCTTTAAAAAAGTAAAACAAACAAACAAACAAAAAAACAAATAAAATTGTCAGTCTTGGATTCCATAAAAAAAATGTGGTGTGCATGCTATTTCAAAAAGAATTATTTTTAATTCTGATGACATCTGACATATCCATCAACAATTACATTAATTTTTTTTTGTTCATTGTCTTCTTGAGAGTAATACCCCTTGAGAGTACCATGGCTTAGGTCACAACATGAAACATCATGCTAATTAAGCTGCTAATTAAATGGAAGAAAAATATATTGCACAAAATAGATCGCTGTAGTACTTTGTTTTAACTTTCGTGTCATTTCAACGAGGTACCCACTAATTTGGAGTCCTCTAATCATGCTCTTTAATCCAAATGTTAATCTCAGATGGCAACAGCCCATGATTACAGAGCCTGCAAGCAAGATATAGACTGCATTTTATCTTTACATTGAAGTTGGGCTGATGGATGACAAAACAGACTCTATGTTGGTAACTACACTGTTATTCATTTAAATGCAGTTGAACTTTATGTAAAACTAATTGGAAGTTCTTCTGTAAAAGGTTGTAGCAACTTCTCAATGTAAAAAAGCAAGATATCTCTGTGACTTTTAAGAAAAAGAGATTTATTAGAAGACCCCTATGATTCCTTTGTTTTATTTTGTTTTGTTGTTCTTAATATTTTCACTGCTACAAACTGTACACATTTGTTTCAGGAACATGACTATGTCAATCAACTTTCAACTTTAAGTTCAAAATGGCATAAACTGTATTTAATAGATAGAAAACTGTTTTAAGTCAGTAGAAAGTTTGTGTTTCCTAACTGAGGCCATTTGAAATGTTTTATCGGGGGCCATCCAGTTTCTGATGTTTCCAGAATACACATTCTGAATGTCTGTTTCTTTTATGCGCTCCATACACACAGGAGAAAAAAAGCCCATGCTGACCCTCCTTTAACAGCTAGACACACAGCAAAGAAGAAAGATTAGAGACCTGGATCCCACTTAGATCCCACAAGATCAGACTTTTCACCAACACAATTGGGCAGCAGCAATTAGAAACTAGGCTGAACTGTGCTTGTAAAAGTGCTTGGGTCTCTAAATGAGAATTGTACATTTTACCCTTAACATCTGAGGATAGAGGTAGGGAGTGACTCCTTTTTAATCACAAACCTCTATCAAAAACCTACAGAAAGAAAGCATAAGTTCTGTTGTTATGGTTCTGTTAACATCCATAAAACACATGGGTTCCAACATCGATAAAACACATGGGGTCCAGCTCTGTCACTTATACAGCAAAAAAATCTGAAACTTGCAGTCTAATAAAAATCGCAAGTTGGCTCTTCTTTTCAAATCTTCACATCTAAACTGGGATATGAACTTAAAATAGAATTGCATTGTCGTTTTACAGGTGATAAGATGTACCTCAAGACTACTACAGCACCGTGTCTGAGGCCAACTTTTCCAGGTATAGCTACTAATCTTCTTATGTTATTGAAAAGGGAGTTTTAAATAGGTGAAAATGAAAGTCGTCACATTTGTTTAATCCTTTCCAGTGCTCCCAAAATCATGACGTTTAAGATGAAAGCCACTGATTGGCAGATATTAAACTTTGTTTCTGTTTTGTGCATTCAAACCTTACCATCTAATGAACACAGCACACAAGATCTTCATAAAAAAAAAAATACTTCTTGGACATTTGCAGAAATGATCTATTTACCACATGTGTCCAGTAGTTCTCATTGAATTTCAAAAATGATTTCTAATTTTAGGTCAATGATACCAGGAGGAACGTCTACACCCTTTTGCTTGCTGGTATGATTGCCCTCAAACCTTCCCTTCGAAAAGCTTCATCGTTGGCTTAGAAAGACTTAGAGAGTTCAGCACACCAGAAACTGATGGACATCCCTAGAGAGCCTATGTCTGCTTGATTCTGCTGAGTTTCTGTAGGAGTCTTTCATCTCACTTTTTGACAATGATATTAGCTCTATCTTGGCTCATCAACATCCAGCACGCCTACTCCAGTACATTCCAATGTCAATTATAAAAACACAATCATGAAAATTAATGATTGGAAACATTGAATTAGCTCATAGTATCCCATCTACATGCTACCTACATTGGTCTCATTAATTGGCTATTGCTAACTTATGAGGTAGGCACTGTTGTTAACTTTGTAAAGGTTGCCTATGAGTAAATGGAAGAAGAAAGGTATGTTTATGCAAATAGTCAGTTGGTAAGTAATGTTTCAAACCCATGCAGTGTGGATTCAGAGCACTACCCTCTGAGCTGCCTTGTGTGTGGTGCTGTAAGACCCTACACACTGAATCTGCACTGCAAGGTGAGCACCACTTCCTTAGGGAACACATTTGTCATTTTCTTCTATCCTCCTAGATTGGAGAAGCAAAATCTGCATTTAAAATTTTTTTTTCAGTGTAAAAATACATATTTATAGTAACATATGTTTAGCCCACAAAGCAAGTAAATTGGAAAAAGAACTTTCCTTCTTTCCTGTCTACAGTATTTAAAGCAGATCGTTTATATCAAAGTCTATCTTTAACCAATATTTCTGGATGCTAGAACTTCAGAATGCTGTTTAAATCCAAGTCAGGCAGCCTGACTCCATCTCATACTGATAGATCTGTGATCTAAGGAACAAAAACTTTATCTCTGCACTCCCAATTTCAGAGCACAACTTGACCTAAGATCCTTGTTTTCTAGTATTTTCGATCCTCCAAGTCTTGCAGCCCAGAGAAAGGCCAGTTGAATCAGTGTAAATACTCACAGCCGGCTCTATTTTCTAATAGGTTTGTGGCATAGGTCCATATAGTTTATGAAACTCTGACTTATTTTCCCAGCTATATAATGGATATAATGACAATACTAGTATCTTCATTATGAGGTTGGCAATAATAAGCTGAGTATCTACTGCATTGGCAGAACAGAGTTGACTTTTAGTAATCTCTGTTTAAAAAGGGATCTGAAAAATACTAAAATCAGTTCTGTTTTGAAATAATTTTATTTATCAAAACACAGGAGTAAATAACATACATGTTTTTTTTTAAAAAAAAATGGGAATATAGTCGAAAGCAATCATTGCAATTCTTAATGTTTTCTAATTTCACTTTTTTCTTCAGTGACATTTTCATTCATGTGAAAAAAAATCTGATAATGCATTTTTCATACAACTTTTGAGCTGATTCTCATTCACAGCTGTTCCAGCACTTAGCACAGCAATCCTCCATGAGCAAACAGAGGGATAAGGAAAAGCCATAAAATTCTTAGAAAGTGGCATAAGAGAAGCTTAGAAGGTAGAAGGAGTCGTGATGTCTGCAAACCTCCCATCTAAACGGCTAATCTTGTAAAATCAATTGCTGTGATAAATTTTAATCTTGTCATCCAGATCAATTGTACAAATAACTACAAATTAAACAAAATGAAGAAGAGGTTCATGTAATTAAAGCTCTGAAAGGAAAGAAGGAAGGAAGAAAGGAAGGGAGGGAGGGAGGGAGGGAGGAAAGGAGGGAGGGAGGGAGGGAGGATGAAGGAAACTACCTGCCATGCCAACTGTACGATTATGAAAGCAGTACCACTTTACAAGTCAGTGTGCTGCAGCAAGAGCGTACACGTGACATTTATACTGGATTTACAGATACAGAAATTTGATTTCCTTTCCTTCCCTGTTTCTTGGAACTTCCTCAGTTGGAGTAGTAGCAGGAATGTAAAATGAAAGTACTGTTTTGTGTGCATGAGGTGCTTTGCGACTAAACATTAATCTTGAAATTTTAACAGTCACAAGACCGCTCTGTCTGTTGCTTCCTCTAAGCAAAGAATTACCATTAGATGAGAGAGCCCACAGCAATAAACATCAGGGGCTAGTGTCTGCCACTCCTCTGAACTCAGCAACCCGATCCAAGTCCAGAAATGCCTTTGAAGTCATGGAGACCTTTATGTGCAGATCAATCCTTGGGGGATGGAGGGGGATAAAGAGCAAGAAAACCTGGTTCTCTTCCTCTAATATTTTGCTAGGGCATGCATTCAACTCTAGGCAGGACAAAATGTTTTTTCTCTGTTGTACAAGAAATGATTTTGTACTTGGGTGCTGCTTGCTTCAATTAACTTAGAGGGAATCTATTGATCCCCGAACGTAATTATATATACCATGGCATGTTTCCTTTTGGTTCAATCAAGAGCAAAGTAGCAGCAATGTTCATTTTCTTACCTTGGTCTTGAAGTGTGGGTTGTGCTTTGCACAATTAAAGTGGAATACGGCACATTGGCACATTGTTACCTTAATACTGAAAAGTCATTAGTTATTAATAATTGGAAAAGAGGGAAGAATGAGTTTATATAGCTAGTAAACTATCAAATTTTACAATTTAAAACTTAAAATTTATTTAACCAAAGGCTAATTTGACCTTGAATATCAAAGCATGGTTTCTCGGATTTGGTGAACTCAAAATCAAACACAAATTTGCAGATGTTCAGGGCAGTTTGTTTGTACTGCAGAGACCAATGGATTGCATGGAATTCAGTCCAAACAAGCACATCTTCAAAATGGTTTCTGCATCTACTGTTGAAGGAACATAGCTGAAAAGAGGGTGGAGAGAGCTAGGGGTCCAGGAAGTTTGCTAGGAAACTCTGTCTCCTAGAAATGGCTTCACGAACAAGACCTGAACAATATCTGTAACAATGGACAAGCTATGGTAAAAGGCGGATTCAGTCTCACGGAATCCCACTTCTAAACAAAGCCTCGTAGTCAACTGACAACTGGAAGGAGAAGGGCAACTAGGCTTAAATGATTACCTAAAATAGAATGGTCAGCCCAGAAACCACATAAGCACAAATAACCAAAACAGACTAAGCAGGTTGTCAGTATGCATTTGTACATCTATATTTACATGTAGCAATGATAGTCAAAGACAGGATACATATCTAAGGGATGAGGGCAAGGGGAAAATGATGTAATTATACTTTAAGTAAAAATATATTTTTATAAAATCTTTACTCTTCAGTGTCTAAGCTTCTTATTCTCCAATAAATAACAGTAAGAAGAACATATGTTCATTCTTTTTTTTTTTTTTTTTTTTTTTTTTGGTTTTTCGAGACAGGGTTTCTCTGTGTAGTCCTGGCTATCCTAGAACTCACTCTGTAGACCAGGCTGGCCTCAAACTCAGAAATCCGCCTGCCTCTGCCTCCCGAGTGCTGGGATTAAAGGCGTGCGCCACCACTGCCAGGCTTCATATGTTCATTCTTTTGTGACTGAGTTACCTCGCTCAGGATGATATTTTAAAGTTCTCAGTCACAAAGGAATAAACACACTATGTACTCACTGATAAGTGGTTATTAGCCCAAAAGTTGGGAATACCCAAGAGTCACTTCACAGCAACCATCGGGCTGAGTGTGAGGTCCCAGATGGAGGACTTGGAGAAGGGACTGAAGGATCTGAGGGAGTTGGCAGCCCCATGGAGGGAGCAACAGTGTCCACTGGCCTGACCTCCTATGTTCCAGGTGACTGGATCACCAACCAAAGAATACACATGGGGGGACCCATGGTACTAGCCACATATGTGGCAGAGGAGGATCTTGTTGGCCATCAGGGGGAAGAGAGGCCCTTGGGTCTGAGGGTGTTAGATGCCCAAGTATAGGAGAATGTCAAGGATGGAAGACGAGAGTGGGTGGGTAGGTGGAGGAATACCCCCATAGAGGCAAGGGGAAGGGGAGGGGAAAGGGAGGTTCCAAAGGGGAGTTCTGGAAAGGGGGAAGCATTTGAAATGTAAATAAAGTATCAAAAAAAAAATATTTGGTATGTATCAATGTGTTTAACAGGACTATTGATTTAGCAAACATAGGCATATTATAAAGTAATGTTCTTTTTATTGTATTTGTCACAAAAAATATTTAATATGATAGAATCATACAGTTTCTCTTATAACTTATTATAATAGCATAAATAAAGACAAAAATCCCTGTAACATTATATATAGAGGATCATGTGTAATTGATTGTCACATAGAAAGTAGATGTAAAAATTCAATTATAAATTTAATCAGCAGATAAGGAGAAATGAATAATAACATCAAAGGAAAGTAAATTCAAAATTTTTATGGCACATGATGACTACAAAAAATACGTTCATCTCTTTCAAATATATACTACCTGATTTATGCTAACATAAGATTATTTGTTACATATTTTATGTTGAACAAAGGTCAAGACTAAATGCACATAACCCAGTGACAGAATAAAAAGCTATAATTAAGAAAACAAATATTTCTGTAGTCCCTTCTATATTAGCATCCATGATTCATTCATGTCCTGTCACTGACGAAAACAGTCTGAAGGAGTATAATATGCATTTTCAACTGTTGGCACACTAATTTCACATGAGTGACACTCATTATTATCAGACATCAGTACCATCTTAATATAAATGGCTCAATCACAACAAATATCATATTTAATTGGAGAAATTCTGCAGTAGACATCATATTTTAGAATCACTTGCTTTCTGAATAATAATCTTTAATAATAACCAAAGAAATGGCTTAGGACAGTTGACGTGACCTCTTTACATTCTTGATAACAGACCAAAGTGCAAATGCTAATGGTTAAATTTTATCTCCTTCCACACACACACACACACCATCGTACACACCTATAATCACACTCCTATAGAAACTCGGCTGTAGATTTATACAGTGTCTTCCCTTGAGGAATTAACACAATAATGCAAAGTGCATTACATGCACTTCATCCTTGATATATAGATATATAGATATCTATATATCTATATATATACCCTCCTCTACATACATGAATGAAAAGGACCACAAATTTAAAAGGCCAGCATTCTATTGACATAATGGTCCTGCATTCCTTGAACACTTGTGTGGCTAATCCTAAACTCATTCAGAAATGATAAAAAAGATTTTTAAATACGTTGTGATCTAACTTCTGTTTCTACAGCGTCATAAATCATGTTCAGAGGGTGCCAGAATGACCTACATTGCATTTTCTCTCAAGTCCTAAGTTCCTCACTTTCCCTGATTGGCAGTGGTATATTTTCCTTAAAGCCTTATTAAGTACCATTAAACAGTCTAATTTTCAGAATTAGGTCCTGAGGTATACAATTCCACTTCTTTGTTGATCTAGCACAGGCCCTGATGATTTCTACATAATGTGTCCAATGAGTTCAAGCAAGGGGAATGAAATCATGTGTATAGTAATATCCATCTTAATAAGCAGAAACGAGAGCAGACGTATGTGGCCACTCTTTACTTGAGTTCATTCAGTTGAGAAGTGAAGAAAGGATTTCCTGTTCTTTTTTTCATGCTCCTGAATTTGGTGACATGAGTCTCTCCCCACAGTAATCAATAAGGTCGCAAAACCTCTCTCACATCCCGTAAGTCCGTATCCAAACTTTCATCATTCTCATTCCATTGCGAAGTACAGTTTGAATTCTTTTTGCCGAAGTTTGTTTGTGTGTGTGTGTGTGTGTGTGTGTGTGTGTGTGTGTGTGAGAGAGAGAGAGAGAGAGAGAGAGAGAGAGAGAGAGAGAGAGAGAGTTAGAGTTCTTCAAATCGGGGCTTCAGTTTAATGAGCTAGTGATCTTGTCTCATGGGAATCAATTTCTTTCTACGCAAGACAAATCCGGGTCTATTAGGATCCAACATATCGAGTTGGAACTTGGCATGTATTTCACTTACGAGCACATACATTGATTTTACACGATTCCTCAATGTGGCCAGGTGGGTTCGTGGTCTGCACTGTATCCACCTATAAAAAATACAAAAATATATGTCTGCTTTACAGGGATGTGAGGAGGGTTTTGCTAGCTTAGTCGCACAGCTTAGACTGCATATCTCGGCTATGGGTATTCCTTCCTTCTTAAAAGATGTATTTGCTGTGGCCATGACCTGTTTCCGAAGTCACAGAGACATAGCAGATCTCACTACAATTAACAACCCTGGGGCACCTAAATCAATACAGCTGGCTAATCCCAAGGATGCTGTCTCTGACAAGAAATGTTTGGTTGGTATGAGAATCATTGTGTTAATTTTGTTTAAGGGTTCAAGCTTTTCAAGGCTATGAAATGTCAAGGAGAAGGAGGATGGAAAGCACAGAGGCTATATTCTATAATCAGAACAGAGTGATATGGTAATTATGCTGCAGATGCTTTTGAACTTACACATCCCGGAAGTGTCAGAGACGTGAGCTAGATCTAAATGTTCACACCCGCCAAGTAGCTTTCGCTCTAAATGAAATTATGAGATCGCTCACTCTCTCCTCATAGAAACCCAGCCCAGCAAAGTACATGTGCTGCACAAATGGACTGCTGATCTCTGATAAACCTGAACTACTCAGTTCTTCAAAGTCAAGACTGCTGTCAGGCTGTGTCCCATGTCTTTGTATCTAGTTCTCACAAATAGAAGTGATGTTACTAGGCCTTCAAAATATTTTGATTCTAATGTAAGCTTTAAATGGTGTTAAGTATTTTTCTGAACACGAGATCAATCAATAGGCCACTTTTTGCTTTCTATGCCAGAAACTATGCAAAGCATTTTCAATTTGATGCCACAAATGATGATAGTAAAATCTTTAGTAAGCTTGAAAGGATAATGTCATTTTCAGAGCGTAAATACGGTGAATAAAGTTCATGACTCAAAGTGCTTAAGAATGGAGGCAAGGATAGAAAAACCTTCAATTTAACTTCCAAGGTCACAACACACTTACAATCAAATACAAACTTAGGGAGGAAGCAGATGCTGTCTTCCGCTTACTGCTCATCAACTTATTTATAAAAGTTATAGTATAGAAAAAGACTGACTTATTTGAAAATTGTATTTGAGAGGAAGATTTATTTTGAGAAATACTCATGACAGTGAGATATCCATATTATCTATATAAGTTTATATTTCTTTAATATGTCACAAATGCTTATTAGGTATCTATTTCAAGAAATATTTTTCTCTAAGAAAAGTTAATAATTTGCAAGATCTTTTGATCAATTGCAAAATCATATCACTGGTATATATAATCTAAGTCATAAACTTAATTGGATATATTTTTCTGATTTCATAGAATTATCAGTACACATTTAATTCAAGTATATTTACTCAAGATATTTGAAAGATTTTATTTTATGTTCTATTTGTAAACAAATTTGTATTCCCCACATAATCATAAAGCATGTAAACATTCCATCTGCCCATTCTGTGTCCTTTGGCCTTCTCATATATGACATGTTTTCCTAGTGCTTACGACACATTTAACGGTTTCGTGGTTATTTATTTGATGCTCCTGTCATATTCAAGGCTACAGTGTCCTCCCTGGGGGTAAACATCATGTTCACTCTACCTATTCTTTCCCAGTATGTGAATATGATTGGTTGTTAATACATTGTGTTAACAATTGAATGCATATCTTGGAAATGATAACTAAGTAAATCAAATTACTGTCATTCTATGATATCATAAATGCAATTTTGAAATTTTAAAATTGTGTAGACAGTCTTTCCTTATATTATTTGTCATATGGCTTTTGGTCTTATAACACAACTCTTCGGAATGGCAGCAAATGCTATGTGGTTTGTTAGTACGTTTTTGTCTCCAATTGTTCTATTTCTTAAGTTTACTCTGACAATATAAAAATATCGTTAAATTTCTTTTTATCTTTCCTATGTGAGAATGATTGATTTTTTTTCTTGAAAGGTGATCCTCTATGCAGTTTTGTGCAAAGCTTCTTAATAAATCAGTGAATAAATGTAACATTTAAAAACTAAAATTCCCAAGAGTCAAACTGTTTAATGTTTTATTTTTTTCAATGCTGACTTATAATTTCAACTTATCATACCCAGGAATATAACACATTTAGATAATGTATGCACCAGCCTATCATGCAAGATAATGAAATCCCATTATTAAAATGTTACTCAGAACTATGTGACAATTTAACTAATTGTACAGAGGTGATGGTGGCTTTGGCTTTGATGCATAGAAAAATACAACTATATACTTATATCTCCCTGTCACTAGAATCAAATAGATGCATTTTTTCTTCACCATTAAATATTAATGTTTAGAAACAAAACTGAATATTTCAAATCATCATTGAGCTCATCGTGAATCATTTTGGAAGCACAGATCTGAAAATTGTGTTGGGGATGGTCTGAATAGAATTTCATGTTACCAGGATGTGTTTGCTTTGATTGGAAACAACTAATTAACATCACCCTGGATGGAGTTTTCAGAGCACCACTGCTAAGGAGATAGGCCCCAGTAAACTAGACTTGACAAACTCTTCAGCCACAGCCAATTCAGGTAAAGTTGTCAAGACTCAGTCTGTGTCTTCTCCTTTCAACCTTTCTCCTCAATTCATTTCTATCACTCAGGCAACAAGTCTCTCTCTCTCTCTCTTCTCTCTTTTCTCTCTCTCTCTCTCTCTCTCTCTCTCTCTCTCTCTCTCTCTCTTACATACACACACACAGAGAGACATATACACACATACACACTTATACATACACACACATACACACAAGGGCACACACATAAACATGCACATGTGCACACACACATACACATTTGAAGCTAAGTCATCCTGGACCCCTTCCTATGAGGCTATCACCACATCTCAATCATCTTTCATTTCCTAACTAAAAGGCCAATCAATCTAGAAAAATGGACTACCAAAGTTATTAGAAAGCAGTTGCCTTGTAAAAAATGACTCTTCTTTGTGCTTCTTGAACAAGTGTTAGGACAGGGAAGTTGAACTGCTCAGAGAATAGAAGAAGTACTCAAATCTAGGTATAACAAAAGACAGAAGTCTCCCACATAGGAATAAATGGGCTTCTTAACCTATGATTCTTTTTTTAAAAAATCCAAAACCACAGAAAATAAAATATACATTCTCTGAAAGAATATGTATGTATTTTTCTACTTATTTTCATTAGGTATGCTTCAATTCTAATCATGCACCTATGTAATTGAAGAAGATTAAGTGCACGTGTCTGTTGAATGTGTTTGCATATAATTGGCAATATGTAAAATAGCTCTATGAATATTCATTACTGTTTCCTTGAGTGATGTTCAAATCGAGGAACTAGTGAAAGGTGTCTCATAAAAAGCAAAGTGTATTCCATAACACAGAGGACAAATTCATACTAATTTTTACAATCTAGAAGCTGAAGTTGTTATTAATATTTGAGAGCATGATGGCCCAATAAGGAAGTTATTTTAAGGTATAATAAAGAGGAGCCACAGACCCTTAACAGTACTGGAAGCTTATTCAGTTTTTGAATATTAAAATTCGCTTTAAAAGGAAAATAAGTATAGTAAGCATAGGATTTGATAGTTGAAGGACAATGAAAAAGGTAATCTTCAAAGTAATTTGATCTTTCCTTACTATCTATACGAATAATTTACAAAAACTGTAAAGTGCAATTAGTAATACTGTGAAGCTGTCAGAGCTAGCATACAGGGCCCCAGTACAAGGCATATTAACAGTTGAACAAACTGAGGAAGCAGATGGCCCCTCACCTTCCTTCCTCAAGCAGGTCATCTATTATCACTTGAAAAACTTGTGTAGCTAAAATGTGTTTACACCTGGAGGAAAAGAATATCCTTATCGCTGAAAACACAGGGCCACACATGAATCTGCACAAAGAGGCCATGCTAGCTCTCTACCAGTGCGTAACGGTCGGTTCACGCTTCCTGTCCCAACCAACTTCTCTCTGACTCTCCACTTCTCATGAAATGTAACCATAAAAATGTCATCCTGTTTCTTTGATTTATTTCCTTATGAAAGATCCTCTGTCTTGTAATGTTTACATCTAATACACTTCTCTATCTTCTCTGGACTTGCTAGTATATGAGGAAGTATTTTTCTTCATATGGGTATTTATTAAATTATCATATGTGGCCTTTAACTTAACCTTGCAAAGACCTTGTGAAGCAGTAATCTGAACGTTGCTTTCTTCATGTTGAAGGAAGTAGAACCCAGAGATAGGAATCTTTTTATATAAAATTGCATACAAATAAGTGATAAACTCGGGGACCCAAATTAAGAGTGAGGGCTCCTAACCATATAATTTATCTCACCACACTGTTTGCACGTAAATTACTATTTAATTCTTACTTTCAAATAGACAAACATGCTGCAGTGGCAACTTCCTCCCTTTGGAATATGTTTTAAAAAATAATAAGAAAAATTATACATTTCCTAAACCACTATAAATGAACATGATATGCTGGTTTCTTGACGCTTATGTAAGTATCATACTCGATCATAATTAACTTAATTGCATGTATGAGTTGTGTGCACATATATATTCACAGTCACATTTGTCAATATTATTTACACATTACTAAAGAACAGAAGCTTTTGAACTATTAGCCACCAAAACAGCCAGGAAAGGAAATTCCATAGTAATAAATACCCCTTTCTCACCTTCAATTCATTTGTTCTTACTTCAGAGATTGAATGACTTGGAGTCTAATAAAAAAATTCCTTGGGCTGGATAGCCAGGCAGTCAATCTTGATTGACTTGGCATCCTATTAGGATCACAGGATCTTAGTGTCAGCAACAATGCCTAAGGTTTTAGAATCCAGTTCAGTAAGTGACATAGAAAGAAATGCATAGCAACCCAAGTGGCCATCGTAATTCTAAGGGATTTTTTTAATGGTTTTTGTTGTTGTTGTTGTTGTTGTTGTTGTTGTTGTTGTTGTTGTTTTTAGTCTTTTAAAGAAACCCATAAAAACTTGAGTACAAATGAATTAGAAACTGAGGAGAGACAAAGATGCAAACCAAGGAGGTAAGATTCTGAGAGAGCCAGAGGAAGACTCACTCGTGAGAATGACAAGAAAGGAGTTTATTATCTGATTTACTTAGAATGTGGCTAGGCTATGGGCCCAAGGACTGGGAAAGAATTGCACTGGAGAAAGGCAACCGTTAAAGAAGATAAGAGATCAGAAGTAGTGAGAAAACCCGTGTACACGGGAGATTCCCTCTAAGGGTGTCTTGAACAATTCCCATTTTCCTTTCCTTAACTCAAATATACCCATACATAACTGCATGCAGTGTGACAGGAGAAACAAAACCCATACTCCTGAACGTTGTGTGGACACAACACGGCAATGACTTTAGAGATTAAAAAATGTAGCTAAACTATTCGTTAAGAAAAAGCTAAGGTAACAATACAGTTGCAGGTTTCATTTCTGTTTTAATATTCATATTAAAGGATTTCTTTCACATTTAGTTCAATTTTCGTAGAATTTTAATTTTAAATATCTATTTCAAATAAAAACTGTTGTGAATCCAGGATTCACAAAGCTCACAATACAAAGATAAACTGATACAAGCTTAAACTACTATTGTTACTCTCTTCAGACCATGCTATTGACTACCCTTAAACACAACAGCAGCACTTGCTACATTTTGTGTGCTAAAAGCAGCAATAACCTGCCTACAGAACGGAGAAGAGGCGCTATGAGAAGATGGCAAGAGGAAGCTATGCTGTCCTCAAATGCCACTGACGCTGCACGTGTCTGGAAAATGGTCAAGCCTGTGGGGAGCCCTGAACAACCACCAGTTTAACAACCACCAGCAACAAGCAGAGTAAACAGGAAAGGACACAACCGTAGCTCAAAAAATACTTATGTTCTCAGAAAAGAAAGAAATCTAACCAGCCAGCTTTGAGCTGACAGGAAAAGTAGGCTCATAATGTGAAATTTGGCACACTGGTTATGAGGTCTGTTTGGTGGGTAAAAACTTAATATTATATTTTAATGTGATTTGTTTGTGGCTTACCAGACTCAACAATCTATACTTTATTACTATTAGAAGTGGACTTTATATTAGTAACACCAGTAGGCTTATCCATACAGTTATAAGCAAAACATAAAATAGTAAAATCGCAAAACAACATTCTTTGGGATAAAAAATGTGTCTGTGTTGGATGACTGCTTAACATCTTTATTCTGAAGAGTTTAAAAATCATAAGAAATTAATACAAATTACTTTTAAGCCATGCTTTAATATAGTTTCATTCTAAGCTTTTGTGGAGGGCACAGTTCTAATCAATATTGCATCGTATTTTTAATATGTTTAATATTATATGAAAAGGACTGTAAATCTTAGATTTTTAAAATAGGTCACAATGCTTAAGGCACTTAATCACAAAGCAATATGGTGTTTCTCAACAGAAGAAAAGGATTATGTACTTCCCCTTTCATTCTCCTTTGTCTTTATAAGTGTAGTCTGATGTATTAGTTTAATTAAAGTCTTCCAAATTATCATAAGGATTTTATGTGCTGCAAATAATTGGCTTTTTCTTCCCTGCTCACTTTTTGTTAATGGAAGCAGAACATTTTTTTATGATACTTTGTATAAGATACTTGAAGACTGGGGGAGTAAGGCAATTGAGGGCCCTAATGAAGTGACCTTTGCCATCTCAATCTTAAAACAAAATTGAACCTGCACTAATGCATTGAAGATAAGTCAACGTTTCCAAAGAGTTAAAAGGATAGATGACATTATGGCTCAAAGCCAACCTATACCAAGAATCCATTCATATATAAAAATGACAATCCTATTAATAGGAAAAGCTGAAGTGCTCTAAAATGGGTTAAAATGTATAAATAAATCACATATAAGAAGGCTTTTAATGTGTACCATGACAAATCAATTATTTTATGGAACAGTTTGAGTGATAATGCAAATAAAGTTTCACTATTGGGTACCTTCTTAATAGGAGGCAAATTCTGCCCACAAGTGCTCAAAGAATTACATGAAAGCCATTTCTGAAAGTTAATACAAGCAAATAAAGCAAATATAAGCACTGTTCTGTCAATGGGAGAAACAATACTTAAAATATACAAACATTTTCAGGCCACACCTCTTTAATGAAACAAGAAAATCTGAGTCTACCTTATGAACTTTAAATTAGTACATTGACTGCCTATGGAATCTGTAGTCAGAATTTCTCAGTGGTTACCTTCTAGTAGAATCTCTAAAATACATTAATGATTTGTATATTCTATATTCAATTATAATCAACAATGATTCTCCTACTAAAACTATAATGGCATGGGTCAATATTCATTTATTGCTTTCCTGAAAGAAAAGGTGTTATCAAATCCCTACAAAGAAGGTTTTAATGTTTATTTTCCCTCTGAATTAATTCTTAGAGTTTCTGCTGACATTCATGGCCTCCTCACATGTGAAGTTTTCAATTAGTGATAATAAACAACATTCTGCTGCCTGTTTACAGGATCTCAGGCTAATGCACAAGGGTCAGTAGGAAACAAGATACTATCAGCAATCACATGTAACAAAGGAAGGAGTCAAGCCTGAGAAAATAACTTGGCCAAATCACAGACCCAGAGCATGGCAGCAATGGCATTTTAAGCCCAGGAAGTCTCCTCTAATCTCTGTATTCTTAAACACTCTACGCCCCACTGTCTCTCTAGTTACTGATGAATTTTTGCCTGAAGGCTGATACTGTCACACTTGCTGTGTCTTTCCAACTAGAAAAAATGTTAAAGATCTATGTTTTAAATATATCTGTAAACAGTATAGCATCTAAACTTAAGCTTTTTAGACTTGCTACTATTGTTTTATATTTTGTTTTGTCTAGTTTTGTTGTATGCATGGTTTCTCCATGTTCTCTAGCGTGGCTTCAAACTCATGATCTTTTTGGTTTAGTCTCTCACAAGATAAGACTTTTCACTCTCTCCTTCTTCCTCTCCATCCATCTCCATTTCACTTTCTGTTACACACACACACACACACATACACATACATACACACACACATACACACACACACACACACACACACACACACAGAGAGGTGTAAGTCCAGTGGGTTTTCCTCTCCTCTCAAGGATACTCTCTTCTTATGAAATCCCAAGACATCAAAATTCACCAAACCAAAAATTTAAACCAGGACAATGACAGTTTCCCCAAAACAGATGCCCCTAGGAAGAAGAAATTTCTCAGTGAGGATGCATGCACATTTTGAACAGATATATTTTTAATTTACCCCATTTGTTTTAAGCTGAAGAGTGAAAGAAGATCTTTGACAAAACTGTCATCTTTAAAACACAGTGATATTTCATGTTCCTTTCTGCACTATTTAGATTGCTTAGAACTGAAATGCTTCCAATAGCTCCTATGTCCAATCTTTCAAAGCTGTCATTTCCTAGCAAATCTGGTTAAGCAAAATACTTATGTTGTTAGAAAACAGAATAAACATACATTAGAAAATACATTCTATTCTTCTTTTCAGGTCAGTGTCTTAGGCAAGAATAGTAACTTGGATGAACATGTGGAAATAAATTGAATAGTGATTATGACAGATTGGCTAAAGTCCATGACTCACACGTGCTTTGATAAGTTTGAAAGATACACTTAGACTTAGCTCAGTAGAGTTGCTAAGTAAGTATCCTATAATCAAAATATTATTTTCAAAGTATTTACTCAAAGTCATTGTACTTATAAACAACAAACACTGTCAGAGAATGTGAACGATGAAAGATGACCGTGCTTATCCATTCTCACATTAAGTTTACGGCTACCATCATAAGATAGCTTGCCAATATTTTGTCAATATTATATATTCCAGAAGGCAACAATGGCAGTAACAACAAAAATCACTAACTGTTACATTTGCAGACCGCTGACGATTCTGAACCTTGGGATATCACAACTCTTATTCTATGGTACACAAATGCAGTAAAGCACAACAGATTGTAACCTCAAAGCAATGACTAGTGTGAGAACTAATGAGACTTGTTGGTATCAGGCAACTTCCATAGGTAGTAATAAATGTGCTTATGCAAAAGGTTAGTCATGATGACTGAAAGTATTACTCAATGTTTTAAAGTAAAGATTGCTATCAGAATACATACATTCAAACATGTGCTCCAAACATTTAGTAAGGTATAGCATTGCACATGTCACGTTTTATTTCAAAATGTCATTATATAATTTTGGATACCATTGACCTCAGCACTCAGGAGGCAGAAGCAGGTAATGTCTGTGAATCCAAGGCCAGCATAGTAAAAAAGTGCATTCCAAGACAGCGAGATCTATGCAAAGAAATCCTGCCTTGAAAAACCATAAATACATATACATACATACATACATGAATAAATAAATAAATAAAAGAAAGAAATTAATATTTCTAAAAGTATGCAGTACAAACTACATAAGCATTGCAATTTCATCCTTTACTTTAAAAAGCTAGGCATGGCTCAGCAAAAGCCAAGAATGCTTATGGTGTACAATCTGAGACCCAATTCTCTCCTGGCACTTTAACACTGGATCTGTCACCCTTTAACACCACAAAATCAATACTCTGGAATGTCATGGTTCTCTGCTGGCCCACAAAGTCAAGGCATGATCAATTTCAACTTCCTTACTAGACAGAAATAGACTTAGACAAATAAAAGATTTCATTCAAGTTCAATTCAATAAGGCAAAGGAATAAAGGTAGAGGGAGTCAGAGTTGTTAGAATTCCATCCAACAAATGTGTACTTACATCTAGACATATTTTAAAAATTCAACTACATTGCAAGCCATCCAGAAAGACTAAATCACAGATTAAAACAAGCACAAGAATTCCCAATAATTGGGAATTATTGTAATTCCCAAGTTAAGGTGTATATACACTGAGTGTGCACATGTGTTTGTTTCCTTAGTTTCATATGTTTATAAGCAGTAGAATCATGTTAACTGAATTCCTCACCACATGTGTGCTTCAGATGTAATGTTAAGGTTGAGGTCACTGCTTAGTGATAGCAAAAATCATGTCGTTCCTCTCATAAACTGTGTGTGCCTAATACAGTTTCCCAGGTGCAGAAGAAGCCTTTTAACAAATATCTAATGGCTGTAGGAAAATCAAGCCACATGTTAAATGTATCCTGTACAAAAATATATGAGTAAAGTTTCTCTCTTTGTTGTTTGCTACTTTTGTCTCATATCAATAGTGTCCTATATACTTAGCATGTATACAGTAAACAGCTGCTGATTTATATGAATAGAATATGTCCACCATATTGCTAGTCAACTACCAATATTCTCTATAATTTAAACAATTAATTTTGAGAAAATGCTTAAGTAATTAAGATTTTTATATATGTTCCAATGTATATGATTGTGAAAACATTATTCAGTAATGCTGTGAGAAAACTAGGCCTGAAAGTTAAGAGCAACAAAGTGTGCTATGTAACTTGGCCTTCCTAGGAATCTCTAGTCTTATCTTCAGAAACAAGGAAAGACATGAGAATAAGAGGATTCTCATGTAGCCTCTTGGGACTTGCCCTTCTGGATACTTGAAGGGAGATGAATTCTAAAGAAATCATTGATGAATGGGGCTCTAGAGCTCAGAGAAAATACAGAAAGCAATCCTATTGTGGGAGGTAAAAGAAACTTGTCATTGAATTGAGAAAAAATATCTAAAGAAACTTTCATGAAGTGAAGGAACACGGAAGGCTTTGGCAGCCTGTGGTGGAAGACCCAAGTTACTGCTTCCAGTCCCAGTAAGGCAGGTAACATAAACCCTCCTTTCTCTTGCCTCCCTATGTAATCAATACTAACAGAGAAAATATAAATTGCTCCCTTGCAGCTTGTATCAGGGGCAGGAGATATGATTCTGGGCAATAAGATACATAGAAAAGTCTTTGAATAGAATATCCTTTCCAAAATAGAAAGCAATGTATCCAAAGGAATAATGTTTTGCCCATTTTTTCTCTTAACTTGAAAAAATACAAAGTACTAAATAGAGACAAACATAATCTTTGAAATATGAAAAGGAAAATCGACAGCTAAAGATGGTGGGCAGAAGGGTATTAGGATTCTTCATGGAAGCTGCTGAGTTACGGTATCTAGACATGTGCTATAAGGGTAAAGCAAATGTCTGTCTCATTTAACTAAGGTGAACCCATTATTTGCCGCTGAGTGCATACCTAGGGGATGCAGTTGCTACGCAAAAAGCAGAGAGACTAGCAACAACAAAAAAGATAATAAACACATGAATATAAGAGTAAGAGGGTTCATTGCTACTACTATTAAAACACTAAATAATGTAAGTCTAGATAGTATTTGGTTAATTGACTCTTAAACTTTGCTTTTTCTTATGTTATTCACTTCTTGCACAAAAAATTAATTATTTTGTTGCGGGGCTTGTTTGTTTGTTTGTTTTACATTTATGTGTGTGTGTGTGTGTGTGTGTGTGTGTGTGTGTGTTCGCACACTCCTATATAGGTGCCACAGAACCTAGCAGAGAACAATGTATGGGGGTTGGTTCCCTCCTTCAGCCATATGTCTTATATAAATAAAACTCGGATCCTCAACCTTGATGAAAAACTTCCTTATCCACTGAACATCCTGCTAGCCCATAAGAATAGTTTGTAAGTGTCACCTGTGTATCATCTCTACCTGAACTAGCAGTAAGAAGATGTGATATTCAGTCTGAAATATATTATTTATTAATTAAATTTTTAACAGGGATTTCTTCAAAAAACACATGGAAAACATACTATTTATTTAATGGGAAAATTATTAACATTAATTAAATAATGTATGTAAACCATTTAATCATTCACAGCACATTGCTTACAGCCATCCACATGGGATCTTGCAATGAAAACACACTGACACAGTATCTGGCATACAGCAAGTGCTTATCCATTATTACCCCTGTGCTGTGCTAACAGCCTCTATCCCTGTCGATTCTAGGATATTTCTGCCTTACCAGAAAGGTTAGACTGTTGCAGATCTATTTCAGCTTCATGGGTCTTCCCTACAAGTCCTGGGTGATGGAATTACAGGACAATTCTTAGCCTAAGCATGGGTACCTATTCTTTCTGGCATTAACAATTACTACCTCAAAATAATACTGGAAAATTTTTGTAGAAATATGACATGTAACGTAAGGTAAACTCTCACATACAAACAGATCATGTTCAGCACAAGATGAAATTATTGAATACAAAAAAATTAGGCGACAGAAGGTGGGAGATTCCTATCAATTTCTTAAGACTTAGTCTATGCCTTTCTTCATTTTACATAAAATATATTAAGTTCTAGTCTCATATAAGAAACCAAGACAACTGACTAAAAACATTTTTCCTACTTGCTTCCCAGCAGGGAAGCATATTGTCAAGGTGGCTATACAAAATCTGAGGTTCTTTTAAAAAGACCACCCATGCTCCCTTTTCCTTCTATGGTTTTTGCAGCTCTATGATTTTTCTGAAAAAGTTTATAAATCATTAGGAAAGAAAACGGCATCCACAAGGTAAAACATAAGAGTTTCCTATAGATTTATAATTCCTCGTGTCTGTAAACATTCTTGAAATGTCCATTTACCTTTAATCTTGAGGTGTCACAACATTTTTTTTTTAATTTTTAGTTGAGAGTCTTCTTGTAAAACAAAACCAAGGGATAGTCATGTTTACTTTGTATATGGTTTTCCATGTTTTCTATTCTCTAACAAGAAGCCTGAGGAAGAAAACATAAATTTTACCTGCCAGAGAAATACAACTGACAAACTGTTATACTCTTTCCATGAGCACTGACACTCTGATTGCTTCCTGATGTCCAGATAGGAGAAGGAAATGATAGATTTTCCAAAGGTGGCTACCGCCAAATTGCTAAACACTTTTGGATGGGATCCCAGATGCAAGCATGTGTGGAAGGTCTTGTTTTGTTTTTGTTGAAGAAAAATTTCTGAGGTTTTGCCATAACCTTAATTTAAGAAAAGGGCATTTTTCAGAGATAAAGCAGTTTAAATATGGTCGACTCTAAGTACCTTAGGGCTAAATTATAATCCCTTTTCAAGATAATAAATGAAGATTACATGTAAAAAAATACAGAGGTTATTACAGTATAGTGAAAATAAACAGACCAAATAGCACATACTTTCTGTTTAGAACAGTTAAATAAATGTATTGTGATTAAATGATGTTTGTGCTTTTACATATGACCTGCACAAACTTAGAAAGATGCAGTCTCATGTTTATACTATAAAATGCCTAAGCTCAGACACAAGCTATGTAATCACTTGTTCGAAGGTAAAGGATTCCTTAGACATAAATAGACCCTGAAACAGGGTCACCCTTTGTACCTGACACAGCCAGGGACATTTATCCTTCTGATTCAGCATCCTGAAACACTAGATTTCTAGTCATAAATCATCACTCTCATTTTTGCTTTGTTTTGCTTTGTTTTGATGTAATCAAGACAAAGAAAGTATGGTAATGTTCTCAAAATGTTGTTCTCTTAGGCTGCAGTTTCTGGGACATTAGAGTTGCTGAACGGCCATTTTGTCCTGTTTCCCAACTTCTCAAGGAGGAAGAAGGATTTCCTTCCCTTAGTACTGATTACAGGAAGTTTGAGCAGTTTCAAGGTCAGTGGTCCTCAACCTCCCTAATGTTGTGACCCTTTACTACATTCCTTGTGTTGGAGTGAGCCCCAGCTGTAAAACTCTCTTGTTGCTACTCCATAACTGTAATTTTGCTACTGTTCTGAATAGCAATATAAATATCTGATATGCAGGATAGCTGACATGCAACCAGGAATTGCTACTCACACGTTGAGAAGCAGTGGCCCTGTTTGTAATCTATAGAAACATAGAATTTAATGTTCTTTCTACTATAACTTGCAAGTTTCTTTCCGTGACTTAAAGGAATTTTTAAGATGCGGGCACTCTAGGAGAACTACGGAGTCGATGAATCCATGAAGACAGACATCCGAACTCTCCGGCACCACACATTCCTACCTGAGTGTCCTGTTTGTCTTTCCATTTACTTCACTAAACAGTTCCATAACAAATGCTCTCATAAGAAGGCCAAGACACTCATGCTATTCCTTATTGTTTAGAAGCAGGAAGTCATAAACCATTTCAAACCACATTCCCATAACTAAGGAAACCTGCCAACGCACATGAAAGCAATACTGACTGATTCCCTCCCTACAAGAAAGAAAAACTGATGTACGATTTCAAGCCAGAGCCACTGGAACTTGGCGCATGAGCAAGATCTGTAGGATCTGCTTTAGAACAGATATGACTTGTTTGAAAACAGAGTGTGGAATGATGTTAATCTGCAAGAGACCGAAGCTGCTCATGACCCTCTAATCAGAGTATGGTGCACTTGAACCATCCGCCCTTTCGTTTCCCAGCTCAGGACACCCGCTGAGCCTGCTCCATTGGCCATTCTGAGTACAGCACTCTTAATAAACTCAAAGGGTGTTTTGCATGTACAAGACTGTGGGATTGGACACTTCAGGCAGAATTTTAGCTGCATAATCAAGAATATAGCTGAAAACACCAATTAATGGTTCAAGGCACAAATAATCAAGCTTTTTGCTATGTAAAAACTGTTATACACTAAAAATAAAATGTAGGAAATGTAGCCCTTACTCTGCAAGACAGCTCCTCAGAATGCCAACAATAAAACTATCTACAATTCCAGCTGAAAAGTTGAAAGGGAGGAAAGGTGACTTTTAGCTTAAGAGAGCATTGTAAAATTGAAAGAGCCACTCCATATGTAATTCTGTAGTCTATTATTTAAACTTTAATGTGAATAAAATGTTCAGTTTTGTGGATCTTAATGGAATGAGATCCTCAAGACTAAATGGAACTTATAAAATGATGCTAATATACAGTGGATATCATAAAATACCTCAAAGTAGGGGATCATGTCATAATGCCAAGCACAATTAAAGGGTAACTATATGCTTGGAGAAATTCCCTTTTGCTTGACAACTGGGAAGGCAAGCTTTGGCTCCAAATTGAGACTTATCAGACAAATATATGCATGCCAGACAAGCAGGGAAAAAAATGCAATGAAAGAATATCAACACAGATGGGAAGGAGATAGCTGACTTGCAGGAAACCATGCGGAGTGACAGCTCTGCAGTGTCTCCACACCTGATCTGGCAGCAGGACCTAAGGGGGCCGCTCTTCAGCCAAGTCAGCAAGTCTGGAGGCAGATGTGGCTCTTTTAGCTATGTGCAGGAAGCCCTGGTGCCCAGCCTGCATCCCGGCAAGTGGTTTCTCAAAAATACATAGAAACTCACTACTTTACTTGTCTATACTCAATAACGAGCAAACGAGACTTCTAATTGCAGAATCATCAGGAAAAAAGTCTTTCCTGAAAGGGCTAGGCAAACATTTATTTGACCTCGATCTGGGTGCCTCGCTAGATTCAATGATTTTAAATAATGTATGAGAGTGGAATCACAGTTATTGAAAATCAATGCTAAATTGATCACCTGTTTTTAAAAACAAATGTGCATTTCCTAACGCTCCCTGAAGCTATCATATCTGTACCACTGCATGGAAAAGTTGATGGCAACTCTGTTTGGTTACACTGTTGCTCATACCAAGGTGTTTCCACACGGGTTTTTGTCCACTTTATAGTCTTAAACACAGGACCTCTCAGTAGTCAGTGGATTTTAAAGTACGTGAAAATTGGCAGAATGACAGAGATTGAAAAAAAATCGCGAGTAAAATGGAGTGTATTTCTGTCCGTTAGAACCTTCATAAACAACAGGACGAAAAGAAGAGTAGTTTTCAAGAAATTTTACTTTACAGTCTTCTGTTTGAGACTCAACCTCAGTATTTACTCAGCCTGGTTTCTTGGGGGAACAGGATGGAACTGCAGGGAGGGAATCTCAGATTCCAGGCCATCAGAGGTCTCTCTGTTTTATCTTCTTTGCAAATGGAGTTGCCATCAAAGGGGTCCCAGCAGAGCCCATGTACCTGTCATCTGTTGACATTTTCACAAAATGTTGACATCCTTAGTAATAACTGAATGAAAATTAGATATATAAACATAAGAACTGCAATAGCCAGTGAAACTGGCAAATCGAATTGTTACTTAACAATATCTTAAGGAATGGAATAAGACAGAATTGCTACATCTAAAGAACCACCTAATAATGCATCCAGTGTAATGGGCAGCCACATAATTATATGGATGAGAAATAAAATATTCAAAGCTAGAGTGAAAAATTACAACTTAAAACATCCCTTTCCACTTTTGTTTTAAGATTTACTTTTATTTTTTAATATGTATCCAAATGTGTGTTTGTGTGGGGATAGATAGTGGTAAAGTGCAGTAGCCCTCAGCGGCCAGAAGATTCCCTGGAGCTTGAGTCAGCTAGTCATGAGCTGCCTGATGTGGGTGCTGGGAAGCTAACTCCAGTCCTCGGTGAGAGCATCAAGTGCTCTTCTCTGCTGAGCCATTTCTCTACCCAACTCCTACCTCTTCAATGCTATGGTGCTGCAGCGCATCCCATGATTAACGTGCATAGAATATGAAAAGCTGAGAACCATGGGGTTCATAATAATAAGCCTGTTGGAAAAGTGAAGTGGATACCATTTTCCACAGATAAAAGTACACTCAACCAGGGCAGACGAGGCAACTAGAATTGGAGTTCTGCCTGCTGCTCTGATGATTTTAATTTAGGATCACTTACATCTTCCCTCGGAATGTTTGCTTTAGAATGAGGGAATGGTTTTTCTAGAAAGTTTAACTCTCTCAAGCTTACAGGTCAGAATTCTAAAATACAAGGAAGGCCCTATAGTCACCCTTGCTATTACATTCTGATTTTAATGCTTTGCTTAAATTCTAAAACTCTTTACACTCAGAACCTTGGAGGAGACAAAGGGTTTCCTCACTCTTGGCAAAGCTTTAAGGATTTCCAGCCAGAATGAAAGAGAGATTTTTATTTTTTATTTTTTTATCAGAGACTGGATTTTTATGAACCAGCCTTCACACTTTTTGTTCCCACCTCTGCTCTCTTTATAAAAATGTACCTCGGACAGCTGCTGGCAAACCTTAGATGGGCTAGAGCAGAGGTTCTCAACTGAAGAATCGTCGGGCAATCTCACAGGAATCATTTACGAGCATTAGAAAAGCACAGAGATTTACATTACGGTTGATAACAGTAGCAAAATTACAGTTCTGATGTAGCAATGAAAATCATTTTATGGTTGGGGTCACTGCAACATGAAGATCTGTGTTAATGGATCACAGCGTCAGAAAAGTTGAGAAGTACTGGATTAGAAGATCCTTTCTGCACTGCCCTGTGATCTGAAGCTACTGCTCGATGCATCATTAGCGTTATTTCCTGTGCACCAAAGTTTTCCCTGGAGCTTGCTACTAACTAAGAGCTAATCACCAGGGTTCTGATTTAGCTCTCAAGTTCCGATTAGATCATAGTTTGAAGAGGATGACTGTCGACTGCTAATTCTTACCTGACAATATATTAAACAAAGGCTATATTCTCGTGAAGTGGGGGGTTTGTCTTTCCTGTTAAGGACCCATGACTTCATATTGTACCATTAAAAGTGTGACCACGCTGAGTTTAACAGGTGGGGGGAAGGGATATGTACAGGCTTCAGTGGCCTCATGTTATTACTATGGGGAATCCTAATGTGGAAACTATTTACAGCCCAATATTAATTTTAAAAGTTAATATGGGATTACAAGAAAGAGTCAAGAATAGATTGACAATCATGATGATCCTTTACAGGTAAAAGATGTATGTACAACGGGTATTGTAAATTTAACTGAACAGAATTATTTGGCACAACTCAGCATTTTATACATACTTGTCTCACAAATATAAAGCCATCATTTATAATTTGTATGGCTGGGGATGTAACTCAGTGGCTAAATGCTTGACTCTATTTACTTGTGTCCTAGCCTAACAAAAAAGAAAGAGGTAATAAAACAAAGTTAACTGTTTCTTCAATAGAGAAGAAATTTGTTTCTTGTTTTATTCCCTAAAAAGGACATTGTTTAGTGATATGTTCCATATATTCATATGTCCTCTATTTATCTACACCTTACAGTATTTCTACAAATATCATCACTATATGACATTTATAGTGACAGCAGCTCCTAGTAGATTAAAAACACTTGTGTTTTCTTTCTACAAACTATCAGAGGTTTCATAAAAGGCTAAACCATATCTCATTGCCTTTATCACAGATCAGAAATTGCAGACCAATTTGTTTTGCAAATGAATACTTAGGAAAGAGAAAATATTAATCAAGACTTTAATTTGGTTGTGTATTTCAAAATTATATAGAAATATCTTACTTTAATTTCTTATAGTTGTAAACTACATCTTACTCATAACAGTGTTATTTTACAATTAAGGGGAACTCTTTTTTTTTTCTTTTTCTTTCTTTCTTTTGTTTTCTTATTTATAAAAGGTAAGATTCCTTTGGGACTATATCCCTAACCACTCCTTCCTGTGACGTCTTATCAAAGCCTACTAGTGCCTCTTAACCGGCGTCATTTGGTTCCTTTTTGGGTCTCAAGGCAATTTGGATCTTCTCTACTCCCTCCCAATTATAAATATGCAAGTTAGATAATTGGCCCACCCCGTTGACTGATGCATTGCCTAAGCTGAACAGACAGCCTTCCAGTAAAAAACGCTAGCAATGGGTGGGGGAGGAAGTCTAATTAATCAGCCTGAATATCTGAAGTCATTATTGCTTCAACTCCTTTGGTACCTTTTTCAACTCTCTCAACTATTAAAACACCCAGCGCTGTCACCCACCTGCAGCCATCACACTCACTTTGGAAAACAAGATAAAAGGTTTACTGTGTAAAACGTAGTAGTGAGTATGTGGAAATCACATATACTTTTATTTACTCTTGACATCTTAGGTTTCACATTTAGATTCTCAAATTCCAATAGCTGGAAACACAATTGCAAATATGAATGAAGAAAAGAATATTTCCCCGGGCCCACAGAATTATCTGTACTATGATTATCTCTGCTATAAGTATTAACTTAAAACCCATGAACAAAATCAGTAAGAAGAAAACTTTGTGTGTGAGTCGAAGGGTAGCCTAAAGTATCTAAGCCTAAGGAAACAACCAAAGTGAAAAATTCAAAATTCACACATTAAAAACTCTGTAAGAATAATTTGAGTCTATTTACAGGATGGAAGGCTAGGAACATTGCACACAAAGACATCAGATGTCATCACAAGGCCTTTTTTTAACTTGAGGTGACAAAATGAGATTTATCTATGAAGGTAGCAGGGATTATTCAAGCTGGTTGTCTGATATCATGGCCTTAAATTCATCTTTCTGGACTGTTTTCGGAAGCAATATGCAGATAATGAGATGTGCTGACTGACAAGTATCATTACATTTGTTCACACATAAATGCAAGAACCATGAAACATGCTAAGAGGCCCAAGCCCTACAGTCTGCCTCCCTCAAGAGAGCTATCTCATTTGCAAAGGATGTTTCTTATATAAATTATACATGCAATACAGGTGAGCAAGAGGACCAAACATTCATTGAGTCTATCAACACATTAGGTAGAACTTGACTTCTGTGCTCCTCTCATACAGCCATTCACAAGGCTGGTATCTCAGAACTAACCAGTTTCAGTCACAAACTTCACTCCTTTTAATGTCACATGGAGACTTTGCAGTAATAGTTACTTCTATGGTTTTTTTTGGGGGGGGGGGGGTAATCTGCAATCAAGAATTGACTATGTCCTATTGCATAGATAAACCAGTGAGGGTAAACTATAACCTGTAACTACTTTATAATACTATATTCTTGAATCATGTCTTAAAATTAGACACAAGGATGGATTTTTGACGGCCACAACAGTTTGCTCTACATGCTAACATATTCATTAAGCACAAATTTAACGATTTTGACTGAATATTTTCTAAACTATGTTTCCTACAACTTGAATTCTGAAACACAAGATAAACAAAGATGCACAGTTAACATGGGTTCTAAATATTTTAAAAAATAATAAAAATATGAGTTGATGGCATCCGATTTCAATGATGTTTCCTAAGGAACAATACCAAGATCCTTACACACCTGTATGTTTTTCTTATTTTTGGCTACTACTTAAAATAAAATATAGCTGTCTTTAACACACCACATGTTTCTGGTACTGACTGCTTTTAAAATACATAGATTGCTTGTTACAATAATGAATTAAATGATAAGAAACAGGTTCTAGGTGGGGAACTAGATGTTGGAAAATTGTGTGAAAATTCCTACTCCATGTGCTGCCCCCACCCTGAGTCTCATCTTAATTTCATTCCAAATAGTAGAGAGATGCTATGTGATGAACTAGTGTTTGAAATGAGCAAATGTGTCCAAGTGCAAGCAAACATACAAATGTAAAGCAACAAGAAGTTAGGTAACAAACAACTACAAGGTGAACAGAATAAACTTTCAGTTTCTTTTTTCCAAATGGTATTTTCGATTATTGAGACCCTATTTCATCATTAATGAAAAGGGATTTGAGAAACAGCAGAGACCAAAAACAAAACTTATTCTGAAGTCCCAGGCTAACAGAGGCCCCTGGGATTACATTTCCTACTTCTGACTAGACAGCTATCCCCAGGAGTACCAGTGGTACTTGCTAAAGCACCGACTTTCTAGCTGGGTAATGAATGTGCCCTCCACATTATGAGATGTCTCTCCCTCTGCTTCCATGTTTACCTGCCACAGAGGTAGACAATTTCCTGTAAGCAGCTGAAGAGAGTGCTTGATATTCAAATGAGTTTACCCTGAATTGTTTGGAGAGCTTTCTGAGAAATCATCTGTAAAGTACTGTGACTCCAGTCTCAATCCTGCTCTGGGTATGCTCATAAGAAGCAGTCCTCATTGACTAATCTCTATACTCTCAGGACTAGAAAATAAAGATTTAAAAGTAATCCTGTTTGTGCTAGTGAAATGGCTCTGCTGGTAAAGGTCTCTGGCACCAAGACTTTGACTTGAGAGCTATCTTGGGAACCCAGATGTGAAAGGAGAAAACCAGCTCCTGAATGCTGCCATCTGACACGCATGTATACATACATACATACATAAACGCATGCGCGCGCGCGCACACACACACACACACACACACACAAGAAAAATGATGCAGGGTGAGGGTATACCCAGGGAGGCTCCCACTTGCTCAGAGGAGAAAGGAAGGAGGAAAGAGGGAAGGATAGAGGGAGGGGGTGACCCGAAGTGGGGCAGTGAGTGGGATGGAAAGTGAATAAATAAAAATTTTTTTTTTTAAATTTAAAGATGCAGACAGTTTAGACCAGATGTAATATATTTAAATAATTAGCATCATTTAAATAATATTTAAATCATTTATCAACACCTTTCTCACCGGAGAATGTAGTCGAGTTTGGAACATTCTGATTATATGTAGATTCACTCCAATGATAGATAAATAAAAATCAGTAAGTTGGTTCGCTGTGTAATAACTACGAGAAAAAATGTTAGGTTGACTTTGTGTTTTTATTAATTCTAGATTTTACAGCTACCATGAAATTTTCAAAAGACTTGCTGCTTTAATCTAAAGATCTACTACAAAACAGCAATTAGAGAAAGTTTTCTGTCTGAAAAAAAAAATGTTTTCCTTGGTCTTTGAAAATCCTCAAGAGGTAAACTATTTTAATTTAATAGCCACCATTGATCTTCAAGTATTTGGCAATATTAAAAGCAAGGGGAGTCCTTTCTTATTCAAATGAGTCAGAAATAAAATTAATGGAGACATGCATATCAGGAGTTCAGGAGACACGGGAAAATAAGAATAAATGACTTTCCACATATAACCTTCTTAAACCAAGTGATCACATGCAAGGAGCCACGCCCTTAAAAGCTTTAGGCACTAGAGTTTTATTGGATATTGCATCAACTTGGTCATTATGAAATCTTCCATATATGTTAGATGTGATTAATAATCAATAAACAGCTGTATATATTGTTTCTTATTGCCTCAGAAGAAAAATAATCACTAATCTCAGTAAATAGTTTTTTTAAAGGATGCTAATATAGCTTCAGGATTTTTATGAACTGTTTTATATGTACTTATCCAGCTATCATTAAGGATACTCAGAGATCGAGGGACCTCAACGATTGATATGTAAGTACAGGTCCAACTAACTCGGGCCTATAGGTTACAATATTTTTACATCACACAAGACACAGTCTCCTGAACATCAGCAGTGCTTTCACAGAGGAAGGAATCATGGATTCACATAGGAATGAAGGACGGTGTTGCAGAGGGTCCTCAAGCAGGTGTACTCCAACATTATATCAAACTGGTTCTGTCTCTAATGTCCATTGTGACTACCAAGCAAAGCAAATGCTAAAAGCAATTCTTCCCGCTGCCAAATAGACAAGATAGCCTATCTAATTCATATTCATGTTGTATGGATTTTATAAGATGTGCATTTATGAACTTGCTGTATAGTATGGAGCATACAATACAATACTAAACATATTCTTATTTGGACAGAGTTGAGTAGCTTGATTTGGTCCTTCTCACATTGCAAGCCGAGTTCTTAAATTTGAAAGAATCAACTGAAATGAAGATTAGAAATTAAGTGGTCACTTGCTCCAGGTAATCCTTGAACACTTGCAATGATCCTAGCCCAACTAAATTGTGAGATATATATATATCAGACTTTAAAGGGAGACCATAAGATGTCTCACCTTTTAGTTCTTTTTTTCCCCCATTTTATTTCATGTGCATAGGTGTTCTCTGCATGCACCTATTGCACCACAGCTGTACCTGGTGCCTTAAGAGGCCATGAGAGAGCATTGGATCCTCTATGCTAGAGTTACAAATGCTTGTGAGCCACCATGTAGATGTTAATAATCAAACCAGAGTCATTCATCTGGTAAGTACTCAGTATTATAAACCACTGTGCCAACTCTCCAGCCCTTCGTTTATACTTTTATGTCAATTAACATTAAATAGGTTATATGTTTGCGGTTAATGTTAAGTATGGTATTAAAATTCTTTCCACTTCTTCTTACTGTGCTAAGATGGATACTAAACATTTTTAATTATAGCAGGTATTGTTTTCATTAGATATATAATACAGTGCTGCTCTAAGTTGTTTTTCCATGAGCATGACCAAGTGTGATTTTTGGAAGAGCAGGTGCCTGGCCCCTGCTGAGATATGCAGAGCTGAATGTTGCTTCCTTAAATCTCCCTGAGTGATTCCTTTTAGAATGAAAAATGTAAAACTTGTTTCCCTAAGGCTTCGTTTATTAGCTTTTGCCAAGAAGTCAGTCTCATCTGGCCACACTACCTAAAATCCCTAAGAGATTAAATGATTGCTATTTAGTGTCTAATGAGAGTGTAGTGCCACTCATGTTAGTCCTGCCTATTAAACAAAGGGTAGTTTCTTTGGGCAAGCACCAAGCCACATGGTGAACTTACAGATGTCTTTCTTTTCAAATAGAACCAAAGCATATGGGTCTTGGGTAATGTATGCTACAAACAGAATTCCAGTGATGACTGGGAAAAAGGCATGTTTTTACGACCTCACAGGACACTGTCCACCTGGATGTCTCTTTGTAAAATATATAGATTAGTTATACCACACAGAGCCCAGACAGAAGGCTGGTTGCATACTAGTTCTCCCATGTGCTTGGCTCTACAGGCTCATCAATGCCATAGCCCTTTTGAGCAGTATCACAGCTCAGTAAGTCATTTCATCACTTAAGTAACTTAATTAAAAACAAATTACAGTTTAGAATCAAGAAAATTTCTTACATTAAAGTTGATCAACATAAAGTCACAAGAAGCATGGATGTCTACTCAATTTTCACATTAGTGTCATAAAGAAAAATTGCTATTAATTTATTCTATCAGCTGACAGAACCAGTGAAGTAATAAAAGGCAAAAAATTCAAACAAAACCGTATAAGTAAAATCTCTACTCATCAGTTGGAAAAGCTACATGAATCAGCTGCATATTTCCTACAAATTAATTTTTAAAAGACAATTAGTATTTACATTAATGTCCAACTCCTATCAGCACTATCAATCCTCAGCAAAATTAGTAAGACAAGACAGTAGATTCTCACTGACAGTCTCTGAAGAAGAGTTCTACCAATTTCTAAGATCCCTGGAGAGGGAGAGATGTCTCAGCAGTTAAGAGCACTGGCTATTATTCCAAAAGACCTGGGTTCAATTCCCAGCACCCACCTGAAAGCTCACTACTGTCTGTCACTCCAGCTCCAGGAGGTCCAACACCTTCACACAAACATACATGTAGGGAAGACTTCAATTCCCATAAAATAAATAAATCATTAAGATCTCTGGAGAGGAGATTTGAAATAGTGGAAGAAAAGTAACATCGCAGCTCAAAGAGGCTGGACTAGAAGCCTGACTGGCTTCATAGATGGGCAGGGACTGAGTAGAAGCTGCCTAGATGAATGTTTGGAGGCTTGGAATATCCCCTTTCCCCCACCCCCACTCCTTCCTCATTCATTTTCCACCCTTTCATCAACAGAAAGACAATGTTTGGGATAACTGTTGAGATGAAATGTACCACCCTCTGAAAGTCTCCACAGTAGGAACACTGACCTCAAGAAGCCAACATTTGTTGAAGTTCAAATACCACATTTAATGAATTTTTAATAAGTTTTGTTATGTTTCCAGCAATGTGTACCAGTGCATCCTGCACTCACTCTTTTCTAATGCACAGAGGTGATGTCATAGTTTCAAGGTCAGATTTAGTGAAAACATGACCTAAATTTCATTATATAGAATTTGCTAGATTAAAAAAGAAAACAATCTTGAGAAAGAAAAGACCAGCCTTTTGAGCTACATTTAGATATCACCAAAAGAGTAAAATATATGTGTTAGCATGGAGATCTCTGTACATCATACATATATATGATATCATATATATATATATATATATATATATATATCCTAGTAATATAGCATTTACTCATTCTTAATAGATTCATAATTTTTTACTTAAACTGAGTCATAGGATTCTCAAAAACCTTTCAAAAGTTATTATGTATTTGTAGAAACATGGATAGATTTTCTATATTATGTTACCTAAGATACAGAAAAACATTACAATTGATTTTTTCCACGTAAAGATAAAAATGTCTTTACACCTAACATATTAATATTCAATTTACATCTTTTCTCTCTTCTTGGAAACAAGGAATATTATCTTTCTTTATAAAACAGATTGGCATGAAGCTGGCTGTTCGGTTAGCTCCCTTTTGTCTTTCAAATGTCCTTTGCTCTCAAAAGGTCCTAAAAGCTAACCCATCTTGTTCTAAATACCCAGTATCATCTTTTTCTCAGTAAAGTGTTTAACCTCAAGGTACGTCTGGCATGGTAACATGTTTTCAGGACAGATAGCGGCGATGTTCTGAGCAATTTACAGAGCCTTCCCAAAGAAAGCAAATGGAGAGAGACACACAGGCAAAAGGAAGGAGAATTGTTCTCACTGCTGTTATTATTTCACAAATCTATCTAAATGTGCCCCAATAATTCCACATACAGCATCCGCTTATATCTCCTATCACAAAAGAGCATTGAGCCACCTGCAGTTGCCTAAGGCCACACAATGCCATGCATTCGCAAGCTTTTCCTCTTCTTCCTGTCTAACCCCAGGAGCAGGTAACTTCCACTATCTGTCTCCAGTGCTCACGTACCAGCCAGGCTATGGCAGGATGTGTTGCTTGTGTCTATATTTTGTCTTGGCTTACTTCACATACATATGTAGGTGGAGATAAACAGTGGTGTCATAAATCTTCCAGGAGCTTTTCAAAACCAATGTCCCAAATTTACCAGCATCACCTGAAACAGGATGTGTTGGAGACTGTATGGGATATTGGAAGGTATCTTCCTGGCTGCTACTCTACTGCAGAATCATACAATAGAACCTCAAGCTGGGGGTAGGGGTTAGAGTGATGGTAATGCACTACACAGGGCTTGCAGCACAAATTTAAGGAACAGGATCCAGATGCCCAGAAGTCACATAAATAAATGTGTGGGCTTGGGTGCCTGGTAGTAATTCCTGCTTCTAAAGATAGAGATAAGGGCTCCTCAGAGTAAACTAGTTAAGACAAAACTGGCCCCAAACATGGAATTCTTAGACACACTGCTTCAATGAACAAAGTGGGAGAGAGATCATTCCTAACATCAACTTCAGGCCACTGTAGTGTATGCACTCCCACTAACTTATATCCACAACCACACATGTATTATCCATGCATACTCAAAAAAGCAAAGCAAGCAAGCATGTACACACACACACACACACACACACACACACACACCATACAGACACGCAAATGAAAAACAAAGAAAGGGTCCCAAGGTGATCTGTACTTTAGGTCTCTCCTAATTTGTTTTATCTGTCTGGTACTAATTCTCCCATAAGCCACTGCTGTCTGTGCTCCCACGTTAGTGTGCCGGACCAAGGGTGCCTCTAGTGTATCATGACTATCTCTGTCCCCATGTTTGCTATTGTCTGCCAGAAAAACTGTGTCTAAATTTTCCTCCAACCTACACTTTAGGTCTTCATCAGACATCCTCTTCTCTGGGCCTTTTCTGAGTTATGTATAAAACCGCATTAAATATGTTTGGCACATTCTATCTACCGCTTGGCTCTACGTATCTTTCATAATATGTATCGCCGTCTAAATTTATACTTTGCCGATATCCATCGATCATTATGTGAGTCCTCCCAGTAAAATGTTAGCTGTATGCGATTACTTAACTTTCTTGTTTATTTTTTTAACAGTGCTGTTCTTTGTTGTATCGTAGTGACTCAGCAGTGCCCTGCACAGACCACAGTCTTAGGTGATAAAGGAGTGGTTTTGTGTATATTCACTCATCCAATGACTACAACCGTTCTACAGACTGTCGCTGGAGGTACAGTAGGCTTCAGCATTAAGAATTCAGTGATAAATTTAATGTGGTATATATGATATATATATATCTTGAAAAGGTCACATTACTGTGGGAATAGACATGCAGAAATGTAATTGTAATGAAAAGTGTTAGCGCCTGTGGAACAGAGACTGCAGTAAGGGGAGCAATTCTTTGGGCGTGGGAGGAGACAGGGAACGCATTGATGGGAAGTGACATTTGAGCTGAGTCATGAAACATGAGTTTGTTGCTGAGGCCCGAGGAAGGATCCAAAATAATTTCACATGGAGACAATGAAATGCACAAAGGCAAGGAGCTGGCACGGGGAAAACCCTACTGGGCAAAGAGCAAAGGGCTACCATGGTTAACCAGAGAGGGTCAGAAACAAGTAGGAAATGCCACCTGCTCAGGACCTCTTTGTATCGCTCTACAACCTTCATTCCACCCTGCAGATGGGTCCAAAAGTGCTCATCTGGAACCCAAGCCCATCTCAGTGGATGGGTGAGGCTAGCTCAAGGAGCAAGCAGGGTATGCAGCAACAGGGAGGGAAGGAGTTCGGCGTTACACACATGGCAAAGAAAGATTTTCAAATACAGAGAACAATTGGCTCCACACCAGCCATTCTTCTTGTAGGTGGCGACTACTTAAAAAAGGACCATAATCCTTTTAGAAGCTTTGGGGCTATAACAAAGGAGAAATGTTGAGAGGTGGGGGCACAAACAGGATGTGGTGGCAGCTGCTCCCGTAAGCTCTGGGAGTGTAGTTTTAGACAGTCCAGCAAGGCAGAGAGAGCAGAAGCCCTGAGTGAGCCATAACTCAGTGAGGACAGATATAGAAGTAGAGACATGGCCGCAAACCCACAGCCAAAAGTGAAATGAAGACAGTAAGACATGAGTACCAGGCTCTCACTCATAGAAGTCTCCAGAACAACAACAAAACAAACAAAGAGCTGCTGGGAACACTACAATTGTTCCTGTCCTTCGAGCCACTAAGAACAGATGAGGACCAGCAGGAAAAGTGACGCCCACTTATTTAAAAACAAAGCATCCCGTTATTTTAAACAGTGAGATTGTCTGCATTCCTCAGATCAACCACATATGAATTTCAAACGCTCGTTACTACCGCAGATGAACACAAATACCATGAGATGCTGCTGGTGGGGCTTGTGACTGATCTTGACAGAAACAGTGTGAAGGTCAGATCTCGACTCTGGAACTTCTTGATCTTTGGCAAACTATAAAACTATAAATCTCAGGTTCTTCGTTGGCAGAAAGTAGTATTTTTTTAGAAAGGTAAAATGGGATAAGTCATCCACATACACCTTAACCAAGAGTAAACCCCCATGAAAATTCCCCAAAGTGCACCAGTGAGAAATTTTAGCCTCCCTTCTATGTGTTAAACCATGTAGCCAGACTATGTAAAAGGAAAAAAATGACTTCTAACGGGTTGAGTTAAAATGTTTAACCACCAAATTGAATTGAAGATAGAATACCAGAATCCTTTAAAAGGATACCCATGTGTCATATGAAAATGATGAATCTCTTTAAATGTCTTGCATACTACCCTGAATCATATTATTGTGTGACTTTCATTTTTAAGAGCAATAAAAGTACCTTGAACAAGACAAGATTTATTGTTCCCAACTAATATCTCCTGCATTAAGTATGAATTTCATTCACATTAACCCTTACAATTTAAGACCTGTAATTTATAACTTCTGTAAGCATAAACACCTTAGACATTAAAGAATCTAAAATAAATCAATACATCATGTTTTCTGCAGAAGAAAAGAAACATGAGATGATGACACATTTCTGTTCACATCACTGTGCTGTGGGACTAGGACAACTGTCTTCCTCCTCACTTGACAAATGACTTGGGAATGTTCCATTGCTTGCTTGATGGGGAGCTAAACTTACTTCAGGACACGTTCTAATGAGTCATGGTGAGGACCAACAGTAATCCCTGCTACTACTGCCTCCTCCCTCCAAAAAAATCCCAGTGTTTGCAGCAAACCTTTCTGGTTGCAAACAGACAAGAACGGAGCATCTACTTCCAGCAGGGTTTAAAATAAGTGGACACAGATTGCTCACCCTGACTCTAATTTGTGAGCCTGTGCATAGAGTTACTGATGAGTCATACTAACAAAACATTGTAAAAGCATATGGTGTTTTATTTTAGCAGTCTCTGTGATCATTAATACTTTTGGGTGAAGTCGATGCTTTGTCAGTAAAATTCATAGCATTTCAAATACAATTCAAGCATTGTATTTCAAGTTAGGTATAGAATCAACTCTTCTAACATCACTCTTATTTTTACGTGCAGTAAAATCAGAAGTTATCTGTGACTATGATTGTGGTGGTTTGAATGAGACTATCTCCCATAGCCACACATGTTTAAACGCTTAGAATTCTTTGGGCAGTGTAGTGGCTATTTCTGGTTGTCAACTTGACTCTATCTGGAGTGAGTTACATTCCAGATTTAGAGGGCTCACCTGTGATCTAGATCTTGCGTCTGGAAGACACAAGTTTCAGGCGTGGTGGTATGCACACCTCTGATCTGGGCCGCACCTGCTGCTGGAAATCTACATAAGGACACTGGAAGGAGGAAGATTCAATCTTCTTCGCCTTCAAGCCTTGTGGGACGGAGCGGCTGCTAGATCCTAGGGTTTTCATTTACAACTGCTGTTGACCATTGTTGGGGAATTTGACTACAGACTGTAAGTTATTAACAAATTCCCTTACTATATAGAGACTACCTATAAGTTCTGTGACTCTAGAGAACCCTGACTAATACAGGAAGGATTAGAAAGTATCTGGCCTTGTTAGAGGCATGTCCTTGCTGGAGAGGGTCTGGTACTGGAAGGAACTATTGAGGTTAAAAATCCAGACTCCTCTCTCTCTCTCTGTCTCTCTCTCTGTCTCTCTCTCTGTCTCTCTCTCTCTCTCTCTCTCTCGTGTGTGTGTGTGTGTGTGTGTGTGTGTGTGTGTGTATCTGTCTCTCTCTCCCCCAGGGTCTCTGTCTCTCTCTATCTATGTGTTTCTGTGTGTATCTGCCCCTACCCTTTCACTGCTGGAGATCAACTTCTTGAACACCATGCCTGTTTGCCTTTCCTCAAGCTCCTCACCATGATGAAATTGAACTTGCCCTCTGAACCTAAGCAAGTTCCCTACTCTTATTAATTGCCTTGATTTTACTATTTCATCACAGCAGTAGAAGAGTAATTAAGACAATACCTTAAAGATGGATAACTGGATGAGACTCCATCTAATCCTTTGGTTTGTTTGTTTAGACAGGACTTTATGAAGCCCAGAATTGAGATTGGCCTTGAATATCCGATTATCATGCGTCTAACTCCCAAGTGATGAATTACAGACCTGTATCATCATATTCAGTGCTGGAATTTGAACTCAAGGCCTTCAGGTATCAAAGCCAGGTAGAGGTAGGAAAACACTACCAGCAAGCTACATCTACATCCCTTTGTGATATTTTTTAAACTCAGCAGAGATATTACAAATATGTGTTATTATTCTACACTAGAATGTAAGCTTCTTGAGAATAGAAACAGAGAAAATATGAATAAGACTTATGTTATGAATATTGAATCATAGAAGAATCCATTCATTCTCTATCAGAACTTGGAAAATGTTCCTGTCAACACCAAGTTCAACTCCACCATGAGCTTTGTGACAGCTGGACAGATGGCACAGAATACATGATGCCACCTTACAGAATGGCTGCTCAGCATCCCCACTTATCCAAAGTGAATTCTTAAGAAATAATACAATATTGCATAGTACTAATATAAATATATGAACTTAGTAGTATCTGAACTTCTTCACATGTTTTTTGATATTTTAACTATATTAAAGTTTGGGAAAATATTCCTAAATGACAATATCCACATGTTTACTGAAGTCCTTTCATTCCGCTTTCATATCAATAAAAGTGAGCTAAAAAATTTATCTCTCCTTTTATGGTTAGAGATACTTGAAGGGAAATAAGATATATGCCAGAAATTAAAAGGGTCTTGTGTGGAAGAGTTAAGCGAAATGGGCTGGCCTTGTCTTTTACAGCCCATTACTGTTCAGAACGACTTAAGTAGTCACTAAGGCACGGGGCTGACATATATGTACTTGCACTTCCATACGAGCCAAGTGAGAACTCTTCCACCTGCATTAATACTTTTGATCAGAGGTTCCTGGAGATGGAACACTTCTTATGACTTTCAGAACTTCCCAAAGTATGTGACTGGAAGTTCCAATACTCTTTCTACAACTCAATATTTTTAAATTGGGTTACAGTAGCATGTCATTTTGCTGGCTAGCTTCATGTCAATTTGACCTAAACTAGAATTATTTGAGGAGAGGAATGTCCACTGAGAAATTGTCTTCACAAGATTGGCTTGGGAGGAAGCCTGTGGGAATTTTCTTGATTGATGATTGGTGTGGAAGAGCAAATCTCACTGTGGATGGTATAAGATGCAGGCAGAACAAGCCATGAAGACCAAGCCAGTAAGTGGCCCTCTTTCATAGCCTCTGCATTATATCCTGACTCCAGGTTCCTTCACTGTTTAAGTTCCTGCCCCGACTTCCTCTGATGATGGATTGTGACATGTAAGTGCAAACTGAAATGAACTTTTTCCTCTCCTACTTGTTCATGGTCATGGTGTTGTAACATAACAATAAAAACCCTAAGGCATTTCTTGAAAAATAAGTAGACATTTATTTTAATACTCCATTTTATATGGAGCCACCATTTATCAATACAATTTGTCTCACCCTCTAGATATTATTTGAGCCCTAAAGGTAAGAGCTAGATAAGAGCAGTGGAGTAACCATCAAATTTCTGTCACTAATTCAGTCATCACTAACTGCCAGCCTCCTGCCTTCCATGTTTATTGAAAACAACTCAGTAAATGTGCAAAGCAAGCAAGCACATTTTTCAACATTGACTCACGATGCTAACTTCCTTCACATTAAGTGATAGAATTTAGCATCCATTACTTTCAGAGGTAGAAATATTAATACTAAAATTTCCAATTACAGTGAAATTTCCTTCAAGTTTCATGTTCAGGGCCCAAAAGGGGAAACATAATGGGGCTGTCACCACTTCATTGCTTTTTGGATCAATTCCTGGGTTTAAAAGTATGTTGAAAAGATCATCAAAGATCCTCCTCTATAAGAGCAAGGAAGCCAGAAAAGGGAAAATACTTGTAAGAAGAGAGAGGTAGAAAATAAAGAATTAATCAGGCAAATTCTGTTTCCTAAAATAACTACGTGGTGTGATTTCTAATATGAATGTGGAAGAAAATCATATCTGCCTCTCAAAACTCTAAAGGCCATCGACTTGAACTTCTTTTGGGGGAACTTACATTTTTCAATGATTGTGAGCAAAAAGGAAATTTTATAGCCAAAGAATCATCTTTGAAATTTTAATTATTAAAAACATAGAAGATAATATCATCTGGACAAAAGAAATATGTAACATTATCTAAAGATATTTACTGTTCTAAAATTCCTTCAAAATCAAGTTTTTTACCTGGGCATGTTGTATAAGCCTTTAGTCTCAGCACTCAGGAGGTAAAGGTGTTTGAAGCTAGCCTAGACTACACAATGAGTTCCAAGACAGTCAGGGCTGCATAATGAGACCTTGTCTCAAAAAACAATTAAATTGTCTAGGCAATAGGGCTTGTATATGGTAAATCTCTACATTGAACATCTACAAAGAGTAGAACTTTATTCAGGAGGAAATATGATGGTTAATACAATACAAAGACTAAGAACAATAACAAAGTTTGAAACAAGTACATGTCATTTGAGACCCAGTTATACTCTCTGTACATTTAAAGTAATATGTTCGCAAATTATAACTGCTTTCTAACTTTATATACCAATGATACAGGAAATATTTTCTGCTGCATGTGAGGATTTAAAGAATGTTTATAGCTGAGAAAAGGACGTGAGACTCTTATCTTCAAACTAGGTCTGGTGGGTCTCTTTGATCATCCAGTCCTCTAATCAGAATAGGCTAGCAAAGGGTGTGTGTTAAATGCCATCACTTCTGAAGATCAAAATGTTTTAGAAAAACTTCAGTAAATTAAACTCACTCAGAAATAATTGAATTGGTGCAGAATCAATGATAAGATATTATTTTGAAGGATTTTAAAGACAAAATTCTGAATGACTCATACCACTCAAGGGTATAATGGTTAGAATCATTTCCTTAACACTTACTCATTTTGCACATTCATAGCATCATTGGCTCAAGGACTGTTTAATTTTTTAAAGTTCTAAGACCTTAACACAACACACAAAGACCTTGTAAATTGAAACTCTGGTGTACATTACAGCTTGGGCTCCTAACAATTCCACACCACCACATGGGATCTCTCTCAGTGTTGCTCTAACTCTTCCTGTTTCCTTTGTCAGAAAGCAACAATGTGTCCTAAGGACATCAATGAATGTTACCCACTCTGAAAGAGCTTTAACCACACAAAGATAAGTGAGCCTTTCCTCCCCACTCTTTCACACATCCACAGCTTTATACATTGTCACTCCAAGTATTTCAGTAGCTTTCACTTCTAATGCTAACTTCAAGCATAGACACCATTTTGCTTTCAATTCTTTTTAATATACTCTGTCTCTAGATTAGTACCTGTCAGGATCTTGGTGAATGAATAACTCAGCATAAATGAAGAAAGACAATCTCTAACAAGATGCCTTCTATGCTTTAATATGACCGATTTCAAGGGAAGAATATACAAGACTGGGGAGGAGGCTTGTGAGTAAAAATGCTTCACATCACTTTGACTGCTCAGAACCACCTAAAATCCAGAAGCACACCACAGCCCAATCTGGCATTGTAATCACAGCATATCCGTAAAGAGATTGGATAGGGAGACAAATGATTGTCCGGAAGTTCATGGGTCAACTAGTCTGGAGTACACAGGATAAAAACAGCAAAGAGGTCCTGCCTCAGGCAAGGTGAAAGACAAGGACTGACACCTGAAGTTGGCCTCTGATGCTACATAGGCATGCGCTTCATCATTCACATACATGAACATTTACATATATACATATAAAAAAGCCGGGCTAGAGAGGTGACTCAGTGGTTAAGGGTACTGATTGCTCTTACAGAGGGCCCAAGTTTGAACCTAGCACCCACATGATAGCTAACAACTGTCTATCTCTCCAGTTGCAGAGGATTCAATGCCTTCTTCTGGCATTCTGGGGCATGAGTAATGCACATGGTGCGTATTGGTACATTCAGACAAAACACTCATGCATCTAAAATTAAAATTTGTTAACTGTACAGATTACAAATGCACAGAAATACAAATATATTTCTGAAAATTCTACTTTTCAAGTTAGTATCTAAGGTTGACTCCTCTTTAAGAATATAGATGATCTTCTCCATAGACATTCAATTTAAGAAAGTTAGAGGCTACCTATTTCTTATTTTTCACCAACAGCACATACTCACACTGCCCACTCTCTCCATTCTGTATAATCTAATTCCATGCTAGGAAAACCAAGCAATATGAGAAATGTTCAAAAATCTCCATGCCATCTGACTTATAGCTGTGTTTGCCCAATGGAAAATCATTTGCCTAAATTAAAAACAAAAGAAGGCTGGCCAGTGAGTAAGAGCATGTTCAGTTTTTACAGAGGGATCAGGTTCGATTCCCAGCACACACATAGTATCTTACAATCATCTATTACTCTAGTTCCAGGGGATCCAGCACCCTTTTCCTTACCTCCAAGGGCAAGAAGCATGCATCAAATGCACTTACAAATATTCAGAAAATCACTCAATACATAAAATAAAAATAAATCTTTAAATAAAAAATATAGAAAGATAGGAAGAAGTTAGTGTTTTATTCCCCAACTCAGCACTCCATACATCAAGGGTCTCTTTAAACAGCTCTTCCCAAAAGCTTCTCCTTTCTCCTTTATGCCTGGTCTGGCAAAATCAACTAGAGCAGATATGACTCACAATTGGACAAAGCCACACTTCCGAGGCATTGGTAACATCAGGTGTTGGATAATTTCATGTCATGAGTTGTTACCCTGTGACTTGTAAGATATTAGTAGCATCCTTAGCATCTGTACCCTAAACATAGATAAACTTTGTATAGCAGTTTACAATTTATAAATTATTTTCACCTATTTACTCTCACCTGAGCTCCAGAGCTGTGCAGATATTATTAGAATCACCTTTGCAAACAAGAAAAATGAAACCCATAAATAATAGTCTGATATTTCTACGCTAAAATTATACAGAAGATGGACATAGGCTTTTCAAAACCCAAGTCCTAGTCTTATCCCCATTGTACCAGCCTTGTTTCATAAGCACTCATTTTACTCAATGACTTCATGTTACTATTTTTCTTGATGCCATAATTCCATCAGCATGGCTACTGGGTTGCGTATGAAATATAAAAGTCATAGTAGAGTTTTGTGGGCATTGTATTAAAAGAGAACGATATAGTCACTTATCTATTTTCTCTTTTGCTTCCCTGTAGAAGAATAATGTTACAGGCATGTTTTATTGACAATTGGAATCTACTTCAAAGACAATGTATTCTGAACCACTTCTATAAAAAAAGCCCACCAGGATTACAATAGAAAAAATAGAATAACTCCAGGCATGCTCATGTTTTTGATCATTTTGTGTTAAATCAAGAGAGAAGCTTAATGCATTTCAGAGTTCCAAAGACTGACTTTTCCTTCACCCACCTTCAGCTTGCCTGCATGGTGAAGTCAAAAACACAAACCTAATGAAATGTGTTCATTCAGGAAAGGAGACATAAACTCTTACCAGACTTTATAAAAGAAATAGACAAATAAACATTAGCCAGTGTATACCAGAGTAGAGAGTGGTTGTTTTGTTTTGTTTTGAAAAATGACAGCATCATAGATTCATTATCTTCATACAAAATACATGTACAGGGAAGTAAGCAGAATACATCTAAGAAAACTGATGGAATGATCTTTCATAACGAACAATTAAACCTTTCTACAATTCATAAGTTGTACTCCAAAAATGATTTTTATGGCATTCTGTGATAGCACACCTCAACCATGAAAATAAAAAGGGAAGACTTTAACTTGTACCAGTTACAATTTTGTCAGATTGCCTTCATGATGGCCCTGACAATGTCCACCATGCAGTTTGTTCAGTGAGGTCCTTGTCATGTGCCATTCTAGGGAGTAATGACACTGTTCTTGATAAGTTCTCATTCATGGCTCAACTATACATTCTACCACCTATAACATTCTACTGGAAACACTGTGTTCAACTCAACTGAAAGATTGGACAAATATAGACACAGAATAGGACCTACTCTACCTCAAGGTTGGCCACACTCTTTATTGTTTATGAGTGGAGTTCAGCCAGAGCACAACAAACACCACCATAGGTTTTGTAGGTAGCTTATACTTGAGACTTTAAGAAATAATAAAATTCCTCAGCCTTGTTTTCCTGTAAAAGAGTAAAATCACTAAACTGGCAACCAAATTCATGCTCTATGTTTCAGAATAGGTTTAAGTTTTCTATATGAAAATAAACTTTTCATCATACAAGAAAAACATTTGATTATCAAGCTTTTCCCATTTTGATATAAAACACATGTGGTTTATAAAGTGAAGTTATTCAATTTTTGGAGCTTACATATTAAACCTAAAATAAAGAAAGAGATGGATCCCCAAAGATATTTCCTTTGTAATTCAGGGCATCTATGTATACTCCTCACAGAGTAAATCGGCATTAAGATTTTAGGCAAAAGGCTAGAGACTTGGTTCAGCTATTAATAACGCATGCTACTCTTGCAGTGGACCAGAGTTCAGTTCCCAGAATACATTGAACAGCTCTCAGCTGCCTGTAACTGTACCTAGGGGGCATCCTATTTCCTCTCCTGTCTCTGAAACCTGCACCTCCTCACCTCCACACAAAAATACAGTCAAAACAAGATAAATGTATTAAACATTAAGAACAAAAATACTGAAGGAAAAAAATAAAATTTCCAATCAACTAAATAAACAACGTTTTTTTAAAAATTGTCCACGTGGACTCAGTGTAATCAAGATGTCTCCAACGTATCAGAGAGAGACAAGCAATAAGGGTTAGAATAAAATACTATAATGAAAACTAATTAATGTTGGCTCTGAATATGAAACCTAGTCGAAAGCCACAGAATTCAGGCAGTTTCTAAAAGCTGAAAAATTCAGAAAAAGTGGTTTTCCTCACCTGCTTAAAAGAAATAGAATCCTGGCAACACAGAGATTTTAACAATGTGAAACCTGTTTGTAACTTGTAACAATTAGAATGCTGTGAGAGAAGACTGTGTTTTAACTCATAATTCTCATCCTAATTTGTTGCAGGGACCCTAGGGATATAATAGAAGAATAAAATAAAATAAAATAAAATAAAATGCCTGAGAACACTGGGAAGCCCTGGTTAGAGACACTAGGTAACCTCACACAGGAAGTGAATTAGTCTGCTGATTGTGCCCACAATGCCCCTATTTCCTTAGATTCCATTCAATGTTGTCTGTAGGAAGGATATTAAAACACTTTAATATTACAAAGCCTGATTTTTGCCAGCATCTTAAAATTTTTAATATAAGTGCAATGATAGCAAATAATTTAAAATTTCAATAAAATATTTAAAGTATTGAGGCAATCATATAATCTGTTTTAAATAATTAATTACATTGCTCTATTCTGATTCATTCATCATAACACTACAGATATAAATGACCCAGATCACTGATTCTCAAGTGGAAACAACCCAGTGCAATGACATCTATTTATGGTTATTAGACTATATAACATGAAAGTGGGGGGAAAAAAAGAAAAAGCGCAATAGGGAAATGAATGAATGATTTAATGTATGAAAGAAAAAGGACTTTTTCATCAGGCAGACTTATTTGAAATAACAATTGTTTGAGGCTTTTTCTTTTAATCAAGTCAATTACCAATGCCTGCAAATAGTCCCTAGTAATGTTAACTTATTAAGCCACTAATGTATTCCAGTATAATTCTACCCTTGATATGTTTCAATCAATGTATTAACTCAAACAAATGCCCTGCAAGAATTAGAAAAAGATTCTGCAAGTTTTGCTGAAAAGAAATGGGACAAATTTCAAGAATAGTTACTGAAAATAAGGCCTCGGGAGATGGAAGAAGTTCTCAGGTTAAAACATCAGGAAGCTGAAGTGCCAAAATATTATGTGGAGAATTTTAATAGAAGCAGACCACACTGAGAACCTCCTTTTAAACACTGGCTCCTTTGCTCTCACTCTGCGTTGCAGGACTCCTGTCTAAGAGGATCCTCAGGAAATGAACATTTGTTAAACAAGAGCATCCTTTGGGGATAACCTAGCCTTGTGTTAAACAGGAGCATCCTTTGGACATATCCGCTCAACATTTGTATCCTGAAGCTTGACTAGGACCGTTGCAAAATCTTGTTCTTCCTGTTACTTCTTATTAATACTTTTCAGAAGTGATTGTGATGTAATTTTGTGTTCTCTCTTTTGCTATTATCTAGGCCAGGGTTATTGACCTGCATTATTTCCTGAAAAAGAAGGATTTCTAGATTTCTAATTACCCTAGCACCATTACTTTGTCATATACGTGTGTGTGTGTGTGTACACAATATATATGTGTATATAAATATCTACATATATGTGTTGATATACACACATAAATATTCCTATAGATACATAATAAACACAAACATAGATACATACAACATAACATTCACACATATATGTATCAACTGAACTGAAGAAGTTGATGAAAATAATAGTAGACAAAGAATTTCTAATTTTCACCTGGACTCAAATCCAAGAATCTATTGCCAAATGCTGTATAACAGTGTGAATCAAGGAGAGATTAAGAAGAATGGGAGAAATTTCAAACAGGCCTTCGAGTATTTCCTCTCGCATTCTGCATGCCCTCTCTGAGTGCATGCCCTCTCTGAGTGCATGCCCTCTCTGAGTGCATGCCCTCTCTGAGTTCCTACATAAAAGTCTCACAACGAGGCTCTCTGCTTTCCTAGCACCCTCTGTGAACAGAAATATAACATGGAGAGGCGATATCTTAAAAACTGTCATCAACCTGTCACTTAGGCAGGATTATCTAAAAGCCAGTTGATAACAAGTAACAGTGCTAATAGAACACATGATAGGTGCTTAGCTCAAAAAAGGAACACTGGAAAGCACCTAAAAATAATCAGAAATTGTTTAAAAAGTAATCCTTGATATTTTTCTGCAGACATCCCAATTCTAGAGCACTTTGCATAATTATTGCCCTTTTTAAAAGATTCAAGGCTTAAAAATATGAGATTACATGTCTGTCTATTTTTAGAAAAAAGTAACACAGCATCAGTATTTTCCCCAAGATGGGCCTTGGAAGTGGTACACATGCCAGTAATGCTGCTGTCATCACACACATCTGCATAAGTCCTCCACGGGCAAGTATCTCAAAGCCTAGACTGCTTTCCTTTCCGTCTGTTTAGTGACAGTAATAGTTGTCATTTGAAGGTGTTTTGACGTCTAAAAATAACCAAAAGTCAAGCGTGAAGAATTTAGAGTGAAGAGTTAACAATGAAATAGTTCTGTTTTGGTCCAAAGTCACAGACAGACTAAAATAGAATGAAGCAGGATTGCCCAACAATGGTGTCTAAAGATTAACAGCCAAGGAGGAAACCCATTAGAAATCTATAAGAACAAAAACTGTTGATTTGTAAAGAAGGGTGTGAACAAAATACATTTTAATTCGGTTCAAATGAGAGTAGTTGATGCCCCATGGCCAAAGTTGCAATATTGATGCAAGACTACAAAGGAGGATGGAATCAAAGCTACATTGCCATTTTCTTGTCAAATGCCAACCTTTCGAGAAATTGTTAAGTCTTTCCCCCGGGCTGTGTGGTTCCCATTGTAGCCCCATTCACACTACGTCATTAATCCTGTATAAGATGTGTAAGGCAGTCTCCACACAAGATGATTAGTTTCTGAGTACATTCCTGGTGTAAGAGGGCAGTAATAATGAGAAATAAAATACACGAGAGAACAGCATTCATTTAGACATCATATGTTGGAAATACCATTAGAATCATATTCAAGGTAATCCTTCCTAAGAATTATATCTGTTAATAAGGACATACCTCAGATAAACTGAGTTCTAGCTCTACTTCATAGACTTTTATTTACATGATCAAGAAAAAGTTGAAAAGACAGCCAGAGTTTAAAATATTCTTATCTCTTAGCTGCTTCATCCTGACCTCTGACTCCTTCTGAGTCCATGAGAAAACAGACTGCTTGGTAGCAGAAGGAAGCCAGTCGTGCAAGCTGACAGGGAAGAAGAGAGCAGCATCTCAGATGATCATAAACTGACTGCTGCAGAGGAGGCAGAGTAGCAAGAGACACGGCTTGCCCACAGCCTTGTGTCTGGCAAGAAGACTGCCCATTACCAAGCTTTCAGCTCACCAAAACCATTCATCTAGCCTGTTTCCTCCACAGCCTGGAATCAAGGGAGCCTTAATGAAAGAGTTTCTTAAAGCAGATTTCAAAAATTCTAATAGCCCCCTTAAGTGTTAATTCTCATCAAATGAACTCCTGCTCTTTAGTTGATTTTGCAAACATAAATAGTGATCACTTAAAAACAAAATAATGTGAGCCTGTGAAGATGGGTGTGCTCATACCTGTGACAGTGGTAGTATGTGTGATGTGTGTGTTAGTGTGTGAGAGAGAATGGGGGTGGGGGGAGTCGAGGGGAGTGAGGAGGGCTGGGGGTGAAGGAACACGGGTGTCAGCGTTTATTCTCCAGCTCTTTCTTCTTGGCTGAATTTTTTTCTCAAATCTTTTCAACTACAAGTTTAGGAAGAAACGTAGGCAATCATGAAAGTACAGAAAGATACAACTTCCTATCTCTATTCCCCAGTACTTTTATTTCTTGCTACCTTTTGCCTTTGATGAAAAAGTCCCTCCCTTACCCATTTGTTTTTTCAATTATTCAATAAAAAGCCCAGCAAGAAACGAGCTTAAGTGATGAAAAAGAAAGAAGCCAAACATATTTTTTTTTTTTTGGACCCTTGAGCAAAATTCTTGATTTTTTTTTTCTTTTCGTAAATTGAGACTTTGCACACTAGCTCTAAAGCGTATTTTTTCTCTTTTCTTCAATAAGACATTTCAGCGATTTCTCTGAGTGATAAAATAATGTGTCTTAAATTCTCTTCCACAGTTGAGTGCCAGGAATGGAAGGTGACAACTCTGCTATTTTTGGTAACAAGATATCTTTTTTGTAAAAACTAATTTTTCTAGGAAATACTTAGACATGGAATCATGACTTCATTTTGAATTTCTCTCTGTCTTTATCAAAAAAGTCCTTAGTATCATATACAGTAGAAACCATTTTCATTAGTACCTACAGTTTTTACAGTTGGACTTACACAATTTCTCTTATTGCATAAAATGTTGAGAGATGAACAAGATAAACTGTTCAATGATGAACAAGGGAAAAAAGATAGGAAAAAAAGTTGAGTGATTCGCTCAACACCACAGATAAAAACTAAAGTAAATTTAAGGAACTCTGCATCCGCCTCCCACTTAGGATTGTGCTCACTAAAACAAAGGCATATGACAAGATGAGTTACACTGTTAGAACTTTCTGATTTCAGCATCTTCCTTGTGCAAGGCAGTGTGTGGTAAATAGTTTCCTTCTGGTACTAAACAGCATGAAAACTAACTTTGCAGTGTTTGTGTCAGCATTCTCAGTCCTTATGAACCAAAGGTTTAAAAAACACCACCCCATCAAATCTGAACATGAGGTAATTTCCAGGAGTCTGCCTGGCATAACTAAAGACAGGGGATGCTTCTGGATTTTTCATTTAATTAAGTTTCACATAAATTATTCTCATTTTCTCTATATGGTATCTATCTCACTAAAATGTAGACCCCCAACACTACTTTATTTTCTGTTAATTTAATTTAAATAGATTTATTTAGTTAGTGTATACGTGTTTGCACACACACACATGAACATACGTGCCATGATATTTATGGAAGTCATAAGACAAATATTACAGAATACATCTAAAATTGTGAGCAAAGTATGAATGTAAACAGAAGCTAAATAGAGCAACGAATCCTTGCTTGCCACCAGGCAACAAGCCCTGCCTTGTGCTTCGGTGACAACTGTTCTTCCAAGAGAACAATCAACGAACTTAAAATTAGTAGCTAGAAATTCTCAGGAACTCACAAGCATATGTACATTTTTTCCTGCACACTATATAATATGAGTGTTCATCTTATTTATTACTAGGAATTGACAAGTGTTCAAAAACAACAAAATAGCCCTATATCAACACATACCCAAGAAACACATATAAAACCTGGTGAGCTTCAGTAAGTATACATAATGTGAGAATGTACACACACTAGGACTTCAAATTTTTCTATTCTTTTGTACACATACCCCCTCAAGTATAACTATGTATTAGTAAAGCTTAGGAAATCATAAATAATTGTCCTCTTCCAGATAATAAATTTAGGCAAGCCTTCCCACTCAAATAAAATGCATCAAGACTTGTCTTTGTTCATATTCTTGATTCAGTAAATGTTTAGAAAATTTATGATACCCATACTTAGTTCCCCAATTAAAAACTATGATTGAGTACTTACTGCTTCTATATTTGCTGTGGCTAAATAGCAGTCATAAGAGAAGGAAAAGTAGTTGGTGTGGGCACTCCATAAGAATTCAAGTGTGATCTGGAAATTAACTACAACCCCTACCGGTTTATTGCATTTCACTTGCTTTAGTAGAAAATAGCAGCAAAGGTGGATTGTTTTAACCACCTGTGGCACTTTAAATAAGAGTGGTCACCACGGGCTCATATGTTTGAATGCTTGCTCTCCAGTTACTGAATCTGTTTGAGAAGGATTACAAGGTGTTGACTTGTTGGTGTAGGTTTGGCCTTGTTAGGGGAGGTATGTTGCTGGGGTTGGGCTTTGATCACACACACACACACACACACACACACACACACACACACACACACATGAACACGCACAACCACATGCATATGTAAGCACATACACACACATGCACTCACATGTACACTAAGAATAAATAATTAAAATAAACCCTTACATCTTTCCCACACTACTGAGATACTCAGATTTCCTGTAGGTAGAGATAATATACAAGAGAATCCAGAGATATTTTATATAGATATATTAGAAAAGCTCTCATTTCAAAAGAAAGTATCCAACAATGGAAACTATCATTGACATTTTCTTTTAGACACTAGCCATGCCAAAAAGAAAACATTATTTTCCTAAAAATAAAAATCACTAAGGTATAGTCTTAAGTTCCTTTGCATGTTAGATGTTCTATATAATTTTATGTAAATTTTAAATAAAAAAAACTGATGACCTTTTAACCTACAAAGAGGATAAGCAATAGTAGCTCTTCCTTGTAGATTCAGTTGTTCGTACTCAGCAACAGTCAGATGATATTGCATAGACAATTCCAAAAGTAAGATGTTTATAGTTTTAAATATGGTTCATTAAGGTATATTCTTATCATCCTTTTATATCATCATTTGTTATTGTTGTTCAGCTTACTATATGTATTTATAAATTATATTTTGTTCCAGTAACTATGCATGTTAATCGCTGTTTATCACTGTGACCTAAAAATCAATAAGGAAAGGTTCATTTGGGTTTCTGGATTCCAAGGTCTCAGTGGATGGTCACATGGCACCATTGTACATATACCTGTACTGAGGCAGAATATTATAGCAGACTATATGCTATACCAAGCAACTTACATCTTACAAGATAAGAGGCAAAGAGAAGAGGAAAAAAGCTAGAAACAAGGTAGTAGGCCAGGACATGCCTCTAGTCACCTACATCTACTGCCTAGTTCCAGTCACCTCCTAATGTGGCCATCAAATTATGTAGCCAATAATGGATTTATCCTTTGCTGAGTGTACACTCCTTGTGAACACTACTACAGGCTTACATCTTTCACACACTATCCTTTAGCTTGGGGAGAAAATATTCAAACCTTACCAGTACTCATGACACAAGACTTACAGTATAATGAAGGAATCCTTTGAGGATTTGGAATAGATCTCCTGCAGATATGCAGCTATATTTTCATGACATGTATAGTAATCAATATGTAATTGAAAGAAAAGAAGAATTAGTTATTACACATAGTTTATAACTAATTCACTTTCCCTTCACTTTATTTCATATATGCTTGTGAAAACTAGAGAGGAAAAAATATACATTTTATTTTTCTAATGAGCTGATCCACAAAAACTGTCAAAATTTCATTTTTCATTAAAAGGCATTTCCTATATAGCATCAAATGGCAATTCACAGAAGATTAGTGAATTTGTTTCTTCTACTTGCATACTTGCACTAATGATATGCAGAACACTTTGTGAATAGAAAATGAATTAGAGAATATTAAAATAACAAAAGTCTGTGATGGGGTATGTCTGAAAACTTTTAAGAGTGGGTTGAAGGATAGGAGTTAAGAATACATCCGTCTAATGTACAAGTTCCCATCTTATAATTTGCACTTTGATTGACATTTAAGGTGGTACTACTTTTTTCAAATGGACCAACTGACCTAATTTCAAGAATCTAATAAAAGGTATCAAAATTGCAAGGTTAGAATATCACTGAAGTCTTGCTGAGAAGTGAGCGAATGCAATTTCATTCTCAGAAAACTAGTTGTGTACAATGCAGAGATGTTTCCTGTACTTCACAGTAGTTGGTAGTGTGGCCATTGTAGCTAGATTGTCTGTCCTTGAACTGTAGCTCGGCACTTTGCAAATTATGTGAGTGAGTCACTCTGAGTAAGTAACTCTCCTACCTACCACACCCAGTGAGACGTTGTGGCTGTTATGTACAACTGATGATTTCATACATGCAAGCTATGTTTCTCAATGTACAGAATATAATGTATAACCTAGGCTTAGCTATTGTGGTTTATAGAGTGTTCCAATGATGCCCTGGAAGAAGACTATTTTGTTTTCCGTCCTTTTTCTGTCATTTCTATTTGCTAAGTGCCTAGAATGCTACCTAGACTTTAAGTGGCATATAGGTGTCAGTCACTGAACATTTGTTCTCTGAAACATTAACCGTATTACCTTTGTATGTGTAATATGTATTTGTATGCACCTACACATATGTACATTGTTTACACATATACACATAAGCGTGTATTTCATGCTACAAACAGAACATGAAAGGAAGACCCAACAAACTTAGGGGAGTTAGTTTTATTATTTCTGACCACTCGTTGTACTGGTTTGGAAGAAAATAGACATTACTGTGATTGATTCCTGACACCAGAAATGTTATCTCTGCAAGTATTTTTGCCTTTGTGTTCAACAGTTAAATATGCTGAAGAGCAGGTTTAAATGCAACTTTGTAAATATACTTCTGTTCATGCACTATTTATTGCCATTTCTCTGAACAGAAGAATGTTAAATTTCCCATTCTTAAATGTGGGAGGTCAAATGTATCACCAGCCTTAGAGGCTCAGAAAGGAATCCTTGGGAAAGGTCTGCTCAGCTGTTTGGTTTCCTTGCCTTGGAATGCTGTCCGAAAGAGATTTAACTCCTGCTTTTCATTTGGATTTTAATAATTAAGAAAAATTGGATGTTTACTGCTAAGTGTTAAGAATGCCATTAAAAATAATTTACATTTGTGGCTTGTTTTGGGTAGTTACTTCTATTTCATCAATCAGTATACCTGCATACACTTACTGGCTAGCAAAACTAAAATAACTAAAATGTTATTTAAATCAAATCTTCACGAGAACTTGAAACTGCAGAAATATTCAATAATATGCATGAGATGTTAGATGTAGGAAATAAAAAATGTATTTAAAAATGTATGTGCATGCATACACATTATAGACTCGTATATTTTTCATAAAGATAAAGCCAGTATTGGAAACTTTCATCATTGTAAAACATATTTGAGGTTCATCTTGAGAGAAAAAGTGGAAAGCATGTGCTCACCTAAACATAAAGACTATATACAATGAGTAAGCGTGTAAAAGCTGATGGTCCAATCTGGTCTGTCCTACTGAAGACAAGGAATGAACTCTGCTATGGACAAAACTGCGTATTTCCAAGTTCATCTATTTGAGAAGGGATAGTGTTTTTCTCAGAGAAGGGGATATAGAGCTTTCTCTCTGTCTGTGCACAGAGAGAAAGCATGTAAGGAACAAGGAGAAGGCAGGCAGTTACATGCAAGCCAAGTGAGAGGCTTTTTCGAAGACCATGTTGACCAGTACTTCGATCTAAGTTTTTAGAGAAAATGAAATTTAACTCCAGGTGTTAAAATACCGATATTTCATGATGGCAGCCTCAGATAAAGTGGAAAGCATGGGAAGACTCAGACAAATTATTAAGACCATTGAGAGGCCTGGGAAAATGCTTCAGACAGAAAAGTTATGTGTCTTCAAATTATCAGGACCAGAAGTAAATTGCCAGAACCGAAATAAAAAATAATAACATTGTCATGTGCTCCAAGACGGGCAGATGTCTTGGAGCTCCTTGACCAATAGGAAGAGAAAAGGAGTAGGAGGGGCTATTGTTCCTGGGGAAAGATGTGAGAGGTTGTTCTCTGGCTTCAGTATGCACACTCACGCTCTTTCATATATAAATGCATGCACATGTGCCTGCACATATACACACACACACACACACACACAGATACATTCACACCGGCACACAGACAACTGACAAAAATACCTAGCAGGTATTATGGAGTAGAAAAGAAGCACCAAACAGTTTTAAAGGGTTGCATTGTAAACTGAACTCTAGCAGTGCTGCCATAATAATACAGACCTTCAGCTTTTGGAGACCTTCAGCTTTGCACTGGGGGTAAGTTCTGAAGGGTACCAGGAGGAGTTGGTGGACAAGAGAGGCTGTGGCATGTTCCCTTGCTCCTGTGTGGCAGGCAGATACCTAAAGCACAGTCCTCTCGTACAGGAAAGAGTAGTAATACTCTAAGACAGCACTCAGGCTAGTGGTTGGTACAGGGTAAAGCTTCAGTAAACAGCAGCCGCTCATTTTAGATGCTGGCCACAAAGTGAAAGAAAAGGTCCCCCACAGGATTGCAGCCAAGACAAAATGACAGATTTAAGGAGCTATGGAATCAAAACAGGGTCACAAGGATATAATTAAATTAGCCAGGAGTCTCCCCTAAACTCCCTGTTTTACAGCATCAGCCAACACACCTCTTTCTTTACTAGGGAGAGCTCAACAACTCTGATGTCTTTCTGACAACAGCTACTACCTCCTGGCATGTGTAAGGGCCACACTCAACTGGCTCTCCCTACAAGATCAGTGCTACTTTAGAAGGAACCATGGAAACAGAAAGCAGAGGGTCAAAGTGATGAGGACAAATGTTGTTGAAGCAATTTGTTACGTGTAATGAAAGCCCTCTGAAGTATCAAAGTACCTTCAGAAGGGAGACAATCTCCTAGCAAACTAGAAACAGTATCTTCCTTCATGAAGTCCCAAATGTTCCAGGTCACTCCCATACACCCGGTTGTGTATCCGGATCAGGGATTAGTGTGTACAATGACAGAAGACTTTCCTGTGGATATGTCAATCAGAGGCAGCTAGAGTTGGAGGATGGGTTTTCCCACTGCCTCAAATAGTATAAACTTTCTATTTCTCCAGAGACTAGGAGTGAACTACGAAGGCAAATGTAGAATTTCAGAGGATCTAACCTAGAAATTGGTACACAAGTTTCTCATTTCCAAGCAGAACTGAGAACAAATTTAAGCAGGACTGTGGAGTGAATCACTGCTAGAGGGCCAGGAATCCATGATAAAGTATATGTGGCTAGCAAGCAAAAGGTGCTGGGTTATTGATCGTCCAGACCTCAGTAAACAAACAAATGAATAAACCAAGCTTCTAGGCTACACAGGTAACACACTAGAATCAAATTTCTATGAATGAAAAATCCTAATTTATAATGTCTGTACACTATACAACCCCACAATGATTATGTTTAGTCCGGGCTTACCGGTCTATAGAATCAGCACAGCACTCTTTATTAAAAGTGTGTACTTCTTCTTACTTTTCATTAGTTTACTAAGATACTGCACCTCTACTGTCTTTCCAATCAGCGTGTATTTAGTCCACTTCGCCAGAGTGGAGACAGCTGGAGCCCTGTGTGTTCAGCCTACTCTGAGCAATCTGCAGACCTTTGTCAAAAGAATTCCCTGTGAAGTTTTTTCCAACAGTGAAAAAATGTTATTGTCCTCTTTAAATCTCAGCTTCCTCGGGTTAAAATCAGGATAAGAAACAAATGCATGCTAATAAAGCCCCAGGAAGTGGGAGCTGTTTCACTATACTAGCAGAACAAGGGTGGTAGGAGGGATGTGGGCACACTGGCAGGAAGCTTTTTTTTTCTTTTCTACCCCACCCCATTGTTCTCCTTCTCCCCCAAAATAAGAAGCAGAAAATAAATAGAATAGAGCAGTAAACTGGATGCTGTAGAGAGAGGGGGAAATGGCCTTTAGTGGCATCCCTCTGCCAAAACTCAAAACCTAGACATTTGCCTTTTTCAGATCAGAATGTCCCTTTCTGATAAATTCTTAAAAAAATCTAAATATACATTCATGTACATGTACACACACACACACACACACACACACACAGTGAGAGACTCCCATTAGAGTTACAGACACTGAGTACTTAAAATGCATTCTCACCCTTCACAGACAGACAGAGATTGACAGACAGACATTGGTTACTTTAAATGAGTTCTAACACTTCACACACACACACACACACACACACACACACACACACACACACACCAGAGGGACTCCAGTTAGAGTAGCAGACACTGGGCTCTTTAAGTGGGTTCTCACCCTTCTGGGCTCGGCAGCCCTACCACTCTTCCCTAAGGCCTTAATCAAAATTTCCATCTCTTAAACACTGTTGATCGTTGGGATGTGCTGACCTGGTTATCTGCTTAAAGCAATTTACACCCAGGTGTGCTAAAAGCCCAACCAAACTCCAACGGAGGTCATTGCCATTTTAAAACGGGAGCTCTTTGGGGCATTCCAAAAGTCCAAGGGAGAGCTTTGGAATTGCTCAAACGTTCCTGAGTTCACTCGAGTGCTTAGCTCCTTCAGCTGCTGCTGGGTTGCCATCTCTAGACCTCTTTTCTCTGTACACTCACTGGGCCCTTATTACTCCTTCTAGATATGCCGCACATCACCTTTTAAAATGACTGCGTGCCGTGACGTAGGGTGGAAGCAGGAACGCTTGTGTGCGAGTCTGAGTTGGCAAAGAAAATGAATAATATCTGCAGAAATATACAAATTGACAGTACAGAGACCCATCCGTGCCTATGTTTGGGAGTACACAGATCTATTTTTGCCACAGATAAGGAATTCTAGAAAAACACTGACAACCCATATGCTTGCATGGTTCTTTGAGGCCCTTGTCCTCAGTTGCTTTCTATTGCTGTGGTTAAATAACATGACCAAAAAATAACTTGGGAGAGAAGAGGGTTTATTTCACCTTAGAGCTTAATGTCAGTCCAGCATAAAGAGAAGCCCAGGCATGAACTCTAGGTAGGAAGTGAAACAGACATCTTGGAGTAATGACATTTACTGGCTTACTTTCCATGGTTAGCATAATTTGCTTTTCAATACAACCCAGTACTAGTGGCTTAGTATTGTCCCTGCACAGTGGGCTGAGCAATCCACCACTACCCAACATCCATCAAGCTCATTAAACCAGACAATGCCCTCAAAGATTTGGGTACAAGCAAATCTGATAAAGGCATTTCCTCAGTTTTAGATTGTATCTTCCCAGATGACTCTAAGATGACTCAAGTTGACAAAACAACAACAAAACCCTTACCAACCCTTCTCTCAACTCTGTCTGAAACCTATTCAGTAACCAGGACTTTCAGTGCTCAACTTAAACATTGGCATTGGTTCATAGTATTATTAGGTTTGGGGTTTACAACAGAAGCAACAATGAGGATGAGGAAAACAGAATTGTTTATTTGTTACTGAATCCAGAGTTATAAACTACACTGCCAAGTAGAAAAGACAGATTCTGGCCAACACAGTAGGGCCCCTGAATCTCAGAGTACTCCGTCTCTCCGGAAGGGAGGACAAGCAAGCTTTCAGAGTATCTTACAGGGTCATATTTATTAAGGAGGTTCTATAAGGTAGGAGGAGGGGATCCAATGGTAGGGACCAGAGACCAAGATGACCACCTATGAACTTGTTAAGGGATCCACATGAAGACCAAGTTGTGCATTTGCTACAAATGTACAGGGCTCTAGGTCCAGCTCCTGCATGCTCACTGGTTGGTGACCCAAGCTCTGTGTGCCCCATGGTCCTAGGTTAGTTGACTCTGTGGGTCTTCTTGCGGTGTCCTTGACCCCTCTGACTTTTTTGCCTTCTATCCCTCACTCTTCCTCAACACTTTCTGGTCTCAGCCTGATGTTTGGTAAGGGTGGGACTGGGAAGAGAGGAGGGAGGGGATTGTGATCTGGATGAAAAGTGAATAAAAACAAAACAAAAGCAAACAACAACAACAAAAAGAGATCCCATCATATTCCAGAGCCAATGTGGATGAATTTGAAAGCTAACTTTACACAGAGCCTAAGTATTTTATTCCACAAAGGTTTATGAGAGTCTCCTTTAAGTTAGGACTGCTCCCTATCACTGGGAAAATGTGATGGTAGAGAAAAATTGTCATTGAGTTAGCTCCTCTGAACACAATGAATCCCCTGCCTAAGGTGTAGCATGTTTGCATTGTTTGTCTTGGTGGTGGTTGGTTGTTTTTTGTTTGTCTGGGCTTCATTGTTTGTTTGTTTGTTTGTTTTATTTTTGTTTTGTGAGACAAGATTTCTCTGTAGCTCTGGCTCTCCTGGAACTCACTCTGAAGACCAGACTGGCCTCCAACTCATAGAGATTCTCCTGCCTCTGCCTCCAGAGTACTGGCATTAAATATGGGAGGCACCACAACCCTTCTGCACATTTCCGTTCTTATCCAGGTAAAACAATAGCTTTGACTTTTTAAGTCCATGTTTTATCGCCACATCACAGTCTTGGACAAGGTAATAGAGATAAAGTCTTTTAAAAATATCACACACGAAAGAAAAGTTTAATATAAACTTATAGGTTTGTTTTTTTTTTTCTTAAGTGCTGTTCACTGGAAGATAGATTATAGAATCACTTTATCTAGAATGTAGAAGGGTCTTGGGGCCATTTTCCAACATACATTCAAAAATAAAGTCAGGGTGAAATTTAATTTTTGAAGGTTCTGTTTTAAATATTGTGTTAATAACATATACTCCTACATATAAATATGACAATGCATAATGAGATCTTCAAGTCATAACTCACTAAAAACTTTTCAATCATGACAGTGACTTTTGAAAAATGTTAGGATTTCAGACATACACCTTCTCATAAAATAAGTTATACAAATTTCTCTCACATGTTTTTGGAACTTTTGTGTTCTGTCTGGTTGGGGGAAGATTGTAGCTCTAAAATCTAAAAATTAACTCTATTTGAAAACATAATTTTGGGCAATAATGGTGGCATAGACCCTTAATTCCAGCAACCCAGGAAGCAGAGGCAAGCAGTTCTGTGCATAGTGAGTTGTAAGCTTTCCTAGGGTACACAGTGAAAAGTTGTTTCAAAAAATTAATAACCAAACAAAACAAAAACACGAATTTCACATGGATGTTTTCAGTCTTCTTGAGTCTGAGGGGATATTTTGTCATTGGTTTTGTACATTTCTTAAGCTGGGTTCCATCAGTCACAAAAAGGCTGCTGGTTGCTTTATTAGCTTCATCGCAGAAATAATGAAGGTGCTTTTTGTTCCAGTTTGTTCTGAAGAACAAACAAGCAAACATGTACCTACTGTCTAGTGTTCTGAAAATTAAAAGGCACAATGCAAATGTAAAGGGCATCTTTTTATTTCCTGCAAACATTATATTAAGTTCATGGAGGCAGGAACTTTATGCTCCATACCCAGAACTGGTAGTAATAGTACGTGTACTAAAAGAAAAAGAAAAAAAAAAAAGAAAAGCCTTTTAAAACGAATGAACCCATTAAGTGAATTAGTCATAATATCACCATCATCCTCCCTGGATTTTCTAAAACAGAATTAGGGACTGTCTTTTTATTTTAAAATAAAATATCAAAACACTACGTTACACAGAGCAACGGGTGGCTTTATCTCCCTCAGGTCATGAACACCTGTTCAACAGTAAGCTCTAGTGATGAAAATGAATTCTGAAAAGGTGTCCTCAAATTGATAATATTGGGGACGAGGAATTTGGAGAAAGTAGGGAACCTTTAGTCACTGGGCACCCACGTGGAAAACTAACCAAGAAAAAACAGCAAAAGTAGCAAGAACTGGGTTTGAGGATTTCAGAAAGCTTGCTGTCATTAAAGGCTGTCACAAACAGGATGTGCTTGGTCCTTCTCATTCGCATGAGTGGAACCTAAAATCCTGGAGCAGGATAGTGAGCTTTTACTTTGGTTTTATTAATTCTTTCTGATCGTATCAGTAAGTAGCTGTAAACTTCCACTCAACAGTGCCGAAGATGATAAAGCATGATTCTCCAACTACTGCTAATCTATTTCACATTAAGACAAATTCTTTATCTAGGAAGCAAATGCTCATGTGGACATAGAAATAACTAAAACAATAACTGTACATACACCTATCTATATATTTGTTTCATATATGTATACTCATATATATGTATGAATCCACTGTATAGTCTACCCTTCCCAACTCCTAGATTTTGTTCTCTCACTTCTTGTTTGTAAGTTGGTACAGATTGTAACAAAATCTACATTTTATGTCTATTGAAGTGTGTTTTTTTTCTTTGAGATGAAGAAATAAGCATCTGAGAGAAGCAGAACAGAGTCTGGGTTTCTCTCCAGACTCTTAGGCTGGGTCTCGTCTTCGAAACAAAATGAGAGGCGAAGGATAATTAAGTTTTTTATTCAGGAATTTCACTGCCAGCTCAATGATACTTCAGAAAATGGCCCTTTTGCAAGATCAGATAAACAGCTAATGGTATAAAAACCCTTAAGTATACATTAGGGACTTGTATGGGCTACAGCAGTTCCCACCACTCCCACTTCAGTGTTGTTCCAATAATCTTTGTTATTTGTTAGAAAGCTATTAGACTGACAATTATTGACACACACAAGATGAAATAGAATAAAACAAAACAAAACCTGGGGAACGTGGAACTCTTTTCTAGTACTTGGGACCTTGGAGAAAACTGTAATAGAACGGGGCAGATAGTGTGACAAATAATTATAAAAGAATCCGACCATGTACAATATGTAAACATACAATATAACAAATAAGTGCACAGATATACAAACACGGGGGAGGGGTGGAAGGGTTGCTCCGAGGGTGCCAACTTGCCTAGGCCATCACTCCTGCAACTAAAAGGTCCCAACCCATGGAACTGAATTCATAGAACTGTAAGGTTATATTACATGACATCAAACATAAAAGGCCCTCTATAAATGTAGTCCACAAAACTGGTCGGTATATATTCCTTCTGAATTTGTCTCCAGTGATTTTGGTAAATCTAACTAAATTTTTTAAATTCCTAATGAATTTATCATCAGTAACAAATACCTTTTGAAAATCCTTTAGGTTCTTTGATTATTTCAAAATTAAGGAACTTTTAACCCATTGCAATGTCTGTGATAGACACAGAAAGTCACAGACCAGTATGTTTTATTAAAGTGCTTGAAGTCTTTAATATTCACAAGTGGATAAAAACACAAACGTGCATAGTGACATTCAGGATTGTAACACAGATTTGGCAAGAAGTGTCTGCCTAGCTGGAAGAAGTTGTGATCACATGACACAGAATAAACACTGATGGATTTAGGTTTTATTTGAAATCAGTATTTAGTGTACTGTCAATGAAGACGTAAGAATCTGAATTTCCCTTTGTTCATTCAAATCCAAAGTCTTAGAGTTATTATTATCGAAATATGTTTTGGGGTTTTTGCTCCTCATGCTTTTCCTATCAAGTGTTAACGGTTGCTAGCCATCTCTTTGAGAACAGAACGGTAGACATCTGTGAATAATACATGCCTGTATTAATACTGCCTCTTTGGACCTTAACTTGCTTTCAAACGATTTATTTTCCTTAAGTAGGAGGAGGGACATCTTGAAAATAAAATGCACAGCAAAGAGAACAGTGATTGGCTGACACCCCACGGCCACGGGCAGGCTCCAGCAGGTGTCGGAGTAGCAAGGTGATGACAGAGTGTGGTGTAAAATGGAGCATCGTATAAAGTGGGATTCAGCCAAACACCGTAATGTATGGGTGTAGACGCATCTGAAAGAAGGAAAATAAAGATTTATGTAGGTTAAAATTAAGAAAACACGTTGTAGAAAATCGCCCTAAACTCTCACACTCGACCACAATGCTGATATAGAGGTCTGGAAATAGCTAACATTTTAAATTGCAAATTATAGATTTATGAATAATAAATATGCTCAAGCAGGGAAACTGACTTGTCAGAGGAACCCGACATCAGGACCCTTAATGGTTCTGTTGTTTGTACACAGCATTAGAGCTCAATACAAACATCACTGAGTTCCTGAAAATAAACCTTTCTTCCGCCCTTAAAACATTAATTCACCAGAAGTGATAATTAAGATTAGTTTTAGTGGTTTCAGCTCAGCTTTTTTTGTATGTAATTTCTCCCACTAACTAGTGCTAAATAAAGCACCGTGCAGTGTGCATGACACAGACTCTGCTTTAGACAAGAGTTTAAGGGCTTTGAAAAATAAAAGAAAGAAAAAAATTAAAAAGGAAACTTACTGTAGATTCACTGAAACAGCTTTTTTCTCTCTATAGAGCCACAGAAAATGAATGAACGGAAAACCTTGCCACAGTCTAGAAGTTGGTTCTCTGTGTTTGAGGTTAAGCAAGGTTTGACTACCCTTACTGCACAATGTTGCCCCTACCACTGTCCCCTGCAATGAGGGTAATGACTATTCTAGTTGATTCTATGGCAAAACCAGTGCTAAGAGTCACTGAAATTGGTAAATTTTACACTTTACATATGATGCCTATGCAAATTGACATTGATTAACAACAACAGTGACAACAGCAAAACACCTTATTTTTTCCAACTGGGAAAAAAAAAAGTCTCACTCTTCTGTGAAACTTGCTAGTAAACAAACTGGGGGGGAAAGAAAAGCAGCGTGCCATTGTATGTTTAGGGTGAACGGTGACACATCAAGTAATCTAGAAGCCAAAAGCGGTTATCAGTTTTGGTGAAAAAAGTAAACAATTACTTCGAGAAAACTATATTAAGCTTGTCACATATAACACTGAGAGTATTTTCATTGTTTTCAAATAAAATGCCTTTCTAGTGAAGATATGCAAAATGATACCCATGACAAGAAAGTATGGCTGTACTTGCTATTATACTTAATTTAAAATACTGTCAATTATGATTTTGAGCCTATGCTAATCAAAACGACATTAGCTCTGTTTCATGTGCATCATCATTTGCTACCTTCCATGAGATATGAAATTATGAATGTTTACTAAAATCAGTACGTTTTAAATTTTAAATTCTATATAAGCCCTAGAGCCGAGGTCAAAATTATAATATATTGTAAAAAGTTCTAACTATATAGTCAAATATATTGGCAAAGACATACGTAAACCAAAACAGACTCTTGCCACTGCTGTGTTCTACACAGAGAAACTTACTGAGATTCAAAGGATGTTTTGCCTCTGAAAGTGGTTTAGTGAAGACACTTAGCCTCTGGTCTAAGTCATGTCTCTAATAACTTTGTGAACATAATCAGACTACTTTTTTATGCTAGCTTCTCGTTTTCCTTTTCTATAAATAGAGAATTGCTAAGGTGGTACCCTTTCCTTCTAAATTGTGATGACTCTCACGATTTTAGGTATAGGCAATAAGCTGTTGACTAGTATGCTTTAATTTCTCCTTTGTGTAGGTTCAACACTCAAATATCATAAACACACCAGTGTATGAACATCAGCACGAGATAAAACATTAATGGCCACACAGTTGCTACATAAGAATGTGTGCTTGAGTGTAAAAAAGGAGAAAGCTCGTGCTGCGTAGAAATTGTGGAAACTTTATAGATTTGTATTATTAATCACTCATATCAACTAATCATTAATTGATTCATTTGTTTAAGATAAATTTTGGAGACTACCTAACTTGATCTATAGGAATGTCCCTTTAAATGTCGCACATTGCCGGGCAGTGGTGGCGCATGCCTTTGATCCCAGCACTTGGGAGGCAGAGGCAGGTAGATTTCTGAGTTCGAGGTCAGTCTGGTCAACAGAGTGAGTTCCAGGACAGCCAAGGCTACACAGAGAAACCCTGTCTCGAAAAACCAAAAAATAAATAAATAAATAAAAAAGTTGCATATCAACTGTGGACCACATAACTGAGTGAAGATTTCCTTATGCCTTACTCATCAAAGACTCAGGTAATATTGCTCAGTAGAGGTCTCTCTCCTATTAGTTATGAGGCTCCTGCCCAGAATCCTAAGCCAAATGTAAAAGAAATATATACATATTCAGTGGGCTTCGTGAAAGAGTCCTTGTTTATATCCAAGAGAACCACCTTGCAAACATTCTCCTGGAGAATTAATCAGGATGCTGCATGGAACTGACATCACTCTGCAGATACGTTACGGCTGAAATATATGTGCTGATGCGGAAGCGGGTTGATGCTAAATTTTTATAAAAAGGAACACTCTGCTACTAACAGAACGGTACCCATTTGCTTCCAAAATCACAGTCATCTTTTTATAAAGTTCACTTGTATTATTTTAATTAAGTGTATCATGAATATTGGGCAAAATTTTATTAATTAAGGAGAACATTATTCAGACTACATCAGTAGTTCCTTACAGAAGGGAAACTGTCAGTGGTGGTAACAATTTTTTTTTCCCCCTGGGCACATTGTGATCAGCTCAAAATAAATTTTAAAATAAATGTTTATTCAAGTCCAATTATAAAAACTACCTTACATTTCATTTATGAAATATTATAAAACATTTTATATGTAAAGTCACTCTCTTAAAAAAATCATACTAATTGATAAACTCAATAGGATTTGAGAATAGCCGGAGAACTGAAACTCTATATTTGTAGTTCGTTAATTGTTGTAATATTTCAAGTTTTATTGAAATTATTCAGCAAAAATTTTTAAAAAAGGAACACATTTTCTCCTTTTTTAAAATAAATCAGATGCAGAGTTGTCCCTTTACATCACAAGATTACAAGCCATCAAGTTGGCCAAGCAACTAAAGAACTAAATGAAAGAGACAATCTCAGAAGTGCTTTGGCAAAAGCTTTTGTTTGCAATGCAAGGTCTGAACTATGAAAGGCTAGGTTCTATCCCTTAGTTTTCCAATATGCGGATTTGAGAAAAAATTTCACCCACTGTCCAACACACAAAGTATTAATAGATGCTTGAAGTTCCCAGAGCCTGTGAAACCAACCCAAAAAGGAAGGAGAAAAGAAAGAGAGTATCAGTTCTATTTATAAACTTTCATTTCTGGGGCCGAGTTGGCTTACTACAGTGTAGCTCCTAATATCACATAAGAGAAACACAACTCTCATGCAGAAAAGACTGAAAGAAAGGAGTATCATAACATAGTTCAGAGAAATTATAAATAAAATAAAGGCATTCAAGCAAATGAAATTTCACCTTTTAAATAGATCCCTGAGAAATTTAAAAAGTACAAACCTCAAGTCTAATAAACTGAAAGAAGTCTCGAATTTTAGATAAACTCATCTTTCAAAGAAAGAAATAGCAAAATCCTGTGTGCTAATAAACAAAGTTTAATGAAAGCAAACACGGCTTCGTTCTATGAACACTAAATCTTTTAAGAGTAGAAATAGAAAAGTAGCTATGTATAATACAAACAAAAATCTTGACAAAGTGGACTCTATTCCTGTCAGATGATGCAGAATGTAACTGAAATGGATCTCTTGTCCCCTGAGAGCAATATTGAGCAGATGAAGCTATCAATTACTATCATTAATTACATTATGGGCAATGTGTTTCATTTGCCTTTATTTTATTGTAGGTCAGCTATTTGCTTGTGGTTAAAACTTTATACATCTTTGGAATGCCTAATGGCATGCAAGTTTTCCAATGTCACCTTTGGCAAGCTGGGTGATTCATTCTCACCATGTGGCTTTTCTTTTTTGGTAAATGAACTTTGCTCAATAAAAAGACAAACACCATACATTAGTTAATTTATGAGCACATCTCTTTGCTTTTCAGATGGCATGCCAGTTGTCTTGACATTAAGTATTTTTAAAATTCAAGAATATAGCGCTGCCCCAACAAATGAGTCAAAAGCAGCTTAAGTGAAAACACAAACCTCATGTTTGCATACAATATTTGTAAATTTGCCATGGTATACACCCATTCAAAAGCATACAGTTAAGAAATTTAGAATGCAAATGTCACTGTAATAGGGCAAAACCACTATTAGCATGGTAATGGGGATGTAAACAGTCTGCATAAAGTCATCTGCACGTTATGTTGTACTTATTGTATCATTTTCTAAAGAAACTCCAAGACCTCAGGTGTATATAAATATGTGAAATATAATGTTGTATATAAATAACATGAATAAATGCTGTATGTTAGACATTAGAGTCTTTTCTAGTTTCAAAACTGATGAAGACATTAAACACCAGGCCAAAACACATTGCTTTTAACTCCAGGTAAAGCAAAAACACAACAGAAATAAACTCTCCACAATATCATATAGTGTTTTCAAATAAATAAATAATTCAACCTTGCATGCAACTAAAGATCTATTTTCAAAAGTTAATTCATACACAGTAGTTCAAACCTATATTGTTTTACTGCTTTTACTAGGGTATTTTCAAAAGTATATTACTTCTGCTTCTTCTTATCCAAAATAAATACTATAAAATAAAATGCTACACGTAGAAAATATTTTAATATTTAATAATGATGAAAACTATGAGATATTAGCATTTATTCTCCATAACAGATTGAATGAAACCAAGTAACAACTTCCCCTTTCCCCTCAGTTCTCCTCAGATGACACATTCTACATGCAAAACACATCTAGCAGAACACCACCATATTACAACATTTAACAAGTCATAAATGTAATCCCTAAGGTCAGTTTGTACAGTAAAACACATGATGATGTAGTTTTTTGCAGTGATCTGGCCAGCATCTCAGCACTTTCCAAAAGGATTTATTTGCTGTGTGCCAAACTTTGGTGGGCATAAAAAGTAAACTTCTGCATGATACATACCATACAAGCAAACTATAAAAATAAATTTGATATAGTCAGAAGTTCTCCTCAAACATATGTGTGTGTGTGTGTGTGTGTGTGTGTGTATATATATATATATATGTTTTCCACATTACACAGGAAACAGCTACATCAAAGAAAACACACGAAAGCAACACACATAATTTTTCTTATTTCTAGTAATTCTCAAAATATCTTCTACTAAGTACAACTTAATTTTGTTTACAAGCTTTGGAATATTGAATATGAAGAATTCAGGTGCTGATTGCATATCCACATAGGAGCCTAATCATTGTGAATAAATGTTGTTATAGATACAAAGTATTAAAAATGCAATTATGCATGACAGTTCCTTATCATTAAGTACTTTCAAGCCACTATTTCCATCCGATCAAATGACTATGGCAGGATTTCAAGATTTTTGCCTTGGCTCTGCATTTCTATGAATCAGTGTCTGCTGACTTGTAAAATCCTGCATGATTCATGACATGGTTAAAAGTTTCAGTTCCCAATTAGAATGGGCCCCAGTTGTAACTCTAGAAAATTTTCACTTAGAACTCTCCCAATAAGATGTACATAGTTACTCTGTAAACAAAATATACATGAATTAAGGCTGTAAATGCTAGAAGCACAAAACACTACCTTTCCCTTAGACACCATGTAAGCCTACAGTGTAGTTTGCAAAAAAACAGGAACACATCCGTATCCTATAAGGCCTCTGGTACATCAATGGCATATAAAGGCAAGTCAACCTCCTAGTTTTCAAACTAGAAGGACTCTTTGAAGGAAATACACAACTTCATAGAAGCTGCTCTGTCTCTGAGTGATCAGCTCTCTCTGGGCTATGTAAACACATCTGGGATATATCTTACCTGTTTGCTGTACTTGTTACTGGTTTGACAGCTGTACTCCGAGCAGTGATCTGATCCAATTGAAATGTTGTCTCCTGCTCCCACAAATGTGTTGGCTGGTGGTAGATCTTGTACAGCTTGATGTTTTTTCCCTGCAGTTGGTGACTGGGGGTGAAGCTGGACAGTAGGCAATGGGGAACTGGATTTGTAATGCCTTGCCAGGTCTGGACTGCCAGGCCCACCATTAACAGATCGGTATCGGCCCATGCTTGGGCTGTCTGATAGCTTCTCATTGACACTGTCATATCTCTGTCCGTTTGGTTTAGAAGCTTCGACAGTGACAATACTGCTGTAGAGTGGCTGCTTAGATTTTTTGTTTTTCTTGTCCTTTTTAGGCTTTTTAGATTTGTCATGCTGCTGGGGTGTAAAAAAGTCTTCGTGGTCTTTTTTGCCAGCTTCGTAGCCATTTTTATTTTTGGACCTGCAGTATCTTGCCATCATAACAATTAAAATGATTAGAATCACTGTCATAATGCCAGCAACCACCCCAATGACAATACTGAGTCTCTGTTTGCTAATTTCATAGCTTGGGTCACCAGCTATATCCTGGTTGAGTGGGGTATGCAAACTTCGGACTATCTGAGAGTCAATCACAGTAGCATTGGAAACACTTTCATTGACAAAGACATGCACCAAAGTCGTAGTGGACTGGGAAGGCTGGCCACTGTCATTCACTTGCACAATCAGCCTGTGCAAGCCATAGTGTTTTTGGGTGAGTTTTCCCACTAAGGACACCACACCACTGGTGGGATCAATCTCAAACAGCTTAAAAGGATTCCCTCCCACAATGCTGTAGTTCAAGTCCGCATTGATGCCATCATCACTGTCTGTTGCCAACACGGTAGCTACTACTGTCCTGACATTACTTGAAGGTGGCAGCAACGAGTAGGAAATGTTTCTGGGAAGGGTAACTGTGGGAGCGTTGTCATTTTCATCCATCACAAAGAGAGAGACTGTGGCTGTGGCCGACCTGGGAGGATCTCCCCCGTCTACAGCCTTCACTCTGAAAGTGTATGTAGTCTGATGTTCCCTGTCAAAAGACATTGTGGAGTAAATGGTCCCTGTGTCATTTTCAATAGAAAAAATGTTACTGTTCTCCTCTATATACAGACTCATCTCTGCATTCCGTCCCTTGTCAGCATCCATCACGGTGACCATACCCACAGGGCTGTTGGGTTGCAAGTTTTCCTTCACATAAAAGGTAAAGACATCCTGCATAAACTTAGGGTCGTTGTCATTTTTATCAGCCACCTGTACAATCACCGTGGTGCTGCCTTGCAGCACAGGAATGCCTTTGTCTTTGGCATTAACTTTAAACTCATACCTGTCAGTCTGCTCCCGGTCCAATACTGTATTGACCAGGATGTCCCCAGAATCGGGATCGATGGCAAAAGTCCCCATCACTGAGGAGTCCAGCGAGTAAGCGATCTCTGCATTCTTCCCACTGTCAGCGTCTGTTGCCAGCACCGTGGCTACCCTCTCACCAGGAATGTTGTTCTCTGGAAAGTAAACCTCAACCACCGACTGGCCAAAGACAGGAGGGTTGTCATTGGTGTCTCCCACCTTGACCACCAAGGAATTGTTGCTGGAGAGGCTGGGACTGCCAGAGTCCACAGCTACTATGACCACGTTGAACTCCCGGGTGGCCTCATAGTCCAGTGGGGCCGATGTGTGTAGGAAGTACTTTTTCTTGTTCTGATCGCCCTCTGTGTCGCTGGCTGGCTTAAGTTGGAAAGGCACATCTCCCACTACGGTACAGGTAACTACCCCGTTCTCGCCTTGGTCTCGGTCGGACACCTGAACCAGGGCGATGGGGGTGTCCACTAAGACGTCTTCAGCCACGTTGGCCACCCCGTCCTTAAGTGGGATGCGCCCTATCTTGCGGATTTCAATGGAGGGAACGTTGTCGTTCTCGTCTTTGATGTTGAGAACCACGGTGGCCTTATCGGTCTTGGGGGGCTGGCCGCGGTCACGGGCCATTACTGTGAATCTCAACTGGTTCACTTCCTCGCGGTCGATACGGTGTAAGACACTGAGCCAGCCCGACGTTTCATCCAGGCGCAGTAGCCTTCTTACCGACTCGGTGGCAGCCCCAAAAACATACTCGATCTGTCCATTGACCCCTACGTCCAAATCGGTGGCGCGCAACTGTAGGATGGGGGTGCCCGGAGCGCTGTTCTCAGCCAGGTCAGCCTCATACACGCTCTTCTCGAAGCGGGGGCTGTTATCATTCACGTCGGTGATGAGCACCCGCAAGATGGCCTGCGAGGACCGAGGTGGGTCGCCCCCATCGCGCACTCGGAGGGTCAGTTCGTAGGAATCTCTCTGCTCCCGGTCCAGCGCCCCCTTCACTATCAGCTGCGGTTGTTTCTCGCCGTCTGGAGTGTCTGCCACCTGCAGCTCGAACACACTGCTTCGGCCACTAGGACTAGTCCCGCCGCCACCCTCAGGCGCGTCCAGCCGCCGTTTGGAGCCCCCAGAGCCGCCGCCGCTTGCGCTGTTTCCGCCGCCCCCTGGGTAGGGGGCGCTGTCTGCCGGCCCCAAGCGTCTTCCTTCGCCGCCGCCGCCGCCACCCCCGGGCTCCTGGAGCAGCTCGTAGCGCTCGATGCCATTGCGGCCAAAGTCACGATCGGTGGCCGTGGGCAGCAGGTAGAGCGTGCCTACAGGCCGGTTCTCCTCCACCGTGAGCGTGAGCACCGGCGACGGGAAGGTGGGTGTGTTATCGTTGATGTCCAGCACGATGACCCGACCCTCAAACAGGTCCACCCAGCTTTGCGAGGGCCCTATCACCGACACCTCGAAGTCCAGGAAACATTCGTTCTCGTCGAAGATCATCTGACATTGGGGCAGCTTCTCTCGGTCGATGCGCCGCTCGCTGGTGCTCAGCTCGCCGGTGAGGTTGTCAATCTTCAGATACTCAGAACCAGACTCGAGGCTGAAAGTCACCTCGCCGGAGCCGGTCACGATGCCCAGGTCCGAGGCCACATTGCCGATCCGCACGTCGGCGGGGCCCTCCTCAGCCAGCCGGTACCGGAGCAGCTGCTTGGCGGCGGCCAGGCTGAAGCAGAGCGGCAGAAGGAGACAACAGCCCAAGCACCAGCCGCGTACCCATCCCGTGGTCCGCATCCTCAGCATCTTCTCTTGCTGCTGCTGCTACTGCTCCTTCTAACCACAACCCCCCTCGGCACCCCCTTCCTCCGGGGCTGGCCGCCTGCCCTCCCCTCGGTCCTCCTCTCCGGGAAAGGAAGAAACGAGAGGGAGGGGAGGGAGGGGGCCAGAGTAGGGAGTAGAGTCTGCCGATGGGAGGGGGGCAGTTAAAGATGCTTCTTTTTTTTCTCCTCCTGCTTCTTCCGAAAGTTATTGTTTCATAATTCATGCAATGGGTGCTAATCGCCCGCTCGCCGGCCACCGTTTACTCGCAGTACTCACAGTTCACGGGACATTGCGCGCCACGGGCTCGGTGCCCCCACAAAGTCATCCCGCAGCGGGAAGATCATGAGATCAAGTCCCCAAGCCCTGGGAAGGGGCCGGAACCGCTTCTGTGTGGGCGGCAGAGCCTGGTAGCGGACTGGAGCAAACCTGCAGCCTTCCCCGCCTGACAGCAGTGCTAATCCTTACTGCTACTCGAGTTAAGTCCTATTCACGTTCCAGCCACTCACTCTAAACCCAGGCTCTGTTTAGGCTCCGGAGGTCCAGACAAACATGAGCCGCTTCCTGCTCCAGGCTCTGGGGCGAGCAACAAGCCAGTCTCAACTCTGACTCTTCTTAAGCAGCCGGGAAGCCACTCAACATATCTTGAATGAGAAATTCCACGGCAGGTCGCTTCGGGCAAGGTGCAGCGAAGCCGCCTCGCGTCACAGCTCGGTCTGCGATCGGGTGCTCCCGTCGCGCCAAAGAGCAGCCCGAGCCATCTTCAGAGACGCCCAGAGTCGGTCTCTTCTCACCCCGGAGAGCTCGGGTTTCTCTTTTTTCTTAACAACTCTGCGCAAGGTCATTAGTCACGAAGCAGCCGCCTGAAACCGCAGCAACCATTCGCCCGCGGGGGCGAGAGCCGAACCGTGCGCACCGCGCGGTGCCCAAGTTTGGATTCTCAGCCGCAGAGTCCGTGCCTTCCCTCACCTGCATTCGGCCCGCGTGTTGGAGCTGTGGGATCTGCAGCGCTGTGCGCGATTCAGGGAGGAGATTGCAGCCTCTCTCCCTCGCCCCGCTCTCTCTCGATCCCTCCCCTCCCTCCCTCCTTCTCTTTCTCTCCTCCCTCCGCTTCTCTCTCCTCCCTCCTCTCCTTTCCCCTTCCCCTCCCCCCCCACTCTCTCTCCTGCACAGTCTCTCAGCTTCTTCCAGTCTCAATGCGGGAAACTCGAGCTGAACTTGATCCCTTTGCAGTTCAAAGGTGAGCAAACCTGGCTCCGTGCATCCGCGACATTGGCCCGGTGAAAGCTCACGACCGGGCACTCCTAACGGCAATTAACAAAGATGTCCAATTCTGTCCGGATTTCCAAAGAAAAGCCAAAGGCACTGAGGCGGGGGTGGAGGGGGGAGGTGGAGTCAAACAGAGCTGCCAAGTAGCTTAAAAAAAAAAAAAAAATCTAGTTTGCCAAAGGGAGAAAAAGTGCCAGTCGGTTGTTGTCTCGGAAGTGCCCTGGTGCGGCGGGTGAATTCCGCAGTTGTCTGGTCCGCTTTCGCGTCTAGCAGAGTCTGGGGCGCGCGCTCCCGCCGCCTCTCCGACTGTGGCTGTTCCGAGACACTGAATCGCTACGGGGAAGCTCCTACTCTCGCTACCCTCTAGCCGGAAACCCGCAAGTTTGCATAAAGTGGTGGTTGCTGCGGAAAGCCCGCGGGCTTGGGACTCAGACTTGTCCCTGATGCTGCAGCGGCGGCGGCGGTATCCGAAACTACACAGTTGCGGAGAACCAGGGAGGAGGGCCCAGGGAAGGGAGGCGGGAGGAAGGACCAGCCAGCCGCTGCGCTCACGGAAGCCAGGCTTCGATTCCTGGGGCCGACTGAACACTGCCTAATCTCAGCCCCTTTAAGCAAAAGTCTAGTCTCCTTAGGCAGTTTGGGGTGGGGGTTGGCATGATTGGTTTTCTCCCTTTAGGGCTGGTAGATTTCCTCCTTGACTAAACCAGGCTGCGTGGGTAAGAGCTAAAGTGAGGGTGTTAGTGTACCTTCCTCCCACGTCTATCCTCAGACAATGCCCCCTCCGCCCCAACTCCCACCCGAAACGTGTCTTCGTTTCGCAATTTAGCATATGGGTTAGTGAATTGCTACTGGTAGGCTAAGGGGGATGTCTGAGTTCCGAAAGCCAAGCTTGTGTTCTGCAAAACCATGACCGGCTGCAGTCGTGAAGAGAGATCATCAAACTCCAGTGAGAGCCAGAGAGAGGATCCTTTTTTGGAGCACAGACTTTGGAGGTCTGGGTTGAGGGGTGGGGTGGGGGGAGAATGCCTGCCTTTGTTTAAATGCTTGGAATTCCTGTCATCCCGCACTCACTGGGGATAGACCTTGTGTGCACGCGCCTAGGGAGTAAAACACATGCTAGAAGCCTGGATATTATTTTCTGAGCAGAGCCTGCAGCTTTTAGTAACTGGCAAAGTGTAGCGTCACCTATCTGGATATAAGGGAAATAAACTTTAATGGCAACTTTGTGTACCGAGTATGCTTAACGTCTTTTCTCTCCTTTTGACTTTGTGTCTCGTGATCCTCCCTGCCATTCCCTGGCATGAGGCTTTCCCGGTTCTCAGTCATGACCACCGCAGTCTGCCAAGTCCGATCTCAGGGCTGGTGGTGTTTTTCCGAACCGCAGCCCATTTCTCATTTATTTCACACTGTCGAAGAAAAGATCCTCTACCAAAAGATTAAGAAAGACGGAGGTAGTAGGTGGTATTTGGGTAGCGTCCTTACTATCTAGAAGAGTGTTGCTGGGAATTTAAGGGACCCTTTAAAGACAAATTTACATCCCCAATCCAGTGCTCACAGATCAATTTTACTCTTTGTGAGACGACAGTGAGAAGGCAGGATGATTTAAATAAGTCAAATACCAATAAAGTCTAGAAGCAAAGGAAGCGCGCGGTTGTTTGGAGGAGCGCAGCGAAAAGGAGTGTGTTTGGGGGCGGGAAGTGACAGCGGTTTCCATGCTCTCCGGGGGGGGAGGGGTACACTAAGGACGGAGCCGTGAGTAGTATGTGCCAGGAGCTGCCGAATATTTCCCTGTCCCATAAAGCAGCATCTTTCCGGGAGGGGTGGCTCCTCCTTCTCCTCGGATAGAAAGGCCTTCCCCGTAACCCTCCAGCCGCCGCCACCAGAGCTCTGAGCTCTGTATCTGCAGCATCAGCGAGAAAAGGCTGGCGCGCAGGCTCAGTGCGCACCGCCGCAGTCTGAAGGAGGGGGCTGGCGCCGCAGCGCCTCAGCGACCGACGAAGTGGCAGTAACGCGATGTCCCCCTTACATTTGGAAGAATAGAGGTTTATCTGAATGCCTGCTTTCTCCCGATCCAGATTGGAATGGGAAGGAGGACGTCACCTCCACTGCGAGGCTTTGCGCTGTGCATTCCGATGCTTGGCAGAGTGGCACACTGCGCTCACTCCACTCGTCGCCTTACTAGAATTTTGCAAACTTCAGGCAATCGCGTGGGCAGAAAGACATTATTCACTCCCTTTTCCCTTGCCAGACCATAAACTTGAATAACCCTCCTCTGACTCTTCAAGCATTTTCCCGCCGTTCTTGGCAAGGGTGGAGGGAGGGGCTGCGTGGTTTACTCTTCCCTTGAGTTTGCATATATTCCTTCCACGATGACTGGGGGACAAGGGTGCAGCGCGTCCTTCACAGTGGAGTGGTTTCCTCTGAGAGAGGGAGGTAACCTCCTCCCGCCCTCACCACTTATCCCCACCGACTCTGCCGCGGAGCCAAGCCAGCGTGGGAAATGGGTCCGACGTGTGCAGCATGGAGAGCAGCGGGGCCAGGCTGCTGTTGGGCCAGGAAACCTTGCTCTGCTCCCTCCCCCACCAGTCGCCAGCTCCGACCTTTCCGCCAGAGCAGCCAAGAAGTGGCAGCTCCTTTGCCCCCCAGAGCGGTTCCTGTGGACCAGAATGGAATGGGCGGGAAGAGGGTAAAGGGGGGTAAAGGGGGTGACACCCTCCTAGCGCCCTTGCGGCGGCCGCTGCTCCCAATCCTCTTCCGCCCCCTGTCTGGGAGCTGACACCATCGCTCCAGCCTCCAGCCGGTGCGCAGGGTGAATGAAGGCGAGCAGCAGCCCCCCCCCCCCCCCCGCCCCATTTCCGCAGTCTTAGAGCCAGTGTCACAAGTGCTCAGCAATTTCATTAAATGGAACCCAGGGACTTAATCCTCCCAGTAGCAGACCTCACCAGGGGAATGTGATATCCGGATTCTCTCCCACCCACAGACCCCACCCGGTCTCTCAGACCCGAGGCTGCTTTTATCTTCTCAACCTGAGAGGCAAGGTTCACGAGGAAATGGGATCAAAAAGTGTAACCGGCTGCAAGAAATTAAAGAGGCTGCAGTTGCTACTGCCGCCGCCGCCGCCGCCTCCGCCGCCGCCTCCGCCGAGGCTTCCCTGGCAGACAAAACCGAAAAGGAGTAGTGTTCTAAAGACTGCCTTGATCAGTGACCGGACGTCATCATTTGGAGGAAGCAAAATGTTTTAGGGAATATTGAAACGTTTGCGATGCACGTTTCTTTTCTTTGTTATTTAAAAGGAAATGCCCCGTGATAAGCATACATATAAAATAAAACAGACATAAAAATGAAATTGATTGAAATCCAGATATCGCTATGCTAATATATGTCAAAGAAAATCCGGATTGCTTTTCTTTGCCAAACATTGTCCTCCAAACTTCAAGTACTTTTTCAGTTAAGAATGTCGGTGACAGAGCAGGGTTGGGGAGGAGGGAGGGGTTGGATAATGTTTGGGGCTCTTTATGTGGCTTAAGCCTTTAATAAAAGAAGACTGGCAAAAAGTAAGGACAACAAAGTTTGCAGTAAGGTTAAGAAGTAAGTGCCAGCGGCAGGGTTTCAGGGTCGGGAGTCTTTCATTTATAATAGACGCTCTATTATTCACAAGAATACGAGAAAAAGGTTAAATACAGTAAGCATGATAGCCAGTCCTGGAGAGAAATATAAAGCAGTAAGTACAAAGGGAAAGGGAGAAAGTGACTCAAGAACTCCACCAAGGGACAAACAGAGGAAATGACACCCGATGTCTCTAAACGCAGTGACCTTAAGAAAAGGTTCTCTTGCAGGACCTCTTCTGTAGGTGCAGATGCTTTCTTGCCTACCTTATCAGCGATCTCCCAACTACTTTCCGTAAATTTGATACCTCAGTCTTCCTTCTCAGTATTTATAAACACTACCTCACTAAGCATACACTTTTAAACAGCAGATATAGCAATTTGTAAATGTCTAGTAGCAAAAACCGAAAACAAACAAACAAACCAAACAAACAAACAAAAACAATTCGAGTTCTTTAGTAGAGACTTTTGGTTACTTTTTTTTTTTTTCAGCTTGAAATACATGGGTATAGTATTAAAGTGTGGTAGACTGAAATGTTGGAATAATTCATTGCGATAACAGCCTTTTGATGGACATTAAAACTCAGCAATTTAAATAAGGAAACCACAGACTTCCTTTTAGGCAGGTAGCAACTGCTTCCATCAGTGGTTATTTAATTGGTCTCTAGCCAAGAAATAACATCTTCTGTGCTATTTAAATCTTGTATGTAAGCTATATATTACAGAAGTAAAAGAACACAAGTTAGATGTTGCACTAAACTGATTCCTACAGTCTACTGGCTAACTATAAACACAGAAACAAGGCTGGCGTGATAGCCATGGTTTCAAAGATGAAAAAAAAAATCCTTGCAGATAAAATTTGTATAAACATTCACTCATAAACTGTGATTTTCAGATTTTGTTAGAATGTTTTAAAATAATTTACAGAACTTGATAGAAAAGGTTTCTACTTTAAAATTGGCAAAGATTTATGGTTGATTGTTTTTCCATTTATACAGTTTTAATTTGCCAAAATAGTCAATCCACACAGGTTTCCATCTTACGCGTCACATTAGAAAGGTCCAACTAATTACACTGAGAGAGACATTGTGCCTTATTTACGACAATTTATGGGATATTTCAAATTTATTAACATTTCACATATTCTCAACAATCTTAAGTATGTGAAGAAAAAGGGATTTGGCCAACTTTAGGTGATCATTTGGGGAAAGACTTTTTGGCAGTTTAAAAGCAATTCATTCTACTGAGCATCATTTGAAGCTATCACTTGTCAATAATTATGGTAAATTTGAATGTTCCAGTGCAGTCTGCAGGATGGACTGGACACATGTATGATCTCTTCATTATAGACACAGGATATATCAAAGGTAACTGTAAGCAATTAACATTGACGAAATATATGTGTGTGTGTGTGTGTGTGTGTGTGTGTGTGTGTATGAAAAATCTGAGGGAAGAGGATCTCATTAAAACAGCCCAAGCAAAGGTTGCAATAATGACCATGCTTGTACAAGAAACCATTGAAAATTATGAATTACTTGTAAAATGCTAACTCCATTTTCTTATCTTAATTTCCCACATTGTTTGGGTCAGAATTGTTTAAAACAATAATTGGTTACTTTAGCAATAATGAAATTTCCAATGATTATCATTGAGATTGTTTATTGACTTGGGCTTTAGTCGTAAGTTGGGCTAGCAGTTCTGAGACCCCTGCAGGCAGGATGAATCTGTTTTCTAACTTTGGGCCACTTGAGTGGAAGGGGAATTGAGTGGCTCTCTGAAGTAAATAGCTTGCCTCTCTGTAAGTAAAGCTGTTTACTAATCTCACTAGAGCCAATATCCAAGGATCATCCATGAGTTTCAGAAACCAGCACTGTATTTTAGCTGCTTGTTCCGGTACTCACCTGATGGAACCTTCCAAGTAAAGTGGATTAAAAAGACTTTTATGAAGATTGACACCACAGGTTTCATTTGTAGAGCCAGATAAAACCTCAGGTACACTATTCAGTGATGGGTAGACACACAGTTCTATTGGCAAGATAAGTTTTTCATAAAAGTGCTGAAACATACCTGATGGCTTTTTACATTGGTATTGTTAAGCTATTTTTCTTACTTGGAAATACTAAAGAGCTTAGCACCTTGAACAAGGCTTTGAATAAAGTATTGTCAAGTGACCGTGAGATGTGAGTCTAAAAAGAAGTCTTATATTTGTGGTGCTGTAGTTGATTTCCTGCTTTGTCTGTGTAGCAAATTCTTAGTAATGTCTCCAATTGACTGGGGGGGGGGGGGAAGCAGAGACTCTGCCTATAGTGTTATAAACTGTTACACAGCCTTATAAGATGCAAATGTGAGAATTTAGTTTGACTATTGGAGAAAACATTAATTTTTTTTTTCTATAAGTAAATGACAGGAATGGTTAATAGCAGTCTGTTTGGTCAGTAACCATTTCTACAGTCAACAATGTGCACCCAAATTCAGCACTGAAATTAGGTTCTTTTTTTTCCCCTGAAGGTTTCTCTGCTTTCTCCAGATGTTAGATATAGCTTTAGCCTTTCGCTCTGCTTGCAGAGCGAAAGCATAGCACCCAACTCTGCCTTTTTCATGCTATAAAGCTTGCCTTTTCATACAAAGAAAAAGCATTGTTCCTAACCTTCTTTTAAAATACCAGACATGAGGACAGAATACGGTGAACTTGAAAAGGTATCTTTGAACATTAGGTAGAGCTCCCATTTCCACTTTATTTTTTTCCTGTATTATCATGATTTTCAAAGTTCTATAAGCCAGTGTGCCTTCCACCACCTTAGATGTCATGATCCTTGTTCCCTCCGTCCTGAGTTACTCCCAAGCTTACCTTGACACTTATAGAACTTAGAGTAGCTCTCATCTGCACCAGCATCTTCCAATATTTTCAAGCAGCACTGGGGAGGGGTGTGCTTTCACGGTCAAGGATTTTGATACTTGCAAGAGTAAGAATTTCAGTTATAAGAGATTAAGAACTAAAATTCCTTTCAATCCAGGTTCCTCCTTGTCACACCCGTGACTTAAATTGTGCTTAAAATGCCACCTGCTTTTTTAGGTCACTTTTTAACGGACTCTGCAAATGGTAGAGTGGAGAAGGTCGTACTTATGGATGGAGTGTGTTAATCTGCACGACTGTGGATTCACACTTGCTTCTGTTCGTGATTAAGTAACATTGAGCTCCGAAGTGTAACAGCTTTTAAGAATTTCCCCAGCATCCACTTTGCCAGCTTAGAAACTATAGAGGTGACATAGAATGTGTCTGAGAGAGAGAGAGAGAGAGAGAGAGAGAGAGAGAGAGAGAGAGAGAGAATTTCCTTTTGATGTTAAAAGGACTCAGGAAACATGGGCAGCATAAAGGTCTACTTTAACTGATGACACTTGGGAATCCACAGCTGCAGAGTTTTAAGTTCAGTTTTTGTTCCTCACAATAAAATATACCCCCAAAATAATTGAACTCTCATGTATCCCTTCCCCTAAAGTAGGGAAGTGTGAGTCTGGTAGAAGTAGGAAAATCAGCAGTAGTAAGCAGTAAGCACCTGGATAAGATGCACAGGCACTGTAGTGAAACTGTCATCCTTCCATTTATTCTGCTAAGTCTTTTGTTCTAGAAGTACATCTTGCTTCCCTACAGCCCCTATTAAGATGGTATAGAAGCCCCCCCCCCAAAAAAAAACCATCTTCTAGGGTTTCTCTGTCAAACTCCTTGCATGTGATGGAAATTAAATATGTTTTGTGTTTTCTGCTAATCTGCCTTTTGTCAGTTCCTTTTACACTATCAAAAATCAAACCTAAGAAGCTAAGAGAAAAATTTTCTCTTTGACTACACTGACCAGAGCAGATTCTCTTTTCTTAGTAATTGTTTAGGAAGGCAGCAGATAAACAATGAAAGTCCCAGTTTTTAAAAGTATGTGTATGCTTTAAATATAAACTAAATCTTACAAATCTTGCAAGCTGGCACATGACTTTAATACCATCACTCAGGGCACAGAGGCAGATGGATCTTTGTGAGTTCTAGGTCAACCTAGTCTATATCCAGGGCTACACAGAGAAACCCTATCTCAAATAACCAACCCTTCTCCAAAATTCTGCAGTCACCATTATACAGAGAACATACAGGACATCTGAGATATGTACATCCCGATACAACCATGCCCCTGCCTCCTCTGCCCATTCTCTGTCCCCCCGCCCCCGTAACCAAAGAAGAGTGGTATAGCCATGCCCCTGCCTCCTCTGCCCATTCTCTGTCTCCCCCCCCCCCCCCCGTAACCAAGGAAGAGTGGTTTTCCCAATAGACAACAGTAGAAGCTAAATTGTGCTAATGCTCCCACAAGACCATTCTTTCTGGAATACAGAGACACCATATTACCAAACCTAATTCCCTTCTGAGCACAAGTACTATGCTGAGGTGTCCTTACATTCAGTTAAAAGGAAACATGGGCAGCATAAAGGTCTACTTCAAGCTGATAACACTTGGGAATCCACAGCTTCAGAATTTTAAGTGCACTTTTTGTTCCTCACAGTAAAATATACCCCAAATAATTCAACTCTCATGCATCCCTTCCCCTTAAGGAAGGACTTATACATTTGAGATGTTTAAGCTAACAGTTTCTACTGGTCTCCACCTTCCTCTCATATTATCCAAGTCATCTAGAAGAGGAGACAGGCCATTTTGGACCCTCTAGACTAGTCCTTCTGTCAACTGAATACCATCTGTCAATTGAGATTACGGGAGCCAAAGCCTTGCCTGCCTGGACCTGGTCCAAGTCCCTGACCCTTAGCACCAGGGTGAGAGCTAGACTAGTTATACAGGCAGTGCATTTCGGAAAGAATAGTTACTGAGCAATAGGCTCCTGGAACTTGAGTGTTCTATTTGTTCATTTCATGGATATTGAACAACAATAGTAGATTTAATAACAAAAAATGTTAGTATCATGGTTCATTTTAAATTGTGCTAATGCTCCCATTAGCACTGGTGTTAAGCTCCCACTGGTGTTAAGACACCAGTCTTAACACCTTCCATATGGCTAACATTTAATCTTTGAAGATTATCAGATAGCAGTTTTCAAAGTTATTAGATTATGGACATTGTTTATTACACTGGATAAAAGAGGATGTTGAAATTTAAGAACTTAAAGATGTAGAGGCATTATGGCTACTAAGTGGCTTGGACCAGGAGATTCAATTTTGTTCTGTTAGATTTGAAAACCTTGCACTGATTTATTGTAAACAACTCCCATGGTGATGGAAGACTAATATAATTAGTGCATAAAACTTTACCCATAAGTGGACCCTCTGACCATTGTTCTTGTGTATATAACCTTATTTAATTAATCTTGTGAGCTTTTGTAGTCCTACTAAAACTCTGTTATAAATACAACTAATTTTAAATGGCTGTGCTCAGGGTTCTCTGAGCTATAGTTTTGGTTACAGCTTTTTAAAAATAGAACTGCTTCCCAGATAAAAGCAAATGTCTCATTTGTTCTTTTACTTTTAAAGGCAACACATTTAACTTTAAAAGTTTTGAAGGAAGCCTTCAATGTGAGGAGTGTTGTTTCCAGAGGTGACACATGATCAATAGTTATGAAAAACCCTACTCGTGGTTTCTTTGCTACATGTATTTTATCTTTGTGAGCAGTCCACAGGAGTAGCATTAGGATGAATTCTCTTGGTTTCCCTTTATTCTCAGAATGAGAATCTCTTTAAGGCCTTTGTTCTACTTTATGTCCATTAGAAGGCCTTAAAAAAAAAAAAAAAAAAAAAACAGGATGACAACCAATCTTATAATAGTGACGGAAGTAATTATAATTGTGGAACAATTGAAGGGAAAGGGGAGGGGCTTGAGGCAGAGTCTCCTTATGTAGCCCAAGCTGGCCTGGGATTCATGAATCTCCTTCCTTAGTCTCTTTATTGAGGAAATTACAGGTGAGTGCCATCACCTGTGACATAATACAAATATTTGATTAGATACTTATGCCCCAAGAATATAAGCTACAGATGTGTATAAAATTATTTAATAAAATAACCTTTTGGATTAAGATTTGTGTGTATATACTTTTGGATTATTTCTCTCTCTTTAGACTATAGAGCCTAAGGGGCAGATAAACAATATACAGAAAATGTACTCTACTGAATTCACATTCAAATAACAAGGACTATGTTCATCAGTGGCCTAAAACTCTTTGTTTGTCACTGTTAATTATTGACTAAAGTACATAAATGTTTATATTCCAGCACAAGGAAGTGTATACTACCAGGAAATCTAGAAGTCAGGATGAGCACATGGATCTGTAGGCCAAAAACATATAAGCAAAAATGGTATGTCTGTCCTTGGTTAAAACATTTAGGAACCAGAGCAGTTTCAGTATGCTCTCTCTCTCTCTCTCTCTCTCTCTCTCTCTCTCTCTCTGTCTCTCTTCCGATTCGTTCATTACACTGACAGAGTTGGACTCTACAGACTCCTAGTTTTCTGGGTTTCTTTTTGTTTGGGTTTTGTTGGTTTGCTGTTGCTTAAGAATTATTTAGTTGTTATTTGAGTGCTGTCAATGATGTACACCATCATGTCAGAAGAGGACATTGGATCCCATTATAGCAGGTTGTAAGCCACCATGTGGTTACTGGTAACTGAATTCAGGAAAAGCAGCCAGTTATCTTAACAGATGAGCCACCCTCAAACCCAGTTTCCTTTTTAACTGATTTAACTGGATTTCCTTGGGTTCCCTAGTGTATTTAACAAGCTGACAATCCAGGAAGCAAAGGTTTAGAGATCAGGAACAACACTGATGTTAAATTCTGATCTGAAATCTGTCAGGCTTGAGAGCCAAGGAGAAATGATGCTTCCATCATGTTCAAAGGACAGAATAAAATAGTATTGAACCTCTCAGGCAAGGTGGGTCTGGCGGAGTTGGGCAATGGAATTAAATGAGATAATAGTGAATTAGAGAAAACTGTGTTGTATGAAACACTTAAAGCATTGATAAAATTATTTTTTAAAAGATTAAGGAAATAACTTAGGTCATGATATATACTTCTATATTGTGCATGCATCATTGTTAATATCTTTTTGTATTCCCTGTTGTACAAAACAAACAAACAAAAACCTTTTATTCTATTCAAAATTATAATTGATCCATTTGAGAGCCACCCACATTGGAGAAGGCAAGTTTCTGAGCTTAGTCTGTTTATTCAAATGCCATTCTTATTCTAATATTACACTAAGGTCAATCTCAGCATACTGTTGGACAGAATATATAAGAACCCTATGGACCAGTTAATTGGACACATTGAATCAACCCCACAACATATAAATATATGTGCGTCATAGCTTGAAGAAATCCAGAGTGTTTAGCTAATAGGTAGACTCCAGAGAAGTGCCTAATGTGTTTTGGTAAATCCAGCCTTTTGACATGCTATGGAAATTGTATCAAGTATCCTTCAAGCAAGTAGTAAACGCTCATTTCCATGATTGGTCATGGAGATTGTAGATGAAAGGATGAAAACTGCTCACAAATATGAGATTACTACAGCATAACTACTATGCGGACTTCGTGGGAGTGGAAAACGAGTCCTTGCTGTTTGTATATGCCAGGGTTTAGGGAGCATTTGTATAAGTGGGAAGATCTAGCTTGTTCTGAGGGACATAGCCTCCTGATCAACAAACCATATGGTTTTGGCAATGTTGCTTGGAGAACATACACTTTATAATTTCATGTTTGCCAGTTTCAAATAGAGAAATATAAATCCATGAAAGTAAAGCCATTTCCTCCACAGCCCCCCCATCTCAGTCAACTAACTATACACTCTCAACTTTCAACTTTTCAACAGTGAAGAATCTGTTTCCCTTATATTAATTCATACACATCTTAGTTCAGTAACTGTTCAAAAGAAGAATAAAAATATGTATCTAATTCATGAAGGATTGTTTCTTCGTAATTTATTTTCATACAATTGTGCCAATACTTAGGATTTGTTACTTGGGAATGGCAGCATGGCTGATGATTAGCACATTTCATGCATAAAATCCAGCTTTGATCTAACTTATTTACCTATTCCATCCCTAGATAGCAACTGTAAGCATGTAAATCTGGAAGTAGACATTGGGAGATAAGTCATATCTGCATCTTGTGTTTTAGACATATTTTCATTAGTGCTTTGAGAATTTCATACAATGTCCCTGCTCTTGCTTGCTCCTTCCCCTAACTCTTTCCAGATCCACCTGCTCTTGCTTGCTCCTTCCCCTAACTCTTTCCAGATCCACCTTTACACAAACAACTTTGTATCCCTTGCTGTTTCAGTCCCTTGATCTGACTACAATCAGTCTTGGACAATAATAACATATACATTACAAATTTAATTCATTTGGTATAAAAATATTCATGGCTTATCTTATGAAGAAGCCTATTCATGTACAGTATGACTGACTATGATCTAAAATTACTGAAGACATTATGAAAACTGGTCAATTAGAGCTGACTATCTAATAAGTATAGCCGTCTTCACATTTGTCATTTTAAAAAGGCTGTACAATTATTCCTATGATACTGCAATTTCTGTGAACATCATTGGATTCCCTCATCAACGTGCTTGAGATATTTTTGTAACTATTTCTTTCATCCCTTGAAATGGTCAAATGGCATTCAGAACCTCTTTATGTGAATTAAATGTCTGACAGAGCTGGCGAATATCACATTTATTCAAATAATAAGTTCAAAGATCTTATTTTATTTTGAGTCTTTTGTAGTTAGTAAAAGTGACTGTGAGGGCATTTATAAAGAAAAGTGGCCTAAAGAAATTTCAGAATGTATTAGATCATTGGAATTCATTCACAGTTGCCCAATAGACTACTCATAGGCCAGTTACTCATGATTGATTTAACTGTGTCTATGTACATGAGTATATATGGCGACTATCTTCTGGAAATCTAAGGTAAAGACCTAAGCTGGGTAGTAAAGAAGGAACCTAGGGTGGTAGAAATTTGTGATCTGTATGTGGCGTGTGTGTGTGTTCCACGTATGTATTGTTACTTTCAGGGGTCGGAGAAAGGTGATGGATCTCCTGAAGCTGGAATTACAACAGTTGTGAGCTACCTGAGGTGAATGCAAGAAGCTGAAATAAGGTCCTCTGAAAAGCAAGAAGTACTCGCAACATCCAACATCTCATCAGCCCTTGTTTTCTATTTTATGAAATGCTCAGTGGATAAAATGCCTGCCAAAACAAACTGTGAGAATTAGAGTTCAGATTCCCAGAATCCACACAAAAAGCAAGGCAGGCATGGCAGGTGCCTGTAATCCTAGAAGTCCAAAGCAAAGTCAGGGGACCTCCGGGGCCAATGACGAGCTAGGGAGTTGGCAATCCAAGGATCACTTGCCTCAATAAATAAAGTAAACCAATGAAAGAAGATACTGGATATCAACTTCAAGCCTTCACAGGAATATGCACACATAAACATGCATACCAAACAGAGGTACACCCCAATACATGTAAATACACATATACATCTATGTCATACAGACAACAAAAACGACTAGAAAACATGAACTAGTTTATTTTAATTTGGAAGCATTTTCGTCCAATCTGGGGAACTAAAACATTAATACAAGCAAGTGGTATGATATACAGGGTAGCCAAGATATAGTGGATTCTGAATCAATGTGCTGTGATATGTTAAACAGTACTATATTTGTAGTAAGGGATAGCTACAGATTTTCTTTATTTATAAATAAATAAAGGGAGGGGTAAACTGGATAAGACTAGTAACAGATTTGTTTTTTAACTTTCTGGATGGGACAGAATGAAAGAAACTATTTTGGACACACCTTGCTGGACAAGTGAAAGGAAAAATAAAAGTACTGTCTGATCATAAGGTATATATTTTTTTCTTAAAAGTATGGAACAGAAGAGCTACCATTTGGAAGAGTCATAGTGAGGACTTAATGAGACCATGTATGTAAAGTTCCCAATATAGCAATCAATGTACGACTTATGCTTCACAAGTGTTAGTTTTCTTTCCTTGTTCATTGAATGCTTTGGGTCATCATTTGCATATTTATGGGTATAAGATAAAAATGAATAATTCAGAATTGATATGTAGTATAATGAGACAGAAGAGGAAGAAGAAATATGATCTAATCAAAATGGGCTAGTCATAATCTCTTGACTTTGAAAAATATTAGCATACTTAAGTCATATTTATACCAAGCTCTTAACTTTTCATACCTATGTATTTTCTTTTATCTTTTGAATAGCCCCATGGTTTTGATCAGTCAGGTTATCATCACCATATACTTAATGAAAAAATTGCTGGTTTTGACTTGATCACAACACATCACTATTTTGTGCAGGAATCTCCAAGACAGAAGTTCTGTGCTTGGCAGATGACTTCTATGTTGGCTTTTAATGCTTCTGGCCTCCTGGTATTCATGGCTTTGTAAAACCATTGCTTCTGATGTTGGCCAACCCTGAGTTGCTTAAAATAATATTGTGAAAAAATAGGCATTATTACCAACAGTAGGTTCAAAAGGCACTGGGTCCTGCACATGGACTCTCTTGATTTCATCTTTAACTACTTCTACATTTTGTGTTAGCCCTAGTGAAAAGTCCAAATGACAAAATCAGATTATAAGTGGCCAACATCTGGAAAAGCTTGTAAACCAAGTGAATGAAGCTGTGTCTTCCTGGGCCTGGAACTAACCTTGAAAGTGAGCTTAGGAAAGCTCCTCTTTCCCGGAGGATATGCTTAACTCCGTAGATATACATCTAATCATCTATCTAGTAGAGCTTAACTGAGTGATTGCTGAGGCCTTTGTGCTATAGTTTCTCCCCAGATGAATGACTACCTCTAAGGGGTTGAGGTTTATATTACAGGAGAGCACAGGCAAAGGCATCTGAAAGAGTTTAAGCAGAGAAAGAAAGTAATAGATAAAACATGTCCAGCAGATTGAACCATGCCGTGTAAGGAGATGGGAAAGGGAAAAGCCAGAAGCTGAAAGGCCAGGAAAGCAGGAACCAAGAGTGGTTGCCAAAGATCAGAAAGGGTAGAGTAGTTAAAATCGCTGTTATATAGGAATCCAAGAACCTGGGAGAAGGAAAACCTACTCATGGGCTGGAGAGTTTAGGTAGGGGACAGACTATACCAGCAAGCATGATTTGGTAACAGGTACTGCAAGATGCTGGGAGAATCTGTTAGGCAAGGTCTGCTTTGATATGTTAAATAAGCACCTTAGTTAGCCATTGTCTTTAGTATAACAGCCCATGTTCTCTAGAATTCAGATTTCTAAAATAAAATAATAGAACTGAGAGCATCTTCTGAAAAGAATAAGGATCAAGCTCATCTAGCATGATTAGAATTGTGGTAGCCTATAAAGATACTCAAAATGTTATTGTTTTCATTTCCTCACTGAAGTAGGAAGAACAGTGAATATTGCAAATAGAGATAAAAAATTTTAAAAGCCATTAATCTGTGATTATAAATATTAGCCTAGGCTATTAAAAATGGCAGTCTTCTTTTAAAACTAAAACTCATATCAACACCCTGAAGATGAAAACGGTGTCATTGGATTCCATTTCTTTCCTCCCCTGAACATATTAATTTAATTTCCTTTCTACAGTTTTAACTATTACTTGTTTCCTTAATGGGCTTATCGAGATAGGGGGGTGAAACACATGCCTTTTAAGCATCAGCTTCTCATAGCCCAGGAGTTGCTAGTGGAGAAGAAAATGAAATGGGCTCATTTAGCTGCTGGAATTGCTTTTATTCTAAGGATTCTTTTCTTATCTGTTTGGCAGTGCTTTTCACCATTATCCTGTGATGCAGAAACATAAGTGCTTGAACCATAAAGACCCTCAAATTGGACCCTGGGGTTTTGTCAGCCATGTTCTTCATCTTCCTCTACAGCATTCACAACCAAACTGCTGGGGAATGACAGTAACACAAGTACCACTCCTAAAATAATAATCTGAGCAATGTTTTTGTGATGTCATTATTTAAACATGCTATGCCAGAGATATAGGCGGATGACACTGTGTCTATTCATATTATCAGAATTTATTGCAAGCTGGGTCAATTTGCTAGGCTGCAATTTGCCAAATAATCTTATTTTTTTCTTGATAGCTGGTTATTGCCAAATATGGGTTATTTTATTCCAGTCTTATTTAGTAATATTAATTTTCAGATCAGACATCACATTCTGCCCAATAATTATATCTGTGTCTGTGTCTATATGAAGTCTACCGAATAGCTACAAAATGGTTAACAGGGCCACTGTCTTGAGAGAGTTCAAATACACCTTAGAGAAATTGAAGAGGAAGGTTTGGTATCAATGCAGAGAGTCACTGCAGGTGGTTTGATAAGATGCTGAGAAACCCACCAGAGATCTGCTACAGCTGATGAACAGCTTCAGCAAAGTGACCAGATATGAAATTAACTCAAGCAAATCCTTCCTATACTGGAAGGATAAACAGGCTGAGAAAGAAATTAGGGAAATTATACCCTTCACAATTGTCACAAGCAATATAAAGTATTTTGGTGTGACTCTTACCAAACAAGTGAAAGATCTGTATGACAAGAACTTCAAGTCTCTGAAGAAAGAAACCGACGAAGACCTCAGAAGATGGAAAGATCTCCCATGCTCACGAATTGGCAGGATTAATATAGTTAAAATGGCCATCCTTCCAAAAGCAATCTACAGATTCAATGCAATCCCCATCAAAATTCCAACTGACTTCTTCATAGAGTTAGAAAAAGCAATCCTCAAATTCACATGGAATGACAAAAAATCCCAGGATAGCAAAAACTATTCTCAACAATAAAAGAACTTCTGGGGAAATCAGCATCCCTGACCTCAAGCTGTACTACAGAGCAATAGTGACAAAAAAACTGCATGGTATTGGTACAGCGACAGGCAGGTAGATCATTGAAATAGAATTGAAGATCCAGAAATGAACCCACACACTTACAGTCATTTGATCTTTGACAAAAGAACTAAAACCATCCAGTGAAAAAAAGACAACATTTTCAACAAATGGTGCTGGTTCAACTAGAGGTCTACATGTAGAAGATTGAGAATTGATCCTTCCTATCTCCCTGTAAAAAGCTCAAGTCCAAGTGGATCAAGGACCTCCACATAAAACCAGATACGCTGAATCTAACAGAAGAGAAAGAAAGTGGGGAAAAGTCTCAAACACATGGTCACAGGGGAAAAATTCCTGGGGAAAGAAATTCCCCTGGGGAATTCCAGGGGAAAGATCAAGAATCAGCAAATGAAACCTCATGGAATTACAAAGCTTCTGTAAGGCAAAGGACACTGTAAATAGGACAAAACGGCAACCAACAGATTGGGAAAAGATCTTTACCAATCCTATGTCCCATAGAGGGCTAATATCCAATATATACAAAGAACCCAAGAAGCTAGACTCCAAAGATCCAAATAACCCTTTCAAAAAATGGGGAACAGAGCTAAACAGAGAATTCTCAACTGAGGAAACTCGAATGGCTGAGAAGCACCTAAAGAAATGTTCAACATCCTTAGTCATCAGGACAATGCAAATCAAAACAACCCTGAGATTCCACCTCACACCAGTCAGAATGGCTAAGATCAAAAACTCAGGTGATAGCAGATGCTGGCAAGGATGTGGAGAAAGAGGAACACTCCTCCATTGCTGGTAGGATTGCAAGCTGATACAACCTCTCTGGAAATCAGTTTGGCAGACCCTCAGAAAAATGAACATAATACCACCTGAGGACCCAGCTATTCCACTCCTGGGCATATACCCAGAAAATGCTCCAGCATGTAATAAAGACTCATGCTTCACTATGTTCATAGCAGAGCAGCCATATTTATAATAGCCAGAAGCTGGAAACAGCCCAGTTGTCCCTCAACAGAGGAATGGATACAGAAAATGTGGTACCTTTACACAATGGAATACTACTCAGCTATTAAAAACAATAACTTCATGAAATTCTTAGGTAAGTGGATGGAACTTGAAAATATCATCCTGAGCGAGGTAACTCAGTTACAAAGGAATGAACACTGTATGTGCTCACTGATAAGTGGTTATTAGCCCAAAAGTTCGGAATACCCAAGAGTCACTTCACAGCAACCATTGGGCTGAGCGTGAGGTCCCAGATGGAGGTGTTGGAGAAGGGACTGAAAGAGCTGAGGGAGTTTGCAGCTCCATGGAGGGAGCAACAGTGTCAACTGACCTGACCTCCCGATGCTCCAGGAGACTGGATCACCAAACAAAGAATACACATGGAGGGACCCATGGTGCTGGCCACATATGTGGCAGAGGAGGATCTTGTTAGCCCATCAGGGGGAGTAGAAGCCCTTGGGCCTGAGGGTGTTAGATGCCCCAGTATAGGAGAATGCCAAGGAGGGAAGATGAGAGTGGGTGGGTGAGTGGGTGGGGGAATACCCTTATATTAGCAGGGGAGGGGGAGGGGATAGGGCGGTTCCTAAGGGAAGTTCTGGAAAGGGGGAATCATTTGAAATGTAAATAAAGTATCAAAAAATAAAATAAAATAAAATAAAATAAAATAAAATAAAATAAAATATACTGAGAAACACAGTTGGAGAGTTGCTGGAGGTCAAGGAAGTGCTGCTACCACTGAGGTCTAGCTGAGCTACAAGGTTGAGTCGAACTGCAGAGGTGACAGACTGTGGAGGCAAGGTGAAGGACAAGTCCAGACACATTAGTGTATACCTATATTGTGTACAGCTATGATTTCAATCCCTGTGGAAATCAACTTGTTAGACCCTTGAAGCACACACTGCGAGATCAGACAATAGGTAGATAGGCGTAAGTGTCCTTTTGCTTATGGCGTTCAGGTGAGAGTATTAGAGGCATCATTTATCAGTTGTGTGTGAAATTCTCAGAAATAGTTTATTGCTACAGTGCTGTGTATTTTCACAGGTGCTCTCCTGTTTGCAGTGTATTTGGCTCAGTTTACAGGCATTGCCTTTTATTTTTAACAATATGTTATCAGTCTGCCCCAATACTTTGTGACAGGGCAAGACATTGCAAAAGCTTCTCTGTCTTGTATTCTTGCTGAGGCCATTTCAGGTTTACATAGAATTTGATCTCCTTGATAGAGAAGCCCTCGGGAATCTACTCAGCTTTCTTCTAGGAACCAAAGTTCAAGATGTCCTTGCTCACTTAGCATTTGCTAAGACTGCCTGTTTGTTCAGAATCCTCTACAGCTAAATTTTTTTTTTTTTACGGATATATTCCTTTAATTATGGAACTGTAAAATTTCTTTAGTTCAGTCTATGCTTGTATGACACAAATGTTCAAGAATCTGCCACCCACCCAACCTGGTTCTCAGGCTCACTCGTTGGCAGTCGGCTGCCTGAACGCATGTGGCTCTTAGCATCCTCAGACAGTTAAATGAAGAAATGCAGCACTGACTGTGTGTGTGAATACATAAAGAGAAAACCACAGCATTCTTAATTCTGGCCCAAGTGATAAGCCAGAGGACAAGCCCTTACAGCTAACTTCTTATCAGCTCTTCTGTTTGCTTAAAACTGCTTGCAATAACCCCTGTAGCTGCTGAACAAGATGCCAAGACTTGGGTTCTGTCTTTGAAAACCCCATGTTCTAGACATTTGGAGTCATACCTAGGTCTCTGAATATTGATGTGGTCCCAGCTAGATGCAACAAAGACTTTCAATTGGTTATAATCTTTGCATGATCATCTCTGGTGAGCTACTAGACAGATAGTGGTATTTATGTGCCAACAGAGGGATAGTCCTGCCTCTGCATTTGCACTTGAAGTACAAGGCCCAGCCTGAAAAGCACTGTTTGATATAAGATGAAGTAGTTACTTAGAACTTAGGACACACAGTCTTGAGTATATGTCCACCCACGAGACATATAGAATTTAACTTGAGAATGGACATCAAAAAAGATCAACTAGAACCAATTTCATCTTATGAGGGATAATTGAAACCAAACCATGGAATGGTCGATTAGTGATGTATTCAGATAAAATTATTCAAAGGCATGGTAGAAAATGTCAAAAGTTAACTAATGTCATGTTGGGTCTGGTTTGCTCATCACTAATTTACCACTTGGGAAGCTACAGCAGGATGAATTATGTTGCAGCCCTGCCTTGGTTACACAGAAAAACTGCCTGAAAGTTACCATCAATGTAGGGTCAGTCTGTTATGCCATCTGTCCTACAACTACCTAAAAAGCTTTGAAATGATAGAAAATAAGTTCTTACACATGGTTACCTGACACTAAATCTCTTCCACTAGAAACCACCCTGAGTCCATACTCATAGACATAAATAAAAAGAAAGATGGCTTGCTGTAGTCTTCTCTCTCTCTCTTTTTAGAGATTATAATTACAACTGCTCTCTCTTGCCCTTTCTCCCTCAAAACCTTCCCATGTACCACTCCCAGATCCTCTTTAAATTTATGGCCTTGTTTATTGACATAGGATTCCTTTAATTGGATGTCTTCAGACTTTGAATTCTTCTAATATTTTGCTTTGTGGTGGAGCTTCTACATTCCGGATTAAGTATCTGGCTCTTTTCGCTTATAAACTTGAACTACTATTGCTTGTTCTCCTCTCATGTATGATTCTATAGTGTGCCAGAAAGGTTTCCAAGCCAGACTGGCTAACACTGTAACTTCCCCCCGACTGATAAATGGCCCCTGACAAGGGTGGCATTAGAATAGGCTCCAGAAGCTCACACGAGCTCCTACTATAACAAAATGGAATAAGAAACCTGGTATCTCTGCCTTCATTTTGTATGTCCATTTCACTTGAGTCATGTGATTTCTTCTGAAGATAGTCACGTTAACCACTCAGTGAATGTCTTACTTCCTTCAACACTGAAGTGTCATTTTTAAAAATCCTGCTGTCACTTTGGATTAGGAAACATTGAGTCTTTGAAAGATTGACCACCTTCAATGTAAGAATAATTTTCTGTGATAGGCTACATATTGGAGCAGATTCACTTGTACGAACCAGATTTGGCTTCCTTCAATTATGCTTAAATCAGAAAATCATGTCAATACCAGAAAAATCAACTCATGTCATTGGGCCCCATTATTTTTTTTTCAATACATTGATTAAAACATTTTCCTGTTATTTAATATGTACACACACACACACACACACACAAACTACATTCAAACAACACATCAAGCACATGCCTACACTTATACTCATGCTCACTCTAGAATGTAAACTCATACATCTCACACTCTTCCACCCAGGCCATTGCACATAGATATGAATCCACAAGAGAATGGGTCAACAGAATTATATGACAAGCAACAGAGTCACTGAAAAAACAGGGATTATAAGTCAAGGAAGCTTTGTCCTAATTCGTTGTGATGATTTCTTTCTAAAAATCAATAACAACCACAATAGTATTGTTATATTCAAATATATTATTTGACAACTATCTTAACTTAAGATCTTTGTGCATCAATTTGGTTGGTTCCATTAATGATATAAATATTAATCCATTTATAAATGTGTTTTTCTAAATCTGTAATAGACATTAAGACATTCATATATTTGTGAATATGTTTAAACATAAATGGAAACTATCAAAATAAGTATCATATATTTGGAAGTAATTATATCTAGATGACTGTGACTAAAGCTGCTATAAGCAAGATCTGATTGCAAATTGTCCTTGCTGTTTTGGGCATAACCTGAGAGAGAGAGAGCATTGTAAAGAGAAGCAACACTTAGTTACAAGAACATCAGAGGGATGAAGGAGTGTGGGAGATGCTGGTGAAGGAGGGGATGGAACATATAGCCCAAGAAGGACGATTGGATTTAGAAACTCACACTTAAAACTAGTGTAACACTAAACACTATGATGGATGACTGTGTTTTTCAAAAAGTGAGTATTAAATACTTTTATTTATATTTAACAATTAAATAATTTTATACAAAGTGAAAGTATAAAAAAATGTACACTACAGAAATAGTGGTTGGAAAAAATTAGCATTTTCCCTTCTCCACATAAGATTGATTATGAGCAATGACATACATTTAAAATAGCTTTGATATAAACATATTTTTAAATTTGGAAACAATGGCCTGGGGGATTTTTCTTTAAAAAAAGAACATAAAATTATTGTCATCTAGTTTCCTGAGATATGTGGTGTATTTGAGAAAAAATATTCAAAATAAAGGAAATTTATTATTTTGTCTCATTTTCTCTAAGCTCACTTTCCAGAAAAAGATGTGATGACACAGCATAGCTAATGTTTCAGTTTTGCAAGGAGATGCTTTTTAGCTTGTCCTATATAATTTATTCTCTCCCAAATTTTTGTGTATATGTGGGTGTGGTTGTGTGTTCTACTCTATGATAGGTAATGTACCAATTGATTGTGTTTCTTCCTTCTATGCTATCATTGCCATTTTTTTTTGTTTTACATTGTTATATGTTCATTATATATAGCTACATATTTCATAGTGACATTTTCACATACATATATAATGTATTTTGGTCCACTCATCTATGGTCCTATCTGTTGTCACCCTCCCATTCTCACTGATCTTTCCCTTTTAGTAGTTCCCATTCTACCTTCATCTCTTTCTGTGTGTCTGATATAACAAGTTTAGGTTTGTTTAAAAGACCACTGATGAAGAATTACAAGTGCATGGGCAACACACTAGTGGTGACACCATCAAAGAAAATGTTGATCCTTCCCCCAGCAACCTTAAACTGCTTGTTGATCTTCACCTAGGGTTAAGGTCTTACAAGTCCCTCCTCCCTCAGAAATTGAACACTAATCGAACCAACCATGTACATCTCTCATCCACATGATCACAATTGCCTCAAGTCCAAGTATGCAAGAGTTACATCATGTCCCGGAAGACCGCATTCCATGACACTCCACCACTTTCTCTGGCTCTTAAATTTTTTTCTCCCTCATTTTCCAAAATGTTCCTAGAACTTGGAAGGGGTGAAACACATTTCCTGTTTAAGGTTCAGCTTTCAGCAGTTATTCTTATATTTTGACAGGTTCTGAATCTCTTTAGTTACACTTTCCATTGCAAAAGAAAGTTTCCCTCACCTGAGTTGACAGCAACACAAACCTGAGGGCATAAACAAAAATATTTAGAAGTCAATTTAACAGACATATCATGCAAATTTAATAAAACAGAGTAGGATTTTCGTCACTAGGATATATGATCTTCCCAGTCATGGACTTTTGACATTGTCATTTTCACATATAGAAGATTGAAAGATCCTTCATGATTACTGCATGTGACTTTGGTGAACATGTATAATAGGATTCTGATTTAGGAACTACTAGCAAGCTAACATACTTGATAGTTCATCCTGATGGAAACTTGATCAAAGGTTTCCAAACCGGACGCTCATATGCTCCACTTCTGTCAACTTGACTGAGAACAGGTGTCTCTGACACTACAGATATCTATCTGAGTGCCAATGAAAGTGCAGAATGCTACCTGCCATGGAAAAGGGACTGACTGTGGGTGTGGAAGAGACGATGACGGAGAAGAGTGGTGGCATGGTAATTACAGAGGCTGAGCAAACATCCCAGAGCATGGGAGAGGAGTTACCACATGCTCCTCATTATATATCAGTCTTGATGATGAACAAACAGAAGCTAGGGTCTAGCACTGACTTTTGTTGACTGTACACATAGGAAGACTTCAAGACACTGATAAAATTTCACTCCAAAAATTAATAGTTTTACGTTGATAGGATTCATTACAAAAGTGAAACTGGCTACGTGAATGTACAATTTAAACTTAATAGATACACCAGATTAACAATTTAAAAGATTCAAAAAGTTTATAAACTAACCCCTGTGGAAGAATAAACTTCTTTCCCTATACACTCATGCCAGCACTAAATATTATGTCTTAACTGTATTCAATTAAGTATATAAAAATTATTTTTCGGAGATTTACCTTTATATGTGATTAGTTGCCTGCATGTACTTATGTATACTGTTTGCAGGCCTAGTGCCCCCAAATACTAGGAGAAGGTAATAAATAGGAGTTATAGAAGACTGTAAATTGCCATGTGGGTGTAGGAAGCCAAATCCTGGGACTGTACAAAAGCAGTGAATGTTATTAACTACTGAGCTCTGACTTACTGAAATTAGGTATTATTTTAGTAACAAACATTTTTATTTACAGAATTATTGATTTTCCTCTTTTATGAATCATATTTTCCCAATTTCACTTATTTTGAATAATTCACATTTTTATTGACTCAGACTTCTAAAAATATTATTTGGGAACAAATATTCACATGGTATACAAATATGCTTAAACCATACTTTTTCCAAGAAATTTTTTTGTTAGACCTTATCTGCAAAACGATTGCTACAGATTAACACAGATCTAATGAATGCATTTATGAATAAGGTTTTTAAAATTTTAATTTTATTTAATATATATATTTTTTACACTCCAGATTTTATTCCCCTCCCAGTCCACCCTCTGACTGTTCCACATCCCATACCTTCTCCCTGCCTGTCTTAGTCAGGGTTTCTATTCCTGCACAATCATCATGACCAAGAAGCAAGTTTGGGAGGAAAGGGTTTATTGAGCTTACACTTCCACACTGCTGTTTATCACCAAAGGAAGTCAGGACTGGAACTCAAGTAGGTCAGGAAGCAGGAGCTGATGCAGATGCCATGGGGGGATGTTCCTAACTATTTTGCTTGCTTCTCCTGGCTTGCTCAGCTGGCTTTCTTATAGAGTCCAAGACTACCAGCCTACAGATAGTACCACCCACAAGGGGCCCTCTCTCCTTGATCACTAATTGAGAAAATGCCTTACAGCTGGATCTCATGGAGGTATTTTCTCAACTGAAACTTCTTTCTCTGTGATAACTCCAGCTTGTGTCAAGTTTACACAAAACCAGCCAGTACATCTCCCCACTGTCTCCACGAGGATGTCCCCACTCCCCACTCTACCAGACCTCTAAACTCCCAGGGGCCTCCAGTCTCTTGAGGGTTAGGTGCATCTTCTCTGATTTAACACAGACCTGGCAGTCCTCTGTTATATATGTGTTGGGGGCCTCATATCATCTGGTGTATGCTGCCTGGTTGGTGATCCAGTGTCTGAGAGATCTTGGAGGTCCAGGTTAATTGAGACTGCTGGTCCAATTATGTCTCTTTCTTTTCAAAAAAAAAAAAAAAAAAACCTAAAGTAAAACTGAAGAAATTTATAGACTTATTGAGCATTTTTCTGACACAGAAGACTCAAATTGCTAAACCCAGAAAGGAACATTATTTATCTTAAAAAATAAATAAATAAATAAAAAGGCAGTAGTTGAGAATACTATATAAAACTTTATGTCAATAAATGCTTGAGTCTGAGGCATAGCTCAGTGATTAATCATTTATGCACTGTAGTCAGAGTTCTGTTCTCCATCCACAGAACTGAAAGAAAAAAAATAAATAAATAAAAAACACCAAAGCAGGATAATTTAGGAAAGCACATGAATTTCTATACAGACATAAACTACCAGTAGAAGAAATAGATATGGTGATTGGATATGGCAAAAAGTCAACAGATTAGTAATTTAAATTTCCCTAAAAGAATATCCTAGGCCAAGATGTTGAATTCTACCCAAGTTTTAGACAAAAAGTTTTGAGGATCCTCCACAAAATCAGGAGATGGAGAAGAGTCCAAATGTATTGGAAAGACCAGTATGACCTGAGACAGAGCACAGAGAAATTGGTATAACCTTGATCGATAAATATTATGATCCAGAACAAAACCTTAGCAATCTTCATATAAACAGCATACAACAATGGTGATCCTTACTGTGATCTGGACCTTAACCCAGGAAGACAGGGTTACTGAGCTTCTAAATATCAATGAACCTAACAATTACATTAGCAGAGAAAAGGGAAAAACACTTTATCATTTCCCTAGAATGGAAAAAGCATGTGACAAAAGGCAATATTCATTCATCCATAATTGAAATTATCAGCATCATGGGAATGAAAGGAAAATTTCTGTACAATATAAAAGGGCATCTGTAAAATCTCCACAGCTAACATTTTGTCTACCAGTGAAAGGTTGCATGCTTCTCCTAACATGGGGAGCAAAGAAAGGCCATCTTTTCTTAAATCTTCTATACAACAGTGTTCAGGAAGGTCTGACTAGAGCTGTGAGGCAAGGAGCATGTAGAAGAGTCAGACAGGCAAGAGAAGAAGGTAGACTATTTCAATATACCAATGACCTGACCATTCAAATGCAATATTAAAGAATGACTCCATACAACAGCATAAAAAGTTAAAATGCTTACATGTAGATATAAAACAAAATGTACACTAAAATTTTACCTTAAAATATGATTTAAAATACAAAATGAGGACAAAGCATGAAAATGACACCATTCCCCAGATTCAACACATTTCTTGAGATGTGACTTCTATTTCCACAGAAATTAGAAAATATTTCCTAGCATCCATATGGAAATGAAAAACAAAACATCCTTGAAGACGATGAAGAAAGCTGAACTCATACTTTCTACTTTAAAAACTATGACAGTTACAGCAATAAAGACAACACAAAATCGACACAAGTGCCAACATACAGATCAATAGGATAGAGCTGAGGCTCCAGAGGACATTATTTTAGTTAATGTCTAAAGGAATTCTTTCAGAAGGGTACCATGGCAATCCAGTATCAATAAAAAAAAAAAAAAAAAAAAAACCAAAAACAAACAAAAAACCACCACCACCCCCACCAACAATAAAGTCTTCTATCAAGTAATAGTAAAACAACGAGCACCTGTATGGTTAAAAATATTGCTAGATTTATTTAAATTGTTTATAGTCCACAAGACCCAATGTTGTTGGTCAGATGGTAAGGTGGTAATGATAGCATACCACCAAGAACGTTGTTAAGAAAGATATTTTCATTACCTGGCAACTGACCACTGTTTATGGTGCCTTACTGTTATCACCTTCCCTTCACCACTGTTGGTATACCCCACACATCAGTAGATGGACCCATCTCTAGGTGGAAATGTCCCCAGCATTGCTCGGCAACCTGCCACCGTCACTTACACCCACTGATGTCCTCCGTGTACCCATTGTCACCGAAGTACAGAATTTAGTTGACTTCATTTTAACTAATTTCCTGGTGTGCATAAGGAACTACTTCACTGGCTGATTCAGACCTAGAGTTTGAGAATAATCACAAACATGATGTGGGATAGAGAAAATGCCCTGTAAAGTCAAGTCAAAGTTCAGGTTGCAACAAACACCTTTCAACATGATGCTAGGCATACCTAAGAATCAGAAGCTCTTGGAGATGAAGGTAGAAAAACAGGAATATGCACATAGATTTTCATATGAATACCAAACATTTTACACTGAAATTTGCCAATACTAAAATACATTCAACTAGCTTTTTGACATTCAGTCTGTTCTTTAGCATTGATAATAAATCGCCTAAAGGACTTCAAGCAGCCATTTCCTAATGATGCAGATTGTTAAACATAGACTATATCTTAATAAGAGAAGCAGAACCATTTAAAAAAAAAAAAATGTGGTGGGAGAGATGTCCATGCATCCAATTAGAATCTGTCAGCAGTTACTTTTGATAGACTCCGTGTATGTAGTTCTACAGCTGCATTAGGGGAGGGGTTCCAGCCTGGTGAAGGAAAGGACATGCTGTCTTTGTACACTTCCTGACCTGCTCCTTTTTCCTAGCCAGTAACAAAGATTACTTTGAAAGTAAAAGGAAAGCCCTAGGGAATAAGAAGGCAGAGTCAGCAGGCCTCCAGAGTAAATTTTGCAGACAAGAAGAAATACACAATTAGCATTATACTCAAGCTATGTCAGGCATGAAAGAAAATCTTACCAAAAGTTAAACAATTCTGGATTGTTCTGAACGCAACATATTGCCAAACAGCTGTGTAAAAGTAGTATTTACTGTTGACATTGCATTAAAGATTTACGTCTTACTGTGGCTTCTGCCACAGAAAGGGTCTAAAAGTCTTGAGATCAGTTTTGTTTCTGTTTTATGAGCAGTAGTTGAAATTGCGTTCTCTCTTTTTCCTACTATGTGAACACTTTCTTATCTTATCACACGGTTTCTTGTGTTGAATTGAATTTGGGCTTCTTTTTTTTGGGGGGGGGGAATACTTTATTTACATTTCAAATGTTTCCCCCTTTCCAGGTCTCCTGTTTGGAAACCCCTATCCCCTCACCCCTCCCCTACGTCTTTGATGATATTCCCCTACCCACCCACCCACTCCCATCTTCCCTCCCTGGCATTCACCTATACTGGGGCATCTAACACCTTCAAGCCCAAGGGCCTCTCCTCCCCCTGATGGCCAACAAGGCCTTCCTCTGCCACATATATGGCCAGCATCATGGGTCTCTCCATGTGTATTCTTTGGTTGGTGGTTAAGTCTCCCAGAGCACGGGTGTCAGGCTAGTTGACACTGTTGCTCCCTCCATGGGGCTGCAAACTCCCTCAGCTCCTTCAGTCACTTCTCCAACTCCTCCATCTGGGACCTCCCGAGCAGTCCAACCGTTGCTGTGAAGTGACTCTTGGGTATTGTGAACTTTTGGGCTAATATCCACTTCTACTGTTATCAATGCATTCTGTAAGACAGGTAGCAGTTACACAGCCTGAGTGGCCTCTACTGAGGTGGAAACTGTGGTAACAATGCACAGGATTAGGAGCTTCTAAGAAACAATGCATATCAAGGAGCTGAAGAAAAGCCAGATCATCCCTATGGTCCCAGCACTTGGTAGGCTGTGAGGAAGGACTGAGTTCAGCCTGCAATGTGTAGGAGATTTGATGGAAGCTCTGAAGATATGAATTGGAAATAGAACAGTGATAATGCATGTTTGCCCAAAGAACACACATACACATTCACATACGTACACACTCACATACATTAAAACACTCACACACACATGGGAGAGGTGGGATGTAAACAACAACTCCAAAAATAATAGAAGAGCAATCAATGCTTTAGAAAGAGCTTGTGATAAGCTCATTGAGTACACTTGCTGGCAAGCATGAAACCTGAGTTCAATTTCTGAATCTGTATGGTGGAATGAGATAACCAACTCCCACAAGTTGTCCTCTGATCTCTCTCTGTGTCTCTCCACTTCTATCTGTTTGTCTGTCTGTCTCTCTCACAGACACACTGAGAGAGAATAAATAATAAATAAGTGTAAACTGCTGCTAGAAAATGTGATACACCTAATGATAATAAAATACTTAGAATAATCATATTATTTTTATATTAATTGATTTTCATGAATATCACTGCAGGATAAATCATATTTTAGTTCCAATTTACAAGGAAAGGAAGGAGCACTTGATAAAGACTGACTAATGACTTGCCACAGGTACATAATTAATCATTGATAGAGGTCCTGAGCCACTCACTAAGCAGAATGCCATGTGATGCCTCTGATGCAGAATAGAATTCTCCTATCAGTCAAGGTGAAAGACAGAGCCGTCACCACCCTCAGGTTGTAGTGACCTCCTGGAGTAGGAAAACTGTGCAGCTCTCGGTAAGTGTGCCTTGCATCCAAATGCTCTCTTGATCCCTCTAACTTTCAAAACAAAACCCAAACCAAACCAAAAAAGAAAACAATACAAAGAATAAGTATAAAGACAATGCATCCATTTGCTGGTCGGAACCTTATTAAAATAACAAGAATAAGCATTCACAAGCCTTTTAGATACTTTTCAAATAATTATGCAATTGGACAACTGGACCCCAGGGTGGGACATGTTGAAATTCAGCTGGCTAAATAAGATTTTCCTGTCCTGTCTTTCGTCTAAGCAAAACATCGAACCTTTAAGGAACTGGAAGAAATACACACTGAATTCAAGTCAAGGGAATTGGTGTGCAGTCTGCAGAGCTCAGCAGTAGTACTGCCTCTGGCCAGGTCATTTTTGACCTCTACGAGTTGTCGGGTTTTTGTCCATAAAGCCAGAGCATTAAAAGTAGGACAATCAAATTTTAAAGCTCTAGCTTTCTATAAGTTTAAAATCTGAAGACAAAATGTACCTTTACTACATCTCCTGTAGTAAAAATATCACTAAACCAGCATCTACAGCACTTTTTTTTTTTTTTTAATAAGGATGTGTTAAGAGGTCAGCTGGGGCAGTCACCGTGAACAAGAGGATCTTCTATGGTTGGATTAATCAGACAAATGCGGTGAATTCAAGCAGAGTGGTGTCTCAGGTTAGAATGATCTGGGGTTTAAAGACAGCCTGACAAGGTACTCTGCTATTCCTCATGCCCAACCATCATAGAAGATGAATGTGGTGGAAGCTCCTACACCTGTACTGGAGGGAGAAAAAGCAAACTTATTGGAGGAAGAAAAGATCTCCTTTTACGACCAGAAACTAAGATATAGAGAACCAGTCAACAGGGACTGATGACATTTTATTCACTGCTACCTTCTTTGTCAGATTGAATCTGTGTATGTGGTACCTGCTTCTCCTTGCTCACTTTCCAATTCAAGATCACACTGGTGTCTCTTAACCATCAGCAGGGTTATGTATCACCAAAGGCTGAAGAGGAAGCTTGAACATGTGGGTTTCTTGACTTCTATTTCGGGAAAGCAAAGATCCTATTTGGAAAAAAAAATAATCTAATAGTAAAATACTGTTAAGGTGAGTGAGGTCTCGTGGGCATCTTCTTTCTTTGTGATGGGATGCTGAAGATTTCCATGTTAGGTAGTTGTTCACAGCTGTTGTGAGCTCCTCATTGCTATAGGCATGCCACATCATATCTGGACAGAAGTATCTCATGATACTTCTCTTTATTCTTAAAGTCTTTCTCTCCTCTCTTTCCATGTTACCTGGTAGTAGGGTGATATAGAGGAAACTGACAAAGAATGAAGAATAAAATGGGTGAATAAGGAGGTATAAGAGGTGTTTTTTATTCACAGGTGTGGACCTTTATCTACAGCTGAATAGAAAATGCTGCCCCAACTTAATTGATGGGTTTGTTTTTAAGTATTTTTATTATTAAACACTGATAAAAACTATAGACAGTGTATTGTATAATACTTTGCCTTTTAAAAGAGAAGATGCATAATTGTGGGGAGCCGCCTGAGTCGCACCCACATTCGCCATTACAAGATGGCGCTTACATCCGGCCGAGGACAAGTTGTAAACAGGCTAGTGTGCATGTACCTGGTAATTTTCCACCTCAGAGTCTCAGCCTCTCTGGTGGCGGCATCTGGCCTGATGTGCGGGAGCCAATGGGGAAGCTCCATGTCCCAGGCAAGCGCTGTGACCTATAAAAGGGACGGGCGTTCTGTTGTTCGGGGTCTCCACTCGTGGCAAGCTTATGCTCTCCCTCTCAAGATGCATTAAAGCTTTACTGCAGAAGGATCCTTTGTGTGCCGCGTCGTTCTTGCTGGCGAGACGGTAGCGCGGGACACATAATGTTGAATTGTTAGTCCTATTGTATCTGGAATACACTGTTTCCTTGGTGTCTTTCATTATCTCTGGCTTTTAAAATCTTCCTGCCTTCACTTTCACATAGCTACCTGAGTCTTGTGTAGAGAACTTTGATGGAAACATCCCATTTAGGACGGAGTGTCCCAATAGCTCTTAGTCTCTGCACATTGTTTAGCATGTGGGTCTTCATCTTAGTTTTCATCTCCTGCCGGAGGAAGTGTCTCTGATGATGGCTTATCTATGGATAGAGAACAAAACACTGCTCTATGAGTATAGCACAGTGTCTCTAGAAGTCATTTTATGCTGTGTACTTTTAGCAAAAAAGTAGTATTTGGTTTTCCCATAGGTCCATGGCCTATCGAGCTCCTTTACTTAAACAAGAAGCTATCTCCAACTGACAACTGCTCACAAAACAAAAATTTGTTTTCTTTAATGGAGAATCACTGGGTGTACAAACCCTATTTAAGGGCAGTCTCCATGTCCCACAATAGATGGTCAACAGAAAAAAAGATCAATGATATTTTTGGAGAATATTTTGTCTCTTAATGCTTTCTGTGGCGCTAAAAATACCTTACTGGTCTTTTGCTTATATATTATTTATTTATTTATTTATTTATTTATTTGGTGTGTGTGTGTGTGTGTGTGTGTGTGTGTGTGTAAGTATTTCTGTCTTGTGCTTTTCCTTTTTGCCTTGTTTGTTTGTTTTATTTGTGTGTTTATTTTCAAAGAGAGAAAAAAAGAAGACTGGATAGACATGGCTGGGACGTGGGGAGAATCTAAGGAGAGATGAGGGAGAGTAAACTGATCAAAATATGTTCTATTAAATATGTTTTAAATAAAAGATGTTTGGGCAATACAAGTACTTGTAATATAAACTGCCCATATTCAGAATATGTTTCAGAGTCTGGGGGAACTGATTGTTTGTTATCTGATTTCTTAAAGAATCACTTATAAAAGAGCTCATAGATCTAATATTTTACCTAGAAAGTTGGTGGAAATTTGTGCTTTTGTCCTTTAGGAGGTACAGACAAGAAGATCTGGGATTTTAGATCTATGTGGGATCCCTGGAAACTTATTTTCTCAAGGAAAACCACAAACAAAACAAACCAATCAACCAACCAACCAAACAAAACCAAGCCAAAGAACAACCAACAAATCATATTTCATTTACCAACCTTCCCCACTTGTCATTATCACATGGGTTATACATCCTGGAGTCAGAAATTAAAGCCTTCCAGAGAAACTTGTGATTGGGTAGCATTTCTTGTGGTTTTATGAGGAGATGAATACTTACAATAAACTGTGAGCACTTCTGGGTATTTCTCTGCTCTCTTTACTCTGCATGTCCCTTGTAAAGCTACTGAAGGTTACTATTGTGAGCACACCTGACATTTACCATACTTCCTATCAGCTGCTTTTATATTGTGAGATTTCTTTGCTATGAACACTGGGTTTATAATAAATCTTTTGGCTTATTACTACTCATTTTGAGAGTTTGTAGAAGTTTTGGTGTCTGTAACCATGAAGAACCCCCAATCCCACCCCACTAGGTTACATTTTTCTTGCCATCTTGACTTCACACCTTTAATTCTTTTCTGTTTATTTTATTTGATTATTTTATTACAGTGGTGATGGCATGGGACACTAGCTTGCCTTGCAATACTTTGGAAATAGATTCCAACATTTAATTAAACATCTTATTGGACAAATGTTAGAAAAGAGAACAAGCATCATAACAAAGGAAGTCTTCTTTTAATTCAAGGAACAATAGCCTTGGAAGTCTTCGGTTCTTAACTAATTCATTTACTATTCTGGAATATTTACAAGATAGTTAATTTCTCTTAAAGAGCTTCCTGATCTCTAAAATGGTGATTAATTTCTTGACTATGCAATTATATGATGAGCAATGCATGGCTCTCTGGGAGCCACACAGTATACTGAGTTGTTTCTCCACAAGTTCAGGCTGCTTCCTTCATTACAGTAGAGAGTAAGACAGCTGGGGGCATTAGACTCCTGAAAAATGGATGCTGACTGGAAAAAAGTAAGATAAAAGTGCCTCAGAGGGAATAGTGTTCACTTCTGTTCAAGGTCAGCCCTATCAGACTGCCAAGGGACAAGGACCTTTAATTTCACAGTGTCATTTTGTCTCCCCCCAATACCGCCCAACATAGATTTGCTTTTTAAATTGAAGTGAACTAAAATTAATCTCATTATGAGAATCTGATAGTCCTTCAGGTACTTGGAGCCTCCTGAGTGTCACAAAACGAGGATGAAAAACTCTGGCAAAATGCCAGTGGGGCTAGCAGAGGCAGCTAAGTGGATACCTACAGGACTGGGGGTGAAGGGGCATGGGATCCTTATGTATAATTTGACTCCTTTTGACATTTTGTCAAAATATTGCGGCCCAAGCTGACGTTTGAAGCCTGATTATTTTTGAGAAATCCTTAAAGACCTGCCTTGTTGTTTCTTAGCAGACAGTTTACATTTTTGAAAGGCATTTAAATATTATTTAAATTTTATTTAAATATTCCAGAGAGGGTTGTTATTCAGCATTAATTTTGGCAACCCTGTGTTCTGTAGACACTGCTGGAGATTAATGTATACTTTAGCTACCTTAGAGGACAGGAGGCATACATTAAAGTCTAACTTGGATTTTTGGGGCTTCTCTATCACAGGAGTGATGGAATACCATCAGGAGTTGAAGAGTGGATCATTTGTAGCTTTAGCTTTTTCTTGTAAATTCTTCCAGTCTACATACATCTGTTTTTTCCTTACTGACTCTGTCTTCCATCTTGCCTTCCAGATTCTCAGTCGTTGTCCATTTGGTCATCTTCAATCTCTTTGTACTTTATATCTTTAAACAGAGAACAATTATGCCTTTGATTTTTGAGGATTGTGCTGCTTCCAAGTAAAATCATTTATGATTGCCTTTTGGAATATACTTTAAAATACTGATAAAGCAACTTTTCATAGAAATCAATCTCTTTTCAGCTCTTTAAGACTTTGTCATTTGCATTTTCTTAATTTGGAGAGTCACTGCACCATATGATCCTGCATATTGTTCTCTCTAAGGTAGAAACTCATTGAAGACTCTGAATGTTCTCTGTGGGTGCTGTAACTCTTGCCTATGGTGTTTTTTTGTTATAAGGTTTTCCAGGTTTCGCATATTCAGAAGAAATAGCTCTACACACTGTATCCATCTATTCCTTCATCTGAAATCAAAATGATAGTCATTAAGAACAGGTGATTTACTTAGATATATTTTTTTAAAAAAATTTTGTGTGTGTTATGTGACCTTTAGAAACTTAAGCCTTAATTTGCCCATTTGTAAAATAGATGTAACATTTTCTACCTTAGAAACTGTTATGAGTGTGTGAACATAACCTACATAAAGCCCCTTTAATTTAGGGAGACATTACTTGACCTAAGTAGGTAGAAGATGAACAGAAAGACTGAAGAGATAATATTTATGCTGATTATTTTCAGTTTGACAATGTATCTCATAACAGTGGTTATTTATAGAATGTTCAAAATACATACTAAGAAGAATATTCTGGAATAAAGTAGAATACCCAGACTGCCTAACCACACAGATTATTAATCATTATGCTAATTACCCCTGCACAGGGTAGATGAATAGATATTTAGAAATAAATATACTAAGAGAGATCTATTGTGATCTGATGCTTAGCTACCAGCCCCCAGAACTCCTTTTACTACAGGGGTATCACCCAACTCTCACATTGCTTTGGTCTTAGCACTACTTGAGGCTGTCATGCAAGGTAGAAGGCTGAAGATGTAACGGATCACTTATTATGTCTACAACATTCTCTAGATTGGTTGGTCCTTGGTGTATCGTGATGCTGGAACAGTCTCTGAATTCCTCAGTGGAATTATATCCCAGTAGGTGGTAAGTTAGACAGACAAGGGAATACAGTAAGTAAAGTGTGAGCTACCAATTCAGTTATTACAATTTTGATACTTGGGTACCTGTTACAACATTCAGAGTTATTTTCAGGTATCATACTTGGAGGAAATGACACTAAGGGGCACTACTATCTCAGTCTGCTGAAGTTTCTATAACAAACTGCCACAGATTAACAAGTGCATTAATCATCAGTCCCTAAAGAGGACTCTACTACATGTAGAACTGTCTTCATCTATATTCTACTATATAGGAATTACAGACCGATGAGGTAATTCAGCATTTAAAATAATCAGTGTAGTAGAGAGCTAAATAGTTGTGTGTGGTTAAAGATGACCTGATTTGACAGGTCAGGTGCAGTGGGTGGGGTTTCAGAAGATAGACTCAGTGAGATCTTTGTTTGCCAGATGCAAATTGTGCTTGTTAAACAAAACAAAGCCAGTCTTGTTGTGCAAGCTCACAGTTTCAAACTTGCAATGTAGCCAGACTATCAGGGTGTTTAACTTACGATCCTCCTGCCTCAGTCATCCTAGTGCTGGGATTCCAGGCATATAATACCATGCTTGGCTCTTGTGCATATTTAAAAAATCTTCAAACATTTTCTCTCATGATGTTAAGTAAAAAGGCCTTCCCATTTTCATAATACTATCATTAAGGTTTGCTGACGAATGATATAGTGCAGCCCTTGTGCACATACATTTTCAATAACTTACTAGTGTAAGTGTATTGCTAGCATTCAGTTAGTAAAGGGTCTTCCCACATCTCAGCCTTTATTAGTAACCAGTACTGTAAATGAGATAAAAACAGCACACTTCCTTGACAGAGCTTGAACTCACTTAACCTTCTTTATGTCTTTCAGAGATAAATTTCAATACTATTGATCTATCATCTCTGGATGATGATCTCTCTCTCTCTTCCTTCTTTCCTTCCCTCTTTCTTCCTTCCTCTTCCTCTCTTTTCTTTCTCTACCTTTTATCCATTCTCTCTGTCTACATACCTATCATCTTTATATTGTTTCATCTGTTAGTTTTTAAAAACTAAATGCTGTCTATTCTTATTCCCAACTAGTCTATCTGTACTTGGTTTTGAACACTATGCTGGCGGTATTCCCATTCTATTTACTGACTATCTTTTAGCTCCTTACTCTCAGACCCAATGCGAATTTTGAATCTCAGGGTAAAAATCTTCTTTCCTTCTTCTGGCACCTGCATCTCATTGTCAATTTTCCATACAAGTGACCACAGCATTTATTGATAGGATCCTGGGAAGACTGTTGCTGAGTTTCACTTAAGGAGAGAACTTAAATGAAAGTTTGTCCAAAGGCTCAATGATGCTTAACATTATTGGTAGCAAAAGAGTTACCACGTCAGTTAATGTAAAATATGCCCACTTCATGTTGGTTTTATTGTAGCTCGTGCAATGCTCTCATTGTTCAGAAAGCAAAGGGAGTAGATGATCATTCAGAGAGCTCTATAAAAAGTATTTTGAACTATTAAATAGTTTAGATTTATATGCATACTTGTTATGTTGTCTGATAATTGGTATACTAGAGAAAAATAAGAGAAGAGAATGGCTTTTTGATTTTGTTGTTGTCTTTTTCTTCCTGAAGGTGGGGGAATTGAACTGAGACATTAAACAGTGCATCTGTGAATTTAATTCAGCAAACACTGATAGCACCATACCTTCTGCAGAGAAAAGTATTCTATAAAAACGATGCACATGTCACCATGATCCACTCTCATTTCCAGACACAGACAGAGGCACAAAGACACATGAACATGCAAGTATACTTATACTTCAATAAGCAGTAAAGTCGAAGAAAGAGCATAGAACGGAAAAAATGACATCTGCATTTTAAAAAGCCAGCACTGAAGATAATTCACCCACTTTACACCATCTTTCACTTTCCCAATAGATCTAGGTTCTTTTCCTTTCAGTATTTACAACACATTACATATTACTCTTTTCAAAGAGTGAACAGTCAAAAATTATGTCTTTTTAGTAGAGATATCCCGGGGGATGTTTGGCCATGCTGGGACATTGTGGGTGTCGACAAGCTTAATAACTGCTACATAAAAAGAAAATGTTTAGCATGTAATGCACACAATCAAAGCTATTGAGCAAAAGGCAGCATTTGCTATTCTTTAGGAAAATTGGCAACATCAAAAATACTTACTGTGAATAATTAAAAGCAAGGAAATATGTTATTGGTTCCATTAAATTTGTCCAAAGACCAGACAAACAAGTATGGAATTAACTGCATTTACAAACACTTTATTTCATAATGAACACTGCAATTTAAAAAGACAGCCCTTTAGCCAGTTCTTGCTTTGAATCATCGCCATTATTAATCAATTACACAAATTGTCATCAAAATAAGACATTCTTATTCAATGTTCCTAACAGAATGGGGATATGAATGAATGTATTCCATTTATTGTAGTTTATAGAGTAGTAATTAAAAATGTTTTTGATTTTAAAATATTTTTATTTGTGTTCCTTCACAGTTAAAGGGAGAACTACCTTACTATTCTAGACATCAGAGATGTACAGGGATAAGACAAAGGTTCTTCATGTAATCAGCCAGGGATGAGTGCCCAACTTTGTAAAATCTTAAATTCAATGCTATAAACTAAAATCTGGACAAGTGAGGTGGCTAGGCAGAGAGAGGCTGACGATCTGAATTCAACCCTGGGGAGCCATATGGAGGCCTGACTCCCAAAAGTTGCTCTCTAATCTCCACAGACAAACAATTCTACATGTGCAAACACCCCCAAACCTTGTCCCTAGAATAAACAAATAATAATAAATAAAATATAATAAAACTAGATTAAATCAATTTGGCTTGATTGAGGTAAATGTTGCAGAAGAGTGGGAGGCTATTTTATATCGATAGATTAATGAAGACATCTTAAAAATGATATTGAAGTGGAGTTCAATTTGTGAATAGAATCAAATATAGAAGCCAACAGAGGATTAGTGTTTCAGGTAAAGATTAAATATAAGGGTCTTTGGTGAAACAAAATTTAGGTTTCAAAATGTTTTTTAATTGATATTTTGTTTGCAAATTTTCTTACTTTTGATGTTCCTACTGAAGCAAAGTTATAAAGTAATTAAACACATATCATGCATTTTTTGCTTGCAAATTTTGCTATGTTTGATGTTCGTACTGAAGGAAAGTGATAAAGTAATTACACACCTATCATGCGCATATCTACATTTGGATCCATAGTTTGTCCCACTGGACTCTGGAGTCACCCTTAGTTTCACTTAGTACACTTAAAGAAACCATAGATAATACAATGTAGATGTACTTAAGTTTGAGCGTGTTTTTATTTCAGAGACAATGATTTAAAGGGAGATGATGAATGTTGACAAAATGAGTCACTCATAACCTGACTGTTATTTGCCTTTATTTATTACTTCTTCCACTTAGTTTTCAAGGTTAGCATACAAGTCAATGGGTTTCATGACAGAGTTCACACATATAAATGCTGTTATTCTGTATTCATTCTATTTCTCCCAAACTGCCCTCAACAAGATCTCCCCTCTCTTCAACTGGTTCCTTTTCTTCCCTTAACTTATATTCCATTCATATCATGTTCACTTCATTACTGTCTCGCCATATCACTTTCCTTAAGATGTCTCTTGCCTTCTCATGATATCCTTTCTAGCTTTATGACTGATGGAAAATATACACAACTCCATACACCATATAGTCACACACACACACACACACACACACACACAGAGTGGGGGGGGGACAAGGGGGGAGAAAAGAGAGAGACCCATTCCCAAATTTTATGTCTCAGTGGATTTATTTATATTTAGACTAGCTTTGCTTAGGATTTTATACTTTCAATATCAATTACATTTTTTATGAGAAAAGAATCTATTATTTTTTTTTTTTTTTAATTTACTTTCTATACTGATCACAAATCTCTTCTTTCCTACCAGTCCCATCCTTACAAATTCCTCTCTCCCATTACCACCTTCCCTTCTCCTCAGGAAAAGGGAGCACACTTGGGTACCACCCCATCCTAGTACATCAAGATGCAGCAGGACTAGGATCACCTTCTCCCACTGAGGCCAGACAAGCTAGTTCAGGTATGAAAAAGGGGATCCAAAGGCAGACAACAGAGTCAGAAATAGCCTACTCCACTTGTTAGGGGACTCACATGAAGGCTAAGATGCACATTTGCCTCCAATGTGTAGGGGGTCTAGGTCCAGTCACTGCATGCTGCCTAGCTTGTGGGCCAATTATATTTTCGTTTGCATATCTACTAGCAAAGCCAAAACCAACCGAAGAAAACACTCTAAATTATGAAATTAGGAAAACAATTATCTTTATATCTTCCTTTATAACTCATGTGTCCTTCTGCTTGGATTTTGTCCTTCCTTATCACTAAATTTTACCCTTTCTTTGTTTACTTTCCATTCTAAATCTTATACTGTATTTACATTTAGAACTGTTAACATATAAATATGTACATCATAGGCTAGGATCTACTTATAAGGGAGAACTTTATTTTTCTTCTTTTCTGAGGTTAGGTGAACTTGACTACTATTGTACATTCTAAATCTATCCATTTTTTTCCCCTGAAAAAGTCATGATTTCTATTTATTAGCAGCTAATATTCCAGTTTGTGTGTTACATGACATTTCACTATCCATTCATGCATTCATTGATGAACATCTACGTTCTATTCATAATAGCAAGGAAGGGGAAACAACCTAAATGTCCATCTACAAATGGATGACTAATCTTCTTTATGGTCATACAGCATTCCTTTGTGTCTATATACCATATTTTCTTCATCCATTTATTGTTATTTTGGCTATTGTGCATAATGGTGCAATAAACAGAGGTGTATCCCTGTGGCATGTTGACTTGGAGTTGAGTGTATGCCTACTTCCAAAGTGGCTACCCTCATTTATAATCTCAGCATTCTTCTTTTTTTCAGGGCCAGTTTGTCAAAGATACTAAGGAAGAAGATAAAGAGATTTAGGGAGCTGTGATCACAGGGCAAGATCCCACCAAAATAAGTTTTTTTGTTTTTTCTTACAAAGACATGCAGATTCCTGAGTTCAAGGTCAGCCTGGGACAAAGGAAGTTTAGGTCCAGACCCAGGCTTGGTAGGAATGGTAATTTCAGATTTGGATCCCACACAGCTATGTTATTGTCTGTGCTTGTGCTTGTTGTCTCTTTCTAACAATCAGGGGGCTGGGAAACTAGAACCTGAGGTAATGGCTGAATTAATATGTAAATAAAAAACTGGGCTTCTGATCTGCAGGAGATGAGCTATTTAGAGAGTTTTTAGAATTGCAAAAAAGCAGGAGCAGAGAGCTGTCTGGAGATCTCCAAAGAAAGCTGATATGGGGGGAGGGTAATCTGGAAGAGAAGTTTGTAATCCATCATTTGTTTTGCAGCTCCCAGACACTCCTTCTTTCAGGAACCCCTTCTCAAACTGAGGCTGGTCATAGGCAGTTTGTGCATAAAGATAAGGGGAACAGAGGCCCTTGGGCCTGAGGGTGTTAGATCCCCCAGTAAAGGAGAATGCCTAGGAGGGAAGACAAGAGTGGGTGGGTGGGTGGGTGGGGGAATACCCCCATAGTGGAAGGGGGAGGGAGAGGGAGAGGGAATGAGGAGGTTCCAAAGGGGAGATCTGGAAAGGGGGAAACATTAGAAATGTAAATAAAGTATGAAAAAGGATAATTCTTACTTTGAATTTATATTTAATAGGAACAAAATTCTGCCAGCTTTATAAAACTTAGACACATTATGCTAAGCTGAATATAGTAGACATAAAATGATAAATACTGCATGATTACACTTACACAAGATTTAGAAATAAAATCCTTTAGGTATAAAATATCAGATGATTGTTGCCAAGAACTTGAGAAAAGGATGAATGAGAGCCATTATTTAATACACAAATGTAGTTTTGAAAGATGACAAGTGGATGCAAATTTAATGAAGTAAGTATATGGTGAGTGGAAGAGATGGAGACCAGAGGATAAAAAACCTAATGTTACTGCAATTAAACTTAAAATCTTTGGAAAGTAGGAAGACACACATATATGAATATTAGTCCTTATATTATTTACTAAGAACTGCATCATACTTTTTATTGTGAACATGTACAAAGTTAGAGATTCTTAGTGATACTCTTTAGTATTTGATGAAAGCCCTGCATGACTTATACATTAGTAATAAGGGAAGTTATCATTTGTACAAATATTGAATTTCCACAGCAAATATAATAAAGAGGACTTCAAGGTGGTACACAGATTGGGAAATACTTAAATTTCTGTAATGATGAAGCCAACTATACATTCTATATATAAAACCACCAAAATTCAGCCAGTAAACTGCTAACTATAAAAATATCTACAAATCAATAAAAAATTACTAGAAACATCCACATGCAGAGAAATGACTAAAAGCAGTCTTTAAATGAAATCAAGCACAACTACATCAAAGACATTGAAACTAGTCTGCAAAAGATAATAGTAGATGCAATAACTGTCTCCAAGTATTTAAAAGCAATATAATTTTAGTGATGAGACACAGACAATAGATTTTTAGTGACTAGATTCACAATACAAAAAGCAAGACTTTTTTTTTTTTTTCCCTAAATGGAAATTAGGGACAGGATGTCAGCCTTATTGGATTAAGGACTACTGGAATCCATATTAACTTTAAATTTTCCTGCTTCCAAATTAGATTAAAGTCTGAGGTAGAGTGTCTTGGGACTTCAACATATGGATTTAGGAAGGGAAACAGCACTCAACCTACATATATGCAAAGTAATACATTCTACTGGCACTAAGCAATATTGTCTGTCAATTATCAATTAAATCATTGCCATCCTTTTTCTTTGCATAAACTTCCTACTGGTGTTTTAAAAGGCATGAGATATATTTCACTTTTAGGAGAGAAAATCCTGTATAAATGTTTACTATTATAGAGAAAACATAGTTAACATTTTCTTCTTAGAATAATTTTTCTACTTGGTATTTTCTCAATCTAAAATATCTTACAATGAGCTAATTGGTAACATATATTAACTTAAAAATAAAATTTTTATATGCATTGCTGGCATGTTCTCTGAAAAGACAGTTTACTGATTAATAACATCCTCTGATATTAATTCAACCACTTTTGTCAAACAGTGAATGCCCTGAGTGTGCTTCATATTTATATCACAGTAAATGTGATCTTAAATCAACTTTACTACTCTTACAAACAGCATTTCTCATAACTATTCTAATTTTCATTTACATCTGACTTCAGCAAATTATAAAACTAGAAAATTTACCCATAGACTCAAATGCAGTGAAGATCACATAAGCAGACAGGGAACTTTAGGGTTTTCCAAGTCTACTAGAATGCCCTAGCCAAAAAAATTTTCCTCATAGTTTTCTGAATAAATCAATTCTGGTGACACTCTAATATTGGGCATTTTATCTGCCAACAGTATGCCAACACTTTATATTACTTTGTTATAACAGTTGGGGTAAGTAATTATATTAGATTATCCTGTTGATTGGTTATAACAAATTACCCTAAGTAGGTAGCCAGGCTACAAACATTTATCTGTACAATTCTGGAGGTGAAACACAAACAGTGCTAGCATATCAAAGGGATACTGAGGACCATTTTGTGGTTTTCAAATGGTCTCTATCTCATTCTAAGGTCATGAGGGACAAAGCAGGAAGAGGAGAGAAACATTGAACTCAATCCTGTCTGTGCCTTCAGAGCTTCCATCTCAGTCTAAAACATCTTACAATGAGCTAATTGATAATATATTAATTACCAATTAGACTGATGGTTTCAACTTCATAATAAGCTTATCTCCTGAAGGCATACCATACAGCTCCAGCATATCAGTTTTGACTAAGTACAAAAATGAAGTTCTTCACATGTTTAGAGACCAGCTTTCCATACTGACTCACATTCCTATTCAACAAATGTCTTTGGCTCTCCTCTTTGGCATGGTAGGATTTGGCTTCTCCCAATGATAGTGTGGGTTTTGGTAGGGAATGGTGAACAGAATGGCGTAAGCATTTTAAATACACACTTTGTGAACCATTGTGGACTTAATCATGTCTCCCTTTCTCTCTTTTGTAGTAGCTGATATTATTTGACACAAAAATATCTTTGTCAATGCAAAGAATATATATTTGAAAGGAACCCCTGTCAAGTAATCGAAATTTATTAAAAGAAAACAAAGCTTCACCACTTCAAACTAAACAAAATAAACAAACACAAAATAAAACAGTTAGTAGTCTTCAGATTTTCTACATCCTCATGTTAATGGCAAGATGAAAGCTGCAAAGATACATAGATGATTGAAATTAAATATGAAAGATTCTGTGACTAAACCACAGGAATAATTTTATTCCTAAATCAAAAAGCCATGTAGAATGTTACAAATAGAAGTTAGGCATCCAAAGAAAATGAATTCTGAGGAGCAACATATGCATGAAGGGGAAATGAACAATATCTCATTGGGGGATGCAATATAATGGGTAACACTTGATTGTAAAATGAGCAGAAAATGCTTAATTGGTATCTGCTTCAGGAGCGTCTTTATACCATGCTTTGAAGTTGTGAATTTATTTTCTTTGTACCTTCTATAGGCAATAGAAAGTTCACAGGCAAGTGAATCAATTATTTTATACATTCAAATCTGGAAAATAAAGAAAAATTATGTGAAATGCAAACATAGAAAATTACAAAGTAATATGTAAAAATAGTTATGTGAGAGCAGTGTGAAAATAAGTAAATATTGTTGCTATTTAAAATGTTACCAGACAGGCAGGGCAGTGGTGGTACACACCTTTAATCCCAGCACTTAAGAGGCAGAGGCAGGTGGATATCTGAGTTTGAGGCTAGCCTGGTCTACAGAGTGAGTTCCAGGACAACCAGGACTACACAGAGAAACCTTGTCTCAAAAAAACAACAAAGAAAAATGTTACCAGACACTTCTCTTAATTAAAAGGAAATCGAATGTAATAGACTTACTAGCTAAGCAAAATAATCGAAAAGGTTGTTTTTTCCTCAGGTCTTCAAAGCCTATGGGAAATGAAAATATCTGTTTATAGTATACAGCTATAGTGTTATGGGAGAGTACTTGTTAAGCAGCACAAATGAAGATGGAATAAATTTTCTTTAGCTCTTTGGCTAGAAAAATTAACTTATATCTAATGTAGAGTAAATAATTTAAAAAGACTGCATTTTCTGGTTGGAAATCCAGAGTGTGAAAGAAGCAAAAATTTAAAATGAAAGCCTAGAGGAGAAAATTTAAAAGTTGTATCTCTAATTTCTTTGACTATTTAGTCAGGTCTGCATCTACGTCTTGCTCTTAGTGGATTGTGTGGGTTGTGGAACATGCAGAAATCAAGCTCATACTCACTCTCTTCTGGCTGTCTTTCATAATACTGGAACTATTATGCACACTATCAGAGGAGAAAAATAATCTTCAATCCCACCCAGGGTAAAATCCTGAGAGCTACAATATATTGAGCTTGGTAAGATATGCCTACCTGTGAATTAGTGGCAAGAACATCATGGGCATAAATAGCCACTTTCTGAATAGATGAAAGCTCCATTTCACAAAATAAACTTATAGGTGACACTATTGTTGAGCCAAGAAGTTATGGCTAGACAGGTCATAGGCTCTAAAGAGAAATCTACTTCTATTATTCTGCTAAACACACACAGTATGAAACCAACTCCTAACAACTTAGAGTTACTTCCATACATAAAGATATTTTTCAAGACTAAACACAGAAGCTCCTGTTAGCAGTAAGCACAACACTAAACCCACAGTTTGTTGAGATGTAGAGAGAAAAGGCTGCAAAATGTTCAATTTAAAAAGATTATATATATATATATATTATATTATAAATATAAATCTACATAATATTAATATAATATAAATATTATATAATATTTATATATTATACAATATTATGTAATATAATATTAATATAAAGCTATAATATGTAATAAATTATATAATATTAATATAAATATATTATATATTATAAATTATACATTATATATTATATATTATGTATTATGTATTATATATTATATATTATGTATTATATGTTATATATAAAAGATTATATATATAGTTCCCCTTCATCCCAAATCTCAGAGATCTTTCTGGATGAGGGGAAAGAAAGGTTTTAGCATTCAGGGGTGTTAAATAATGGGAGGCAAATAATATTTTGGGACACAGCACAGTAGGTGCACATGTCAACTCACAGGAGTGGTGAGAGCACAAATGATTAAAATCTATACAAGCTCATCCCACCATGGGAAGGGGAGGTAGTCAAGAAGTTTTAACCCTAGCTAAGTAGTTATTGTCAGTTGTTACCTGCTGGTGGGGGAGGCAGTTTTCTTTAAGGATGTACCTGCTGATAGGTCCCCTACCTATGGGAATGGGAACCAGCATACCCAAGAATAAAGGAACAAAGAGGGTAAAACCTTGGATGAATATTGAAGGAGGTATTTGTTTGAGAATAGTTGGAAGAGAGGGATTGAATATTATCAAAATGTACTGTATGGAAATCTCAAATAACTAATAAAAATGAGAAAATTACTAATCAGGTAAATATGTATTTAAAAACAACTATTTATTCTTTTACACTATCTGTGGCTTTACCAACATTCATCTTAACCCGGAAAGCAAAAGAACTCAAGAAGAAAAAAATGGAAGGGAAATGTTACAGAATATTTCATCACATTGTGAACCCCATGATTGTGAACTGCAAAAACCTGTCCCTTGTTTTGGTGTGGTTCACCCCTAGCTCTTTAACAGAAGAGCTAAATAAAATCAACAATTGATGAAGAAGTAGAGCAAGTAACCTGTTGTCAGGGAGTGAGCATAAAAAAACCCAGGAAAGAGAAAGGAGATTCTTTGAATTGAAGGGTATTTAAGAGATTGTGGTGAAGGAGGAGGAGGAGGAGGAGGAGGAGGAGGAGGAGGAGGAGGAGGAGGAGGAGGAGGAGGAAGAGGAAGAGGAGATTTTCTTTCCTGGACATCAGTAAAGTAGGAAGCTGGGTGGTTTCTTTGCCTTCATGAGCTAGCAGAATTTCACCACAACATCTGGCTCCTGAGTCTTCTTTTGGTAAATCAAATGTTTGACATTTTGTTTTAAAAACAACAGAGAAGAGGTAAGCAGAGGAGTTAATGAAAAGGGATTGTCAAAGTCAATTCCTTATAGAGGAATACAAAAATAAAGACACTATCAAAGAAGAAATTCAAGAAGTATCTAGAGATTGGGTGATTATGTAGGTGAAGCCTGAAGGGAAAAGTAGTCCTTGGTTTCCTGAAAGTTGTTGTCCTCTGACTTCTGTGCACACACACACACACAGACTTACACACCCACACACTTACAAAAACACACAAAGTATAGACATTATAATGTAGATGATAGAATGTTTATTTAACAGGAGGGAAAATTTAAAAGAAAGCTAAATTATACCACTTACAATTAATACAATAAATGTTAAACCAAATGGAAAACTTACAAAGACAATACAATACAGGCGTTAGAAAACATTTAAACAGATTCTATTCCTAACTGGGGGATGAAATTCAAACATATTCTAGATATATATCACAAACCAATTAAAAATGACATTTGCAACAAAAGACTATTTAATGGTCACACTATCAAAAAGAATGCATAATCTCTACATAAGCAAAGATTAGCAAAAAAAGTCAGTCTAAAAACAGACACACAAAACATCCACTGAAGATTATTAACTTTTATCTCTAGAAGTGTTAAAACTTCTCATATATTCTTTTAAATATTGTTTTTCTTCCTTCTGCACCTTCTTAGATGAAAGCTTATTCAAATGAATCCAAGTGTGAATAAAAACCAACATCAGTTACAGCAGCAGTACCTTTAATGTGTTAAGCATATTTCTGCAATATTTGAGTGTTATAAATTTTATTTTGTTTATGTTACAAATCCAATAAATGAGGTTCAGGTACATAAAACTGATTTTCTGCAAGTTCCACAATTGGTTAAAAAAAAAAGAAGGATAATAGTTTCTCTAGACAGAATTTTTATAAAACACTTTAACATTAGAAATCATGAAATTTGCAAGTCTGATCTGCTTGTAATATTTGTCAGGAAAGTACCATTTTTAGAGGGTGGCAGTTAATGCATGGATTCCACATGGATAAATGTGCTGAGAAGCAGAGACTCAGCATGCAGTCCTATGTGGGACATTTATGTTAACCTCACAAAGGCTCAGCAGACATCTTGGAAATGGAGGGTGAAAGAATGTAAGAGAGAGGAGATGGGAAGAGTACTGTAAAATACTGCTTTTTATAATGTCGTGGCTATGGTAATCTTGAACTTATAATACCTGTGATTACCTCTCCATGAACCATATAAGGTCAAATCAGTTTCCTTATGGTAGGATGGAGCATCTTTTGGGTATATGCCCAAATATCCTATGACTGGGTCTTAAGGTAGATCAATTCCCAATTTTCCATATAACCTCCATGTTAATTTCTAAACTGGCTGTACAAGTTTGCATACCCACCAGCAGTGGACAAGTGTTTCCCTTGTTCCACATTCTTGCCAGCATGAGTTGTCACTTGCATTTTTGATCTTGGCCTTTCTGATACATTTTAGATGAAATCAGAAAGTCATTTTGATTTATATTTCCCTGATGGCTAAGGATGTTGAACATTTCTCCAAGTGTTTCTCAGCCAGTTGAGATTCCGTTGTTGAGACTTCTTTGTTTAGATCTCTATTCCATTTTTTAATTGAATTATTTGGTTTGTTAATGTCTAGTTTCTTGGGCTCTTTATATATTTTGTGTATTAGCCATCTGTGAGATGTGGAGTTGGTTAAAATTTCCATTCTGTTACCTGCTACTTTGTTTTCACAAAGACATTTGCTCAACTGTGTTTATAACAGCTTTATTCATAGTAGCCAGAAACTAGAAACAACCTAGACATCTCTCAACCAAAGAATGGATAAAGAAAACATGCACAATGGAGTACTACTCATCTGTTAAAAACAATGGAATTGTGATATTTGCAGGCAAATGAATGAAACTAGAAAAAAAATCCTGAATGAGGGAACCCAAAGCCAGAAAGACAAACATTGTATGTACTCACATATAAATATTAGCTGTAAGGTAAAGGATAATTATGCTACAAACCACGACCCAGAGAAGCTACGTAACAAAGAGAGCTTAAGTGATAACAGAAGTATCTGCCCGGGAATGAGAAATAATAGATTTTTTGGGTGGGCTTGGAGCAGATGAGGCTGGGAACTGGAGGGATCAGATGTGGGGGCAAAATACTGGGAATAATGGAAACACCCTGAAATCTATGACAGTAAACTTAGCAAAGACTCCTAGTAATGAGGACAAAGAGCTTGAATCAGCAATCTTTTCTTATCAGGCAAGGCCTCAAGTAAAGAGACTGGGAAACAACACAGCCAGGAAACATTTGACTTACAGTTTGTCCTGCCTAGTAATATTGTCCTGCCTGCATAGTATTCTGGGACTCTAGCCTAGCATAACAGTCACTAGAGGGACCAGACAGTTTTCAACCAGCAATTGATGGAACCAGATGTAGAATTCCACAGCCAAACATTAGGTGGAGCTTGGAGAGTACTCGGGGAAGGTGCAAGGAGCAGAGGAACCAGAGATGTCCCTGACAAGAACCACAGAATTCATGGGGGACTCATGGGGTCCTCAGAGATCAAGGAGCCTGTAGAGGTCTGACCTAGATATACTGCATATTATTGCTGAGTAATTTGTTCTTGTGGAATTAACAGTGAGAACAGAGGCTGTCTCTGACTGTTTTTCCAACTTGTAGGACCATTCTCCTATAAATCTCTATGATTTTTGCCATGTCCAGCCTTAATATGATGGTATTTGCCTGGTCTTATTGTAGCTTGTTATGTCCAGTTTGATGTCCTAGTTGATGTCCCTGGGAGGCCTGTTGTTTTGTGAGGAGAGGTTGGAGATGGAGATCTAAAGGAAAAGCAAAGTGGGGAAGAAAGACTGAGGGAGACAAGGGAGGGAAAACTGAGGTTGGGATGTAATATATAAGATATTGGCAGTAGATAGATGCTGGGAGAATAAAAATCTATTTTCAATGAGGATATGGCCATTGGGTAGTTTTCTCACCCTCCAGCGGCTGGTCCCACATCAATGTACATATAGACAGAACAAAAGGAATTTAGTTGTTCGTCACACACAGAAAAAGAATAGGACATGAAATTGATAGGGAGATATGTTGGGGGAATATGAAGGGATTGAAGGAGGAAATTGCAAATGGATGAAATTCCAAAGAAGAAAAATGATGAAAACTTAAAATAAAAAAATATACTATATAAAAACATACCAATGTAAAATAAATATTCTAATAAGAAGCATTCTTTTGTAATAGTATGCACAATTTACATGGCTATTTGATTGTACCCAACTATTTTCCATCAACCATAGGTTCAGATTGAAATTCTATAGGGCAACTGGAATTTCATCCACGTTTAAAGGGATTGCAACATTTTGAAATCTTTTTTTTTTTTTTTTTTTGGTTTTTTTGAGACAGGGTTTCTCTGTGTAGCCCTGGCTGTCCTGGAGCTCACTCTGTAGACCAGGCTGGCCTTGAACTCAGAAACTCTCTGCCTCTGCCTCCCAAGTGGGATTGAAGGCGTGTACCACCACTGCCCAGCAAAATCACTTGGTTTTAGAATTATGTTGTACTACAATCATTTGTCCATGTACTAACCAAATGTCTTTGTTTTCATACCTATGTGTCTCAGTACACCTTTCAGAAAAGTATTAAACCCATCCTTAGGTTTGTGCAAGACTTGAACAAGAAAATAAGCAAAACCCAATAGTCATACTACAGAAATCTACTACTGCTTTTCTTTGTAAGTATGAATTATGGTTGATTATTAGTATATTAGAATAAGAATACATTACAAAGTTAGTGATCACTGATCGTGTGTGGGAAACACATGTGGCAACCTTGCTTAGGTGGCTAGGACCCTGAGAAAGAATTCTCTAAACCAAATTACAACAACAAAAAGAGAACACAAAGAACATGATGGCTCCTAGAATTGGTATGTATGTACTTGAGCAAGATGTAGTTTTTAAGAGAGTAGACTGATAAAACAAAAGAGAAGAAGAGAAAACAAAACAAAATAACAAAACTAACCTAAGATTTTCTAGACTTGAAGCCTGTGTGTGTTCTTTGGACAGGCGCTTGCTTTCTTCCTGAAATGCATACCATGTTTGACACTTCCTAGCTTTGTAATAAGGTGAAGCTATGGCTACAAGAAGATGCTTCCCTTTGTACATCTGCTCAGAACCACAGACTCACTGTCTCTGGTCCTGTATCCTAGGATTAACTCAGACCGATGATGTGGTAAGGATGGACAGCCATCACAGGAGTACTTTATTTTCTCCCTCCATTGCTACTTGTAAATAGTACATTTGACAACTTCTTATAGATGTCTTTTTATTTGTGCTGGCTAGTTTTGTGTCAAACCTAACACAAATTAAAGTCATCTGAAAGAGTCGTGAAGCTCAATTAAGAAATACCACTATAAGATCAGGCTGCAGGCAAGCCAATAGGACATTTTCTTAGTTAATTATCGGGGAAGGTCCAGGCTATTGTGGGTGGTGCTATCCCTGGGCTGATGATTCTGGGTTCTATAAGAAAGCAGACTCAGCAAAGCCATGGGGAGCAGTCAGTAAGCATCACCCTTCCATGCTCTATGTTTCAGCTTCTGCCTCCAATTTTCTGCCATGTTTGTGTTCTTATTCTGAGTTCCTGCGATGATGAGCCGGGATATGAAAGTGTAAGCCAAATAAACTCTGCTTCAACTTTCTTTTTATTCATGGTGGTATTTCAATGCAGTGATCAAAATCCTACCTAAGACATTCATTATGTTAGAGGTTAGACCGATAAAACAAAATAAAACAAGAACATCAACAAAAAACCTAAATAATACATTTATGTATTTTGTTCCAAAGCACCTTTTTGGCTCATTTGCTTTTGCTGATTGACTTGTCTAAAGTTACTTTAGAGTGAAAATATTAGCCTTTTGCAGAGATATTTTCAAGTACTTTCCCCATGATTTAAGATGTGCATTTTCTAATTCTTTTTCATAGTATCTCACTTAGAATGCTTTCCATTTCCATTGTGTTAGACATAAGCAGACATTATGAACAATAATTCTTGTTTTGCATTTCTGTTTAGGTACACTTTCTTGATTGATTAGAAAATAAGCATAGGATATGTTCTTTCTGTGATTTGATTTCTCAGCATTTTCTACTTTATATAAAGGATGGTACCATTCCTTCCCTTAATGAGGGACTATCTCAGCATACCTAGTGTTTGTAAATTCATATTATTCCTGTTGACTCCAAGATATTAATTTTCTCACATTCTACAGGCAATACAATACATTGAGTATTCTGTAATGAAACAAATATATCTATATAAGATGTTTAATTCCCATTCAAAAGGAATTTATTAAGTTTTTGTAGTCTTCAAAATCATTATACAAGGACATCTGGCTTGTGAGTCAGTATTTTTAAAGCTTTTCATGTTTAACAGAACTTTGAATTCTAACTATTTATCAGCTGGCCTTAAAATGATCTCACTTTTGAGTTATATTGACCAGGGAACTCTATCCTTACATGAGTGGTTTTTTTGGGGGGATGGGGGTGGGGGTGGGGTGAGAGGGTTAGGTACCAAGACAAATGTATGCTGTTTAAAATGTATACTTTTTATTAAGAGGAAATCCTATGAAGTACATGGCCAACTAAACTGTTTTATTCCCTACAATAAAATCTGCTCTTTTAGTTCTTAAAAAATTTAAGCAGATTAAACTTTTCTCCTAAGGACAAAACATCTTTTTAATTTCTGCAGCAAAAGAGATTAATTACTCTGCCATGACAATATTCTATAGAATATATAAAATTCAAAATGAAACAGTATTTTTAGTGGAAGAAAGATTGATTCATCTTTGAAAATGAAGTTTATATACACACACATAGTTATAACACATTTCAATAATTTTCTTATTTGATAAAATACTCTCTTTATTCCAACCAAATACATTTGGATCAGATGCATTGATTCATCCATTGAAATTGAGCTCTTCATTAGATGATGTTTAAATATCAATCACCTTATGAATATTTAAATTTGAGAAATGTCAAATGAAAGAGTTGCTCATCTATTTATTTTAAGAGTTCTTCAGAAATATCAGCTACAATGAGATCATGCAATGTGATAGTTCAGAACTTTTAAAGGGCTGTATACTCTTTGCATAGTAATACTCCAAGGTAATCCAGAGGAAATGTTCAAATATAGTATAAGCTTTCTAAAAGAAAACATTTTTTGGTATCAGAAAAATGTGTTATACTTAGTTTCAACAACATTTTCCAGTTAATCTGATTTAAAATGATGAGCTTAATTCTAATTTGATATGTTAAAATAAAAAACATGTGGGTCAATTTTGTGTGATTTAAAGGCAATAATATTGAGATTATTCTGTTTCTCCTTGGTTAATATTTTAAAACATTTCAAAGACAAATTTATTATTTTTCTCATTTGTCTTTTAGACGAATCTAATATTTAAAGTACACTTTATATTACATTATATCTATACACTAAACAATTTAGCTACACAGAAACATTTTATCTGATAGGAATGTATTTCTTTTCGATTCTACGAATTCTTGGGAAAGTATACTTTTTTTCTTGCATTTAAGTTTATTCAAGCAGGGAGTCCGGAATGCTGATCAGTGGGTACTGAGTTACAGATGGAGAGAACCAGGATACTCTTACACTGTTGGATGGTTAGGTGACTTCATTTCAGAAGCGCTAGAAGAAATTTGTATAACTAATGTACAAAAGATTGAGGAGATTGTTATGTTTGGCATGACTAAAGCATCACTCAGTATGTAAATATGTAACAGTACCACAGATTGTCTCGTTAATAGCCACACCTGTTTTTGATTTTATGTAACATGGAATCACTATTTGCCAAGGTTCAGCTTTGGCTTGGAGTGGGGTTGTGACAGAAGTGAAGGGGGGTCTGGGAGTAGCAAAACGAATGACTTAAAGTCAAATTGTGGATCCAAGCTGATGTCCTGTGTTCTGCTAGATACAGCTTTTCCAGTCTGCTTCTCTCTATGTTCTGCATTCTCTCTGGAGATTTCTCTATCTTCTGTTTGCTTGCTATTATAAGAGATCTCTCTGTCCATGTCCTACGTGCTTGTGTGTATGTCAGTTCTCTCTTTTTATCCTAAAAACATTATCTGTATAGTTCATCTCCTGTAGAACAAAGGTCTAGTATTCTATTTTACATATTATCCAGGCATTTATTCCAGGTTTCCTTTTGATTATCTTACTAATCAGCATCTTGTGACCCCAGCCCTTTGATTCTTAGGACACAGCAAGCATACAGCTTTTTCTTAACATTGAAAAAGAATCCAGAAATCTGTCCATCCTTTGTTAATTACAGAAAATAAGCTAGATGGGTGGGACCCTGCCCTGAAATTGTCATTTCCACCCTGCCTGAGCTTAACCTCGCTCTGTCCTAGGGTGATCCTGAACTCAGGAATCTATTTGCTTTTGTAAGAATAAACAGAAAAACTTAGCAGGGTGGGATCTCCTGCAATCAGCACTCCCTAAATCTTTTCATCACCTCCAGTAACAGTTTTCTAACAAGTTGGCTCACAGCACAGTTGCTTTTGTTCTTTTAGATTTGTGAAGCCCCTCATATAATTAATATTTCATCCTTATTTTTTGCATAGTTGAAAAGTTATATTTTTTGAACTCACGGATTTAGAGCTCTTTTCCATAGCCTTACAGGCTGTCCTCAAGTCCTGGTGTTTTCCATCTTGCTGAGACATAGCCATGCCCTCCACTCTTGCTGTTTCTAATTATCATGAAGTCATTAACCGGGATGACATTCCTCAGGAGGAAAGAGTCTTCAACTGCATGTGAGTACAGAAAATATGTACATTATTACACAAACAATCCTTATGCCCACAGCAGCTATCAGCTGCTGGAACCACGGAACCACTGAACCATGGAACCACGGAACCTCGGAAACATGGAACCACATCATTCTGTCCCCACCAGGGTCATGCTGGGCTCAACAGCTATTGAGGCATGATAGAGCAAATTTCATATTCCAGCACTTGGGAGGGTAAGGGCAAAGGATCAGGAGTTCAAAGATAGCATGGGATCATGATATGTCCAAGGCTAGCATGTGCTATGAGACACCATGTCTTTAAACTAACAAACCACCCTGCAGAACACACAAACAAACAAACAAACATAAAGACAACAAAAAAAAACATTAAACACATAAACCTAAATAAGCTTAACTAAAGTAAAAAATCTATCAATCATGTATGGTGTAACTTTTTGTTCTTCAATTTTTTTTTCAGAATATTGGAATGTGACTAATTTTAATAAGAGTTAACCCCTCTCTGACATAAACTTATTTGGTTCACAAACACATCTGCGTACCTTGAGTTTAATAACATCAATGTTCCTTCACTAACGTATGCTTAGCTCCTTCTATTTCTGGAACACAAAGGGGTGGATACATACAACAGGAGTAACAAAGTCACTACATGAAAGAATCTATTGAATCCTCATTTTTACCTCATCATTTGTGGGATAAAAATACCTGCTTTAACATGGCAAGAAACAGTCTGCCATATATGTAAGGAATATTTACTGTCATATTTGTTTTCTGATGGCAGCTTGGTTGTTATTATAGACAAAGAGAGGAGAGTAACATTTGTGGTCATGTGAGTCCTCTGGAATATCTCAGTCTCCCTAATGTTAATATTTCTTACACTTCTCCACACTGCTCTGTCTCTACCCAAGGATCCTCCACCATCCCACAAGTGGTTATTAGCCATCAAGTATAGGATAAACACATCAACAAACCCAAAGAAACCAAATAACAAGGAGAGCCCAAGGAAGGATGATTGATTCTTTCTCAGTAGAGGAAATAAAATAGATATTGGAGGTGGATAGAGGGAGAGAACTGGGTGAGAGAGAGGAAGGGGAAGGCAGCAGGCAGGAGTTGGGGTAATCACTTATAAGGAGACCAGAGCAAAGAGAATGGAAATGGCTTGTCTACAAGAGGCAGCCACTTCAGTCTGACTATCCCATGCAGTTAGGAGTCTCAGCTATACTCCCAGTACCTCTGCTCTCCCAGGTCTCCAACTACTCCCAGAGAAGTTCCCCAACAATTGCCATTCTCACTGTCAGCCCTCTGCCACACCCCCTTGCCCCATACATGATCCTCAGCCCAGTTCTGTCCTCACCCCCTATTCTATCCAGTTCCTTCCTTCTAGCTACCTCTGATTACTATTTTGTTTCCCCTTCTGAGATACTCTGCCCTCCCTTCAGCTTTCCTTATTACTTAGCTTCTTTATGTCTGTGGATTGTAGAATGGTTATCCTGTACTTTGTGGCTAATGTCCACTTATTTTTTTTTTTTCATACTTTATTTACATTTCAAATGTTTCCCCCTTCCAGATCTCCCCTCTGGAATCTGCCCATTCCCTCCCCCTCCCCCTGCCACTATGGGGTATTCCCCTAACCACCCACCCACCCACTCTCATCTTTCCTCCTTGGCATTCTCCTATACTGGGGGATATCACACCCTCAGGGCCAAGGGCCTCTCCTCCCCCTGATGGCTGATGTCCACTTATAAGTGAGTACATATCATACCTGTCTTTCTGGGTTTGGGTTACCTCACTCAGGATAATTCTAGTTCCATCTATTTGCCTGCAAATTTCCTGATGCCTTTATTTTTAATTGCTGAATGGTATTCCACTGTGTAGATGTACCACAATTTCTTTATTTATTCTTCACTTGAGGTTGCTTCCAGTTTCTGGCTATTACAAATAAGCAGATGTAGAGATCCACAGCCAAACATCAGGTGGTGCTGTGTCTTGTGGAAGAGTTGGCAGATAAAATTTAGTGAGCTGGAGGAGTCAAGCACACCACTAGAAGACCTACAGAGTCAACTAACCTGGTCCATGGGGACTCATAGAAATTGAACCAGCAACCAACCACCAACCAAGGGCTGGACCTAGTCCTGCTACACATTCATAGCAGAGCTCCATGTGGGTCCTCTACCAATTGGAGTGGAGGCTGTCTCTGACTCTACTGACTGGCATTGGATCCCCTTCCCCTAACTGAACTACCTGTTTGGGCCTCAGTGGAAGAGAACGTTCTCAGGCATACTGCGACTGGATGTCAGAGTAGGGTGATACCCAACTCTGGGTTCTTCTTCTCTGGGGAGAAGTAAAGGGGTAAGTGGGGGAGGGGCTTGTTAAGGTAGGACTGGGAGGAGAGGAGGAATGGAGTGGGTCACAATCAGGATGCAAAGTGAGTAAATAAATACATTTTTAAATTTATATTTGTTTTGCCTTAATAATTATATATAACTGTTCTATTTAAGGTCATAATGCTCTATTAACCCAAGCTGGTCTCAAATTTGTGATCTTCCTGCCTCAGCTTTGTAGGTGCTGTGGTTTCAGGTGTGAGCTCCCACCTCAAGCAATCAATTGCCTATTCTTCATTGAGAACTTTGTACATGTTCTAATATTTAGTTATCAGAACAATAAGAGGCACATGTACTTATATTTTCTGTTGTACAAACTAAAAACATACATACTGAGAATTCATAATCCACACCCATTAAACTTATGCTTAACTCTACTCATAGTGAGATGTATTCTGCATGATACCACATGTGATCATTTGTCCATGCCTTTTTCTTTGAAGACATAGGATTTCAAACACTGTCTTAGGAACCCAACTGATCTGTAGAGTAGTTCAAAGAATAATATTTCATGATAGACTGAAGCAAATGCATGTCAAAGTTCAAGAAGCTTGACATCTGGCAGCCATTCAATTAATTTTTTTTAATAAATGAAGAGAAGGATGAATGGGTTTATGAACTAGTTGTGCTAATCAAAGAACAGAATTGAATTATTTTAGAAGTCAATTTGACTAGAAAGTTATATTTTGGATGCCCTGAGAAGTAATGTAGTCAAATGTATTCATTTTATATAGCATGTTCTCTTGTCATTTTGTATGTGTAACTATGTGTGGTTTTTAAGTGGCTTTAATTTTTTTGTCAATAGTTTCATTGATCAATTAGGCCTTGTATGAAAAATAAATCATTGAAAGAGTTTTGGTCCTTAAAAACAAATGTTCATTTTATAGAGGACAACCTAACACATAAGCCGTCTTTCTCTAAACATAGAATTGTGCTAAGGTAAGTGTAACAGTGTAACCTAATGCTTGACAATTTGCATCTTTCCTATTTAATTTAAAAGTTTCTGCACCACTTATGCCTACTGATATATAGTTATCAGATTTCCCGTAAAATAAAAAGTGTAAGCTTTTAGTCTTATGTTCCAAAGATCAAACATTATGTTCTTTTCTAATACACGCATTTTGGAGGTGTCAACATTTTTCAGGCTGATTAAACCCCTTGACATACAACTAAATAGTAAAACATAGCTCGGTCATATGACTTGAGTTACTGTACAGTATGCCTGCAGGGAAGTGCCTCAGAGGGAAAAACACGTATATTTTTATATGCTGCTAGCTTAATTTGTATTCCTCTAGTCTACATTTAAAGTTAAAAGTTTATAAAACTTTAAAGTTTTATGGGTATTGCTTCCTACAGGCTTAAAAGCCCAGTTGACATTTATGAACAAATAAATTTCTCGTAGAGTGAATATAGTTTTTAAACACTTACAGGGAGTCTCCAGCTCATGACATCTGCCAAGCATGAATGACAAGAACATTTTTAGCACTGAAGAAAATCTATAGTTTAGTGCAATAAGACAAAAATGGCAAAGAAACTGGAGTGTGGGATCGTTTTAAAGGCTTACATTTATTAAGCCTTAAGTACAGCTTTGGCATGGGTGCTTAATGAAAGAATAGGAGCATATTGTAATTTTGTAAGATTAAAGAAAGTGTTAAAATACCCATGTTGAGCTAAAGCAACCCCATGAAAGTATTTTTCTCAACTTGACAACACCCACGGTAGTCCTTTTTATGCCAAATATCCATTGAGCCAACTCTTTTCCTTCTGAGTTTTGTGAAGAAATGATCAACTGACTTTCTCCATACGAGGCAACCTTTAAAAGACAGAATATTTAGCCGACTGGAAACACATGCCTGTGATCACATCAACTGGGCGTTTAATGCAGGGAGATTATGCATTTAAAGATTGCTTGGATTGTAGAGTGAGTTCTAGGCTGGTTTGATATACAGAGTGAGATCTTGTTTCATATAAACTGAAATAATTAAACAAAGTCCCAGTATTAGATCTGGTGTCAACAGATGCTCAACTAAAACGCTGTTGGTAATACACTGCTGTGACTACTCTTTATATTGTTCATCACATCAAATAAGTTCAAATAAGTGCTGATAAGTCCGTGGCCTACTAGACTTAAACAGAGTTTTGTTGTTGTTGTTGTTTGTAAATCTATCTGACATGCTAAAAAAAATTTTAAAAGGCAGTTTTACAAGCACACAGAAAATGAGAAAATGGTTTTGTTTGGGATTCTGGAGTGTGGGGATACCATGAATCACTGAAAACACAAGGACTTGAGCACTTGAAATGACACCCCAGTGATCATAGGAGTTAAGGCTATGTCCTGCACACCAGGAGTTTCCTATTGAGAGAAGGAAAAAATGCTGCATAACAAAAGCTAACATTCTAGAAGACAACTATGGTTTCCCTTACCTGACACGCCATGTGCTTAACATGTTGTGTTTCTCCAATAACAGCTGGTAGCACAACACACATTGTGCAGAATGGCAGATGGTTTTCTGCCGAGAATGCATCAAGCTTAGGAGGCCATGCTGGGAATAACTAAAGTCTTAAACTATATTCCTGTGAACACTGTAATTTTTAAACCCAGGCCATATTATTTGGAACCTTAATGTACATTTTTTTTTCTGTATTTAAAACATGTGCTCTTGATCCACTTAAAGAATAAAAAGAACAACAAAACTTAATGCCCGTCAGCGAAGCAAAGGCTAGTAGCATAAATGATTGCGGTGTCTGTAGAAACATCTTCCCAAGGGAGTAGTAGGCTATTGAAGTTCAGATCAGCAAATATCTTTTCCTCCTTATTTTTGCATGCTTCATGTACTTGCTGCCTTTCCAAACACCTACATGTTATTTTCTATCTTTTCAAATACTATACTTTTATCAAATACCTTAAGAAATGCAGGAATAAAAACAAAACCTACTTCAATAGAATAGGGTATTTTAAATATTAATACTAGACTAAGCATTGAGCATTGTTCTAAACACTTGGTAGAATTGATCCCACCCTCATTCAGTTTGCTTTTTGAGCAATGGTAAACAAGGAAGAGAGAACATTCCATTTTAAGTGGCATTCAGGTTAGAATTTTCTTAGTTGGGCTAAGCCTGGGGACAAGGAGAAATCAGGATATTAGATATCAGGGAAAGGAATTTCTAATTTATATCAACTCTAATTTTCTTCATATATTTTATTGCTATCAAGTACAGGTTGGTAATTTAAATTTGCCAACCCTAAATGAAAACCATTTTTTAGCTAATGACATTTTAAACATGTATGAGGTGAGAAAAATGAACCATTATTCATGTGTCCATTATTAAACATATCTATTCAAATATCTCTAACAGAAAAGGAAATTTTGGCACTTTTTGTGAATATTAGCATAGTTAAATAGACTGTTGTCTTGTAAGCTGACATCTTATAAAATGATATTAATAGATGTACTGGCTGGCTTTGTGTGTAAACTTGACACAAGCTGGAGTTAACACAGAGAAAAGAGCATCAGATGAGAAATTGCCTCCATGAGATCCAACTGTAAGGCATTTTCTCAATTAGTGATCAAGGGGGTAGGGCCCACTGTGGGTGGTGCCATCCCTTGGCTGGTAGTCTTGGGTTCTATAAGAGAGTAATCTGAGCAAGCCAGGGGAAGCAAGCCAGTAAGAAACATCCTTCCATTTCCTCTGCATCAGCTCCTGCTTCCTGACCTGCTTGAGTCCCAGTCCTGACTTCCTTTAGTGATGAACAGCTATGTGGAAATGTACACCTATACAATTTGAGCAATTGAGTGATAAAGTAATATAATTTTGTATCTTTAGGAAGTGGCAGGGATTGTGTAGTAAGACAAAGGGAAAGAGAGGAAGGAGTAGGCATGTGAGAAAGTAAAGACAGTATTCTAAGAGAATCTATCAAAAAATATACCATTGGACACATGCATTATAGAGAAATGTGGAGAGTTGGACAAGTTACAATGCTGCAAAGAAGCACTAAGCCCCAAGGGGAGAAAGTCCAATTTATTGACATCAACAGTTTCACAAGATGGGGTTAGATATTACAGTGAAGTTGTGGATGGAAAGAAGAGTAGAACCATGTAAGAAAGGGAGATCAAAGTCACGGGCACAAGGTCAATCCAACAATCTTAAGAGACTGTATTAAATATATTTAATATATACTCTGTCTAAAGAAATAAAAATTCATATTACAGAATATATAGCCAAGAGAATTGACTAGCATGAATTGGGTGTAGCCAAGCAACTACTTAGTAGTTATTCTAGTACTGATATAAGGGAGACTGTTGGAAAAAAAAAATGTTTGAATGATACCAAAAAGAATCAAAAACTTTCTTTGTCTATATAAATTATTAAATAAACTATATATTTGTATATGAGTATATTATGTAGAAATTTATTCAACTGCAGTGATATGCTGAAGTCTGCAGTCATATAGTTCAATGTTTCATACTATTTCAAGTCTTAGAAATGAAGCAGGACTTACAAAGAATAATGAGAACCATTAAAGACTAGATAGACAAACTACAAAAAATGTAGCTGCCAGATAGTTAGAAAGAATCAACAAGATCACTATATTGTAGGAGATACATGAAAAAAGAATTTAGACATAGGTGAGGAATGGCAACCAAAGATCATTTCATATGAGCAATAGTCATGGACACAGTGCAGACTCAGAGTGATTAAGATGAAAATTTGGTCATTTAAGAAGATCTGAGAGATGAAATGTGAAAATGGCCCAATGAGTATTAAAAAGATTGTAGAATAGGACTAGAGAAACTAACAATTAATCCAGCTCCAACAATAGAAAGGAAGTAAATTAGAAGTACTAAAATTATTGTATTTTATAACTAATAAATGTTCTTTTATGTATCAAGGTTTGAAAGGCAGATATAAAAAAAGAGTGATTGTGGAGACCTAATGTCTAACTGTGGACAACAATTAATAAAATTACTATACAGTGTTTGATACTTTGCTAAATAAGTAGATTCTAACTGCTCCAGATGTGCCCACACCCACACATGTACTAACAAAAATACACAAGGAGAATGGATTGCTATATAACATTATGTATATGTTATCTTACTTCATGATACCATTTTCATGTTTATATGTATTTTACAATATGCTGTATATATTAAATACATTCTATACAATTATTAATATAAGTAAAATATAGAAAAAGAGAATAAAAGCAAAATAGAAAAATAACAGTATCAAAAGCAAATATCTATAATAAGATAATAATAGGTCAAATTTCAGGTCAAAGCACTAAACTAAAGGATCTACAGATGAAAGTAATAGGTCAGTTATAAATTAAATCTGTTAGTGACCATTTTGAAATGATTAAAAAATAATGTCTTTAGTATTACTTCATTCTATTCCTTAACTTATTACCAAGTGGAGTAAATATTTGCATAAATATGAAAAATATATATTCAGAGTCATACATTTTTAATTTTTTACCAGTTAATTCTGTCACAGAGTTATATTAAATTAAGAAATGACTTAAGAGATCAAAACATCCTAAGTAATGAAGGCAACAATTACTCTTTCATTCAGCCCTTAGTACACTTATTATACTCACGTATCAAATATATGAATTTTAGTTAATTCATTAATAATTATTATATGTACTTTTATTAATTCAGAATGTAAAATATCAAATATATCTATATAGTGTATGTCAGTCAGGATTATTATACCTCAGTGTTTTTTGAGAGCCTAATCTACAAAGACCTGTGTAATCAAATTATGAATAATTGAGATGACCGTCTAAGAAAATTGCTACTTTTTTGCAAGTAATGATGATCAATGAAGGATGCTGCATAGGGCAATAACATTTAGCCAAGGACCTCATTAAGGGAGCAAAATTCTCTAGAAGAGTTTCACTACTGACAACCATGTGGGACGGCTACTTGAAACATGTGGGTGAAGTGATGATGAATCAGAATATACACAATAATATGTAATGAAAATGTCCCAAGGCCAAGCTTAAAGCAAGAAAACCAAGAAGTGGTAACACATTTATTTCCAACAAAAAATATTGGAACTTGATAACTATTTTAATTATTTGAATTTGTGTACTCGCTGATATTATATTTAAGTATAATATATAAACTATAATGTGTACACCTTTAAAATTCTCATATTTAGAATTTTGTGTTCATTGTATAAAGATAATATAAATTACTACTTGTTAAATTTGTTTCAAAGGTTTGTATTAGTTTGCGTTGTTGGACGTATTTTTGTAAGTATGCATGGTGTGTGTGTGTGTGTGTGTGTGTGTGTGTGTGTGTGTGTGTAGGACACAGGTCAATGACAACTGTTTTCCTTAATCCTTCTTCACTGTAGTTGTTGAGGTTGCACATATGTCTAATAGCATGGCCAGCAGGCTCCAGGGATCTTTCTGTTTGTCCTTCTTCATTGCTGGGATAACAAGTTTGCCATACTGTCTGGATTGTCTATGTGGGGTCTAGAGGGTAAACTCAGGTTTCATGCCTACATGGGAAGCCCTTTATTGCCTGAGCTCTCTCTCTAGATCTACCTTGTCAGATTTTGAAGAATATATTGGGGCAAACAAACATTACAAAATATATAATACATTTCTTTTGAAACATGGAATTTCTGAGGTATCTAATTTGCTGTTAATTTGCAAAATGTTTATCAAAGATAATATTCCAGACAGTTCTTCATTAATAATATAAATATCAAACCAGTTTATGTTATTGTGTCTGTTTATCTAGCTGGTGAATTGCATAGTACATGATGTTTTCAATTTTTAATCAAAATGTAGACTAATTCATTGCTCCAATTACTTTTTATTTGAAAGCTGCTATTTTCCTTTGCAAAGCATTTTAAATGAGATATTGTAAATTTGTTCTCATTTGCCATGAAGCTCTTTGTTTTTCACTATTAATTATGATGACTAGGAACACTTCGAAAGCCTATTAATTTCCTAAACTGGCTTCCTGGAAATGTGTGTCCTCTCTTTGTTAAACTGTCAACTCTATCAATTGTGTAAAGAAAAAGATCACCCTTAGCTAAATCATTATCACAGCTGAAGCTTTCCACATAATCCACAAACATTCAAATATTTAGTATTTACATATATAAATGTACAAACACATAAGCAATATAAGTATGAAAATAATTTATGAAAAAGATTAATGTGTCCATACTTCCCAAGTAAAAATCAATTTAAGAGAAACATTTTCTAAAGAAGTGAAGAGACTCTTAAGCATCATGAATACGTTTCACATAGTGTTGTCCTTGACCATTTTCTGTTACACTCCACAGTTGATGCATTACGGTTTAGTTTTATTTTCCTTCACTATGCCTCTTATTCATTGGCTTATTGGTTTTCCTTAGTTGTCCCCATCTGTCAACACAGTGAGGAGGACTAAAGTGAAATAATATATTTTTCTTTGCTTTGTCTCCCCTTCATTTTGGGAAAGGTAATTTTACCCTATATTTTCCCAGTTTTTAATATTTGTTTGTACTATTTTGACATGAGAAATATGTGGTATAATCCCCACTACCATTCTTCCTAAAGAAAATTGGTATAATGCTGATATTAAAAATAGTTCTTTAAGAATATGACCTTAAGGAAAAGGAAATAGTAGAAGTGCTATCAAAGTAGAAGGAAGGTTTTAAGATTTTCAAGAAGCCATTTAGAGACCTACTATCTTGTAATGACTTAAAAAATGAATAATTAAGGCGAAAATAAGTAAGGCAAAAAAAAAGTTAAGGCAGAAGATGGCCTTGTCTGACATTAATGGGAAGGGAGGCCCTTGGTTGTGTGGAGGTTTGATGCCTCAGCACAGGGGGACACTGGAGCGGTGGGTCAGGAGAGGTAGGTGGGTTCAGGAGCACCCTCATAGAGGCAAAGGGAAGGGAAGAGAGGGCAGAAGTGATATGGGGCATTTGTGAAGAGGTAACAGGGAAGTGGGATATCATTTGAGATGTAAATGAATGGAATGATTAAGAAAAAAGAAAAAAGAAATAAAGACACTTCAATCCCTGAACAAACAAACAAACACCACAGTTTGAGGAGATGCTTTTTTAAAATTAATTAATTAATTAATTGATTTTTATTTTTGGATATTTACTTTATATACATTTCAAATGTTTTCCCCATCGGAAACCCCCTATTCCATCCCCCCACCCCCTGCCTCTATGGGGGTATTCCCCCACCGACCCACCCACCCTCCTTTTCCTTCCCTAGCATTCCCCTACACTGGGGCATCTAACACCCTCAGGCCCAAGGGCCTCTCCTGAAGGGAGGTACTTTGAATGGTTGGAAAAAGATACTTCTAAAGGTCTTGGGATAGATATTATGCCAGTACCATCACCATCACCACTGCCCAATATCTGGGATGGGATACTTTCTCATGAAGTTGTTAGTAAAGTCTCCCCAGACTAGAGGCTATTTCCACTCTTCTTGATTCCTCACTAAAACCCATTGCCAAACATCATACAACTTGCTTGCACGATAAAGAGAAATCAAGTAGGAGTTGAGAGAGATGCTTTCTCCTTGCTAGCTAGCCTTTATTGTGCCTGTAGGTCCTTTGCAGGCTACTTGGGGAGAGAATGTATTAATTTTTAAAGTTTTTTCATTTCATTAACCATTCCTTTCATTTACATCTCAAATGATATCCCACTTCCCAGTAACCTCTCCACAACCCCACCCTACATCTACCCTCCACCCTCCCCTTTGCCTCTAGAAGGGTGCTCCCCCACCCAACCACACTGTCCCACCCCACTGCTCCAGCATCCCCCTATGCTGGGGCATCAAATCTCCCCACAACCAAGGGCCTCCCCTCCCACTGCTGTCAGACAAGGCCATCCTTTGCTACATATATATATCGAGCCATGGATGTCTCTAGTTACACTCCTTGGTTAGTGGTCTAGTCTCTGGGAGATCTGGGTGGTCAGGCCAGCCTATGTTGTTCTTCCAATGGGATTGCAATCCCTTCTGCTCCTCCAATCCTTCTGCCAGCTCCCTCAACAGGTTCCCTGAGAACAGTCTGATACTTGGCTCCTAACATCCACATCTGCATTGGTCAGGTGTTGGCTGGACCTCCCAAGGAACCGACACACCAGGTTCCTGTCAGCAAGCACCTCTTCACTGTGGCAACAGTGTTGGGTTTGGAGTCTGTAGACATTATGGATCCCCAGGCAGGGCAGTCCCTGGTTGGCCCTTCCTTCAGTCTCTGTTCCATTTTTTTGTCCCTGTTCTTTCTTTGGACAAGAACATTTCTGGGTTATATACGTTGAGATAGGTGGGTGGCTCCATACCTCAACGAGGGCCATGCCTATTTACTGGAGGTAGTCTCTACAGGTTCTATCTCCCTCTTCTCTGTGCATTTCTGCTAAAGTCATCCCTGCTGGGTCCTGGGAGCCTCATGTTTCCCTACTCTCTGGGACCCTCCAGTGGCGATCCCCAGTTTCTCCTCCCCCAGCTGTGAATACTACAAACTATGAGACAGATCTGCAAGATATACCCTTTTGGCAACAGTGGCACTATGGTTATGAAGGTACCAACCACTGTGATTAATTTTGTAACCAATCCCCAAAAGGGATTCATATGTAAACCTGATTTAAAACCTACAGTAGAAAATGTCATAGACTTATGATGAAACCCTGTATATTGTATTGCTAAATTGACTCAGTGTCACACTGTCCTTTAAATATTCATGTTCAAACACATAGATCAATACTATTTCAATCTTATTCAGGGAACAATGGTGAATGCAGAAATTCATGGTTTTACAATGTAAGATTAAATGAAATTTTAGTGCTTAGAGCCAAGCAAGACAGTTTATACACTCTTCTCTAAGTTTCATGGAATATTCTGGAAGATGAAGTGGAAAAAATACAAGAGACAGGTAGTAGGAGAAAGGGCTATTCATAGCAGCTTTAGAGACTGGCACTCTGTCTGCATAAGCATGCCCTTATCAACATGGATGGAGAAGGGTCTCAGGGAGCCAGCTCGACCTCTCACTCCTAAACTCTTTGCTACTGATAATCTCTGGGAGAGGGTGAATCATTGCCTCCAGTTATGTACCCCACAGGTGGCCACAACAGGTTCCAGTGGATAGTTACAACGGATGGACATAAATATGGACCTGGTTTCTAAACCGTATATGTCACACCATGAAGCTGGGGAAGGAAATGGTGGTGAGGACTGCTTGTGGATAGATATGCGAAGGAGACAAAGAGGGTATAAGGAGAGAGTAATTGAAATGTATTACATATATACCTGAAATTGAAAAAATAAAACTCAATAAAAAATAAACATAACCAAAAATATATATAATTGAAAAATGTTGGATATTAGCAAAAAATATATAACTCAGCAATAAGAATATGGATAGAAAAAGAAAAATGTCATTCTAAAAATTAATAGAGAATGTGTTAATATAAATGATAGTGGTAGGTGAATAACCATGGCACCATATGTTAGCATTCTGTCTAAACTCCACCCCGCAGTTACCTGGCAACAGCCAGGGAGGCCTGACCCACTATAAAAGAGACTGCTTGCCCCCTCCTCCCTCTTTTGCTTCTCTCCTTTTCTCTTGTTCTCTTTGTCTCTTCCCTTCTTGCTCCTGCTCTGTCCCCCTCACTCTCCATTCTCTTCCCCACCCCCCACATGCTCATGGCTGGCCTCTACTTCTCTACTCTACAATCTCTCCCCTTTTCTCTGTCTCTACTACCCTCTCCCCTCCCCTCCCCATGCCCTGAATAAACTCTATTCTACACTATACCATTTTGTGGCTGGTCCCTCAAGGGGAAGGGATGCCTTGGCATGGGCCCCCTGAGATACCCCCTTTCCCCATCCCTCACCACACCCCCAGAGAACATATCTCCCTCTCTATCTTTTTATAAAAGATCACCATAGAAATATGATCCTCACAACCAATGTTAGTTAGTGTTTAGAATTTGGAAGGTTTAATTCTGTTGCATTGTCAGTTTCAAAATGATGAAATTAGGGACTAGAAAATAATAATGAAGATCCAAGAAGACCTGAACAAAATGCATGACCTGGAGAAGAAAAAAGACAATGTATTGGTACATTTTTGGATAGGTCTGTTTATGGTAATCTTAATAAATTTCCATCTATCTATCTATCTATCTATCTATCATCTATCTATCATCTATCTATCTATCATCTATCATCTATCTATCTATCATCTATCTATCTATCCTCTATCTATCTATCTATCATCTATCTATCTATCTATCATCTAATCTATCATCTATCTATCTTCTATCTATCATCTATCTATTTATCATCTATCTATCTATCATCTATCTATCTATCTATCATCTATCTATCTATCATCTATCTATCTATCTAATCTATCTATCATCTATCTATCTATCATCTAACTATCTATCATCTAACTATCTATCATCTAACTATCTATCTATCTATCATCTATCTATCTCTATCTATCTATCATCTATCTCTCTATCTATCTATCATCTATCTCTCTATCTATCTATCATCTATCTATCTCTCTATCTATCATCTATCTATCTATTTATCATCTATCTCTCTATCATTTATCTATCTATCTATCTATCTATCTATCTATCATCTATCTCTCTCTCTCTATCTATCTATCTCTCTATCTATCTCTCTATCATCTATCTATCTATCTATCTATCTGCTTGGTATTACTTTGTTGTATGAAGGTCTGGGAGAAAGGGACATTTTTTTAAAAAATTAGTTAAGCTGTTCTTTAGCATTTTCGAATATAAAACACAGTTTAAATATGTTTAAAAATATATTTTAAAAGGTTCCTTTTTTTACATATTTGTAAACCTTTGTTTTGTTTTGAGACTGAGAGTACTGAGACAGGCTGACTCCATGACAAGCTTTAAGCTGGCAGTTCAGGAGACTAGGCCTAGATCTCTGTTTTTCCAGAACTGGGCAAGTCCAGGCAAGTCAGTTACTGGGAAAACTCCAGTCCTTGGGCAGCCAATCAGAACTTGCCCCATAGTTAGAAGCTACACTGCCACCTGGCCTGAGGCAAGGGCAACAAGTCAGAACAATTTCTAGGCTTCCTCAGCAACAGTTTCCAGGCTTCCCTAGCAAGTGTCCAGGCCCCCAACTCCTAGCAATGGTTCTGGAATATTCCTAGAGATAGAGCCAATCAATTAAGATCACCTACCCCTTCCTGGAATTCCCCTACTGTGCTTTAAATTGGGACAGTAAACTCACCTGGGTGTCTCCATCTTGGTAAATGGTAAATCCCAGCATGCTGGACTTCTGCAGAATAAAACACTCTTTGTTTTTGCATACTATTTGAGTCTGGGGTATTAGTGGTTATGAGTTCTAGGCAGGAGAGAACAGGGCCCAGAGAGCTCCTTCCTCATCCATGGTTGGTGTTTGGCAGGCCTATTATTCTGCAAGCAAGTCCAGTTTCATTAAGGTCATGACTGGAATGGCTATATAATGTCCTGAAAATGTTATTGAACCTTCAATTACTCTCAGCACCTAGAGCTGCCATATCGCTCTGACTACTGGCTTTCTCTTCAAAAAGCCTTCTAGGATTATGGCTGAAAATTGTATTTTTTTATGAGTATTTTAACAGTACCCAAGCTATTTTAAAACTGTTCCAATATATTTAATTACTCATAGGGTCTAGGTGTGGGCTTTTGACTGGAGTTCACAGCACTATAAGTGGATTCCTTGCTGTCAAGAAGGCATCAAATTCAATCCCAGAATGCTGTTTTCCACATAAGAATTTTCCCTTTATTATAGTATTATATATACATCTTGGATGGAAGATTGATATTGTAGTTAACATAGAATTAAGACCAATTGTGCCTTTTCTCACCCAGTACCTTCTTTACCCATGAAGTCTAGTTGAGAGAAACGAAAGCTTCCATCTGAGTTACAGGTTGATTCCTATTTATCTGTAGTCAAGTTTCATTGCCTTCACCATTATGATCTCTTCATAAAGTTTCAATGGTTAACCAAGAAGAATGAGTGAAATCTGCTTTCTTCTTTTGGATAGAGCTTGGACCTCCGTAAATAACAATGTCAAAGATGACATTTGTACCTGGAACTGGAAATTTTTGTTTAACAACACATGGCTTCTTGTAGAAGCCTTTTCCAGCTTTGCAGATTGTTATTTTTAAATCTATTTTAATTTAGCTATATTTAAAAGTTGGTTTTACAAATTGAATTTCAAAGTGGTAAGTATCTGTATGAAATTTTTGAAAAAATCCTCAGTTTTCCTTATCTTTTTTCTTCTTCATCTTCCTCATCTGCCCCACCCACTTTTTAGTGTAAAATTTCCCATCCCCATTATCCTGCCTGTTTTCATATCCATATGTTCTATTAGTCACTTTCCTTCAATGAATTCTCCTGTAGCTTCTTTCTAGTCTTCTGGCTTCTACAAGGATTCCCACTTACAAAGATGAGGTAGCAGGGCAGTTGATGATTGACACTATGATATAGCTCACTAGCATTTGCATATATGATTCATAAAGGAATTCATACTGGAACAATGGATGTAATAAATGCTGTATTATAGATGTCATCTTCTAGTGAGCACATTTACAGAAACAGGTTCAGAGAACAGCACCCTAGAATGATTGAGGGCAAGTAGATGACTGAGGACTGAAGAATGAAATTGTAGAATATCCACCAAGGAGAATGCAGATAACTAACAGGAAAGGAATACCAAGAGAATGACACTACCACCAAGTACAAAATATTTCAGGACACTGAGCAGGAAAACTAACTCTGTGGGTTTAGCAGTTCAAGGTGAGCAGTAGGCATTAATGAACAGCTTTCTACAGTGGCAGGGAGGCAGGTAGGCAGACAAGGAGGAAGGCAGAGAGAAAGGGAGGGAGGGAGGAAAGGAGAGAGGGAAGGAGGCAGATAGGGAGGGAGGCAGAAACACAAGAAAAATCCAGAAGACTAAGGAGTGACTGGGACCTGGGAAATTTGAGCTTTTCAGAACTCAACTGAATGTAGACTATTTGGTCACTGACAAATAAAATTCTCAAAATGTCAATTCTCCCTGCTATATTTTTATTTTAATGAGAGTTTTCTAAGGGGTAAAATTTAGAAAGGAAAGCATATCCTCACAGGACAGTGGTTGGAGTGAAACATCTACCCACACTAGTTCAGACACAGCTAATTCATTCCAATCAGATCCCTCTGCCCTTTCATGCTCATTTGCACAGTAATGCTTGGCTCTTCCATGCCCTGTGCCCTCCTCAGGCACACAAACCAGCCTAATGCACAGACACAGCTTTGATTTAGCAGAAAGCCAACAGGTGCTCAGCAAAGCTTAACGAAAGCTTTTGCCTTTTTTGTCTTTTAAGCCATGTCTCTGCAGTGTGACCAAGTTGGTACTGGATTGCTTGATTTATTTTCATTTTTTTCCATGGATGTATTAATAGAACAATCAATCAGATCTTGGCAGGGATCAGAATTGTCCATTAAAGGAGGCCAATACAATGAATCATGCATAGATTTGCTTTCTCCCTCCTCCTGATAAACAAATAGACCTGACCTTGGTTGTGCGAATGTTTCTAGCAGATGCATTGCATGGGCTTTTCATAAGGCGTGTAATGTCTACTTTTTAGAAAACATTACAAGAGAGTCTTTTTGCTCTAAAATCCTTCTGAAAAATGATACAAAATATGTTAAATATGCAGTATAAAATACATATGAGCAGGTGGCTCTATGCTCCAGGTGCTTTAGACATTTATTTAAGTTGACAGTTATTTAGGCAGAGGCTGGAATAAGAGACAACTAGGAATGTTGTGTTTGTTGTAGTTCTCAAGAGCATGCCTGTTTTGAGCATACCTTTCTGGATTTTTAAAATCTTAGCACTGGATATGATTATTTGAGTAGATAATTCATATATTAAGAAGGTCAAGGGAGTTCAATGGTAGACAGAAAAAATAATTGCCCCCCTAGAAGACTTATTATTTTATTTGAGAATGTAGGAAATGAAGTTTTGTTTATGAGTACAAATTTACCTGATAATATGCCAAAAGAGTCTTGGTAACACAAAACCATCCTGAAGAGAAATCAAAGAGCCCTTCCAAGGCAGCCCAGTTTCCCAAGCACATCTGAATCGTGCTTTTATGAAAATGTATTCACAGACTTCCATAACTATTAGAGTAAGGGATTTTGTGCTGTCTTATGCTGGTAACTATGCAATCAGCTGTTAGTGTGGTGAAAACCCTCCCACAAGGAATGAATGGCTGGGGGTTCTCTTGTACTTTCATTATGGGGCAACATTCATTATGGGACAACCTTATAGTGACTGTAAAGAAATTTCACTATGCACTGGCTACTGGTTGAGTCCACTACAACTTGGGCTGCGATAGCTACTTCTCAACAGAACCTCATGAGATTGAACCCTCACACAGCCAGTAAAAAGAGAAAACCCTTACAGACAACAAGAGACAGTAGTTTCCAAGGACCCACGGAGAGTCAATGCTCCAAGGCTGAGACTGGAATCTCAAGTGTGCATGCTCCATTTACATTGATGCTCAGGGATTCCACACAGCTGTCTACCTTAGGTTTTAGACCTGGGAGGAGGCCATGGGAGTTAACACACTGGACTTAAGCATTACGGGGCATTATGCTTTAAGACTGGCAGACATGGAGCCTGCGGTGACCTAGCAGATTCTGTTTATCTCAGACTGTTTCATTCTCAGCGTATCCTACAGTTATTCTTGAGGACTGCAGGAGGGAAATAGAGGGTGTCAGTATAAACTCCAGCTCTTACCAAAAAGCAATAGAACTCTGGAGCTTGATATGAGTGACCATGGCCTGGGGACACATTTGTCGGTTATCCCTATTCCATGTTCTAACATGGTAGCAATTATGACATTTTTTTTTTTAGAAACAAAACAAAGAAAGTCATAAATCAAGGTACTTAATACATTAGTGGAAACATCAGGAAGGTGGGTTACAGTAAAACATGGAAAACCCTTTTGTGGGTATCAGGCATTTTGTGATGGCATTCCCATCTCCAGCCATATGCACTCAGGTGAGAAACTCTTGGGCTGTTAGAGTTGGAAGGCAATGCACACAGTGAGTCAGTTCTCAGGTCCATCATAGGAACTGTAATCAGTGAATCTGTCTTGTAGAATGTTTAACTCTGGAATGGCTTTTTCCCCTCTCTGGGATCATTGGTTCTCATGATGAAGTGAATTCACTGATGGTCATTCAGAGAATTGTCTTGTGATACTGTCTACTGGGTGTCTGAAGGTAATTGAGGTTGGTTGGGGCCATGTATCAGGAGGGAGAAATTCAGATGACTACAAAACATGCCTGAGAATATTTAATCTTTTTATTTCTTTTCTAGAGATAAGCTGTATAATTATATTCAATAAGCTAAAGAGCCATTGTGACTGAGGAGTGAGATTAGCTGTAGACATTCCACTCTATGCTTTATATAGGGCTCATCTGTTCATTGAGCTTCTCAAGAGTACTGTAGCAGAAAAAGGCAATGCAAAACTCTTCTGCCTTCTCTTTTATGGCTAGATCATATGCTGAAGGTTGTTAGGTTTTATCCAAATGTAAGGTATCTTAATCTGTTTGGAGCTGGGTTTAGACATCTAGAGAGTACATGATTTAGAAAGTATTTGATGAGAGATAGGAGAAATGTCACTAGAAATATTCTCCTTTCAAGATGCTTTTAAAATGGTCAAAATGTAATTTAGCACTTTGTAGTGGTTTGTATTTACTGATTATATATTAGATACCTAGATATGTGATTTCTAAATTAAGATGCATTAATTAATACAACATTTTATTTGTATATGTATGATATCAAATAATTCTATACTTTTATCCATCATCTGGCTGCCCATATTCTTTGGTGCTCTAATCTTTTCCCTGACTCTCATTTTCTATATAGTTCCTAATTTTTGCCTCTTGCTTCTCATGCAAATCTACTAATGAATTTCTATTTTAAATGTCAGAAAGGACTCTGATGAGCTTAGTACTTGTGACCTCAGGGTGTTGAGATCATTAAACTCTTAAGATCTACCTTAATATCAGAATGAGTAAATGGCCAGGTCTCTGGGCACTTTTTGTTTGTTTGCTCTCTTGATGCTGGTGACCTAAAAACATACTCTTCAACATTATCCTGAGGTATATGGCTTTACATACAGAAGATGCTTTACAAATGTTAATTAATGTTAATAACAGCCATATGGCTAAACTACATTATGTTTGGATTCAGCTTTGCAAAGGTTCCTGATATTCATTCCGAAAGCATGACCACGTAATTTTTGAGTCAACTCTGGAACACAGCACATTATCCCTCTCAGCAAGAGTGTGCAAAAGCAAGTCTGGGCAGAATCTGAACTTTATTGTTACCTATACTTCTGTATCACACTTTCTTTGCTTGGTTGTTGTGTTTTCCATGTGCAAAACTGACCTAGTTTAAGGGGATGTTGTTACTAGGCTTTAAATGAATCCAGGTATGAAAAGCTCTTAGAACAGGGGTGATTATAAAGTAACTGCTCATTAACTGTTTGCTAGTGGCTTGTTATTCAGCAAGTTTGAATCCACGCTGTGGTTTTTTTTTTTTTGACATTATGGAACATTTCATAAGTGTAAGGAACTGTAGCAACAGAAGGGAATCTTTCAATTAAGGATTTCTATTTAATGTCTGAGCATTACAATCTAGCCATTGTTTAAAGCACATAATTGTAGCTTTGTCTTCTGGCAATAGCATTTTGTCCTCATTTGATTAAATCTAGAGTTCATGATTTTCAATTGTTGGGTTGGCTGATTTCATCTTAAGATTTAATGCCAAAACAATTGATTCTTTCTGCATTTATAATTAGCTGTGGCTTGCATCAATTTATTTTGAAATGTAGTTATTATTATAGGGGAAAACAATATGAAGGCTGTATTGAAGAAGAAACAGGGAGGAAAGATTTCATTTTTAGCTATTTATATATTTTCATGATTTGTTATCTGTGACAGCTTCTTTCCATGAGTTCATTGACCCCTACCATTCCAAAACCATGTGTAGTGGATCAGGTCTTCACTTCATAGAAAAGTTATAGGATATTTAGTATTGAATTAGGCTTATGCAGTAGCTAGTCAGTATTCACTCACTAGAAGAACTTTCCAACTTGCCCAACGTGGTACAATTAGAAGTGGAGGCAAAATCAGAAAGTAGCTTTGCTTGGGTATCTGGAAGAAAGGATGCTCTCTGCCTTGTATGTTCAGAGAGAAGCATATAAAAGACATTTAAAAGAAACTGCAAAAAGAAATAGTGACCGAATAAAGTCTCGTTTTTCAAATTCCTAGTTCTCCACATTAGTCATATCCAACATTCTAAGACTGATACAAGGAAAAGTCTGAAAAATAGGAACTGTCTTTGCCTGTGGCTTTTAAAGGAGAACCAATGAGGGACTGTTACATCATGCCTGGAGGTTAAATATGCTTTTCTTAGTGGAGCTTTTGGTGTCATGTTTTCATGACTGTGACTCAGAATGCTATAGCTGTAGCTCAGTGAACAGCTTTCCTCAAAGCTGAATCTGGCATCTAATCCTGCACTCTTATCCTGCTCTTTGATGTAAGAGCTCACATACACTCTGGTTCATAAAGTTTTCCACTTATAATTAATGAAAGAAACACATGGAAAAAACTTAGTACTGGAAATAATAAACATTCAATAAATATCAATTATTATGGAAATTAAGATTTGGGACAATATACACACTGTGATTATTTTTAGTAAATGTTTTTCTAAAATGTTAATATTTTCCTACTGAAGCAAATTTAATGTTCAACAAAGAATGTAGACAAAATAAATAAATATTTTTGTATTACAGTTATTTTCAACAACATGCCCCAAGTCACATAACATATCTAATAGGAAGTACTAGTATAAAGTATTGGTGATCCAGAAAGAGTTCATGGGCAAAGGGCAATGTTAACAAGAGGAAGCATTCCTGTACTCGTGAATTATTCATAGACAGCTTTGTCCAACCCCTTGTCAAACAACTATTGAGAGAAGAAAATTATTGATAAAGAAGGGAAACCAGTAAAAGCATGGGTGGATAATCATGGGAGAAGCTACACCAGCATAGACCAAATGTTATGAAGTAGTTGTGTGTGGAGGGGGTTGAGTAGTAGTAAAACTGGAGATTCTCAGTTGAAGGCAGCAAAGGTGAATTCTTAATTCTCTGTCTTATAAATCACCTGATGATTCCAGGAAAGCCAAACCTTCATCTCTCTCATTGACTTGGTCTGGATAAACTTGGCAAGGAGGCAAGTTTATCAGTAGTCAGAAGTAGGATTACCTTCTTGTGTCCTTGTGACCACAAAAATGACTCTTCATACTCATATGATTCAGCTGTAGCTAAAGAGCTACTCAAAGCATCTTTTCCAACTAACTAGTGAGTCCAGCACGAATGGGTTGCAATTCAAAAATGTGAGAGAACCAATACAACTAAATATTGATCATATTTGTACATGAAAAAGAAGAAATGGAAGTAGGAATTTTATACGAATAAAGTAATGTCCTTAATTAATAAAGACTGAGTAGGTTTTGATGTTTGGTTAGATGAGTCCCAACTCACAAAAATAAATGGTCAGAGTAGTTACAACTTACTTAAGCTCTAGTAGTAGCATGGACATGGGTATAAGGAGAAAGTCTTGCAACGTAGACAGCATCATGAACTAACATGCAACGTGTGGATAGCATCATGAACTAACATGCAACATGTAGACAGCATCATGAACTAACATGCAACATGTAGACAGCATCATGAACTAACATGGAAGACAGCATCATGAACTAACATGCAACGTGTAGACAGCATCATGATCTAACATGCAACGTGTAGACAGCATCATGATCTAACATGCAACGTGTAGACAGCATCATGAACTAACATGGAAGACAGCAGCTAATAGAAATCTCACTTTATTTATGTCTTTGTCAGTTTGTATGGACAGGAAACTTTTATTTTTTAATCATATACTAATTGGTGCAAAGATATCCATGTGGTTACTATCTTCATCATCACCAGTCCCCTCTATTCCACCTACTTACTAATTACACTTCCATATCCTTTCCCCTTTCTGTCTTACACCTTTAATACTCCACAGTTAGCTTACTTTCAAACACATTTTATTGCAGAAAATTTCCTCACTGTAATGAATTCTTTTATATTTATTTTATTCATAGTATATAAAATTGTATATAGGTGTTTGAACAGGTTATTTAAAATGTTCATGTGTCCTCCCATGACACTTTACACTGTAAAGATTATATTTTACTTGTATGAACTTCTTACTGTGGTATAAATAACTGAAGAGGTCCTGGAGTGAAGAGTTCTTGAAGAATACTTTAATTAAAATTACTCAACAAGAATTTGAACCACATTTGTTACATTCAAAGAAGCTGGTTCTCAATATTTCCCGTGTAACTTGGGTGAACATTGTGATGAAGGTTTGATTCATATCTCCAAAGGGGAGAAAGAAATGAAATAAAAAAGGAAGAAAATAAGGAAGGAAGGAAGGGAGGGAGGGAGATAGGGAGAGAGAGAAGGAGAGAAGATGACAACATTAAATTTTTCATATAGTAAAATGGTAGTAGCTACGCCCATGAATGGAGCCAGTGAGTATTCAGTATCTTCAACAGTAGGCAGGAGGTGTGCAAAGATTAGTGCTTCACTTATACATACTTATTTATGTTGTTCTTACTACTAAATCACTGATATTAGTCAAATTGTCCTCTTTCTGTCCATGCCTATGACTAGAGCCTTCAACTCCCTTCTACTATTCACTGTAAAAGATGGAGTTTGTACACAGGCTGTTAGCATACCTACTATTGTCGGGACTTCAGCTTCTGCCTCTTCTTTCCCTTAAGTGGATTTCACTTAATAGTCATAGATCTTCTTGCTCCTGGTAAACTGTCTCATACAGGTCTAGAGCAGGGCTTTTACATGAACCAATTCCTCTCCTGGAAAGGATTTCCCAGATTTTTAGAAGGCCTTTTTCCTCTTCTTTTGTCAGCCTTAGTTTGCATCTTCTTCTCAATGGGAGTTGTCTGGTTATATTCTACTTTAAATGACATATCTTTCTGTCTTCATTCTCCTGCTCAGTCTTTCTATCGTGGTGACTATAAAAGCACACTCTGTACTTACTATGTTTCCTGTGTGATATATATTACCTATCACTAGTAGTGCATGAACAAGAGTTTTGGACAGTTTTATTCATTCTCCTATCTACAAAGCCTAGAAATCTACAATGCATAGAGTGTTCAATAAATATTTTCTGAGTTGAGTTACTACGTATGTCAGTGTGCCCAGCTAAATATTTAGGTTCTTCTCAAGATATAGATAACCTTGTCAATTAGCCTTTAGCATGGGTTTTGTATGGAGGTTTCACAAAAATTAATGAAATTTCATTATAATTTCTGTATTTCCTGAAAATTAGAAATTTGTAATTTCTAAGTTACCATGTTAATTTCCTGGTATGAGAATCACCCCAGTCAATAAACAATATCAATTTCTTTTCATTTATATTTTTATATTCAGAAGTTTAACCAATCTTCTTACTGTATTTCTAAATCACTTCTTATATTTTTTCACTCTTTTGGTCTCCATTTTCTGAGTTGTTCTCCCACTTCATTATAATGAATTCCATTCAGTAAAATATAAATGATGTCAGGTCTCTTCACCTTTTGTATTGATTTACTCTTTATCTCTAGACGAAAGTACCAAGTACTTATCAAAGAACTCAATGCCCTCTGAAATCTGTTTCCTCTCTACCTTTGAAGTATCTCTTTAGTTTGATACAATGTGCATACTCTGTAAACTCCAGTCACACAGACATAATTTCTTTTGCCTAAGTAAGCTGGGGATTTCAATTCTGTCTTTGCAATTGCTGTCTTTTATCTAAAAATAATTCCCATGTTCTCTGTAAAACTCTTACTTATTCACCTTAGTTAAAATTACATAGGTTATGCTGGGGTACCATGCCACCTTTAACCTTGTGTTTCAACACAGAGAAACAATGAAACTCAAACAACGGTCTATATATCCTAAAGAGTTATTGAAACTCTTAGGCAAATATTTTTAAAATACCATAGTGTTGATTATACTTTTCACTTTTCTGATATTTACAGTGAGGAGCTAACAATATGAATAAGGTATTGGCATTTACTATATTTGCCATCACATTGTGATAGGGAAATAGAAAAATCCAGGGTTTCTGTAAAATGGACTTTGTAGACAACTAAAACTCATGTATTAAATTTTGACACTTGAGTGACAGTTTGGGAGGAATGTAGGAAGCACTTCCATTGCATACCAAGGCGTGATCATTATCTTCAGAAACATACAGGTTGGAGTTTTGAGCTGAATTAGCAAATTAGTGATTCAAAAATCACTGTTATTATTTGAATGATGAATGACAGATACACTATTAACAATTTGGAAATTTTTAATAATAAATTAGTGGTAATAATAAAACAGTTACAGATTATTAAGAAAATAAATGTAGGGTGCGATCCTCTCATTTCATGGAAAGCAAAGGAGGCGTTTTATGATCAGCATTTCAAGTGAAAGAGTTATGGAAATCATGTGTCTGGAAGAGTGAGTTTGACTGCACCTCGATATCGAAAGACATTGTAGGTAAGAATGGTTGTGGTATGAATAATTTTGATTTTTTTTATATTGAAGCATGCATGTTATCAAATGGTAGAAGTTCTGAAAAACTCAGTCTCTATTATAATAGCTCCCCCATATGGTCAGTGCCTGGTGGCACAAAAATGAGTTATTGAGAGATCCATTCAAAGTGCAAGGTCATAACCTTGGTGTGGGGGGGTGAGATCATGAGTCCTCAACAATGATATTCACATCCTTATAAAAGAGGTCTAAGGGATCTTCTTTGCCATTTACTCTATGTAAGGAACAAAGCAGGCTCTTATCAGGTACCAAATACACTCTCTGAGATTTTACCTTGGACTTGGCAACCTTCCTAACTGTGGGAAAGAAGTGACATTATTTCTATACTTGGAAAAAATATTTGTATAATCTAAGATAGATTACCAGTGTAAATGCTAAAGAAAAGTTTCTTTTTTGTTTCTTACAATAAATATTTAATTAAAATACTAAATAAAAATTTTATCAATTTCTCTTTTGTCTGGAAGTGCAGTAAATACTCAGAGGTTAAGAGCACTCATTAAGACCCTAAACACTGGTTTTGACATACAAATCTTTGTGGCATCAACATATTACAGAATGGCTCAATTTTAGTGAATACTTATGTGTGCTACATCTCAATTCAGGGGAGTGTGCTGCTTGTTCTAGGAGTTCATTCAGTAATCTCAAATAATGGATCCTCTGCTATTTTGGAGTAGTCTTGTTTGCAAACATAATTATAATATAATTAATATAAAAATAATGTTACAGCAGCATGAAGACAGATGTAAAAAATAAATATCCACATGTAAAATTCTGTGCATCATCTAAAAGGTATTAAAGAAACACATGGAAAAACAATATGAGATGTCATAGATGTTTCTGTAGGTTTCAGTTGGGAAGTAGAATATGGATAGATGGATTGGTTAGTACAGGAGATTTCTGATTGACTTCGAGTAGCTTTGAAGAAAGTCCTGATTTTGCCACGATAACTCTTCTCATTACAAGAGAGATATACAAACATTAATGAAGGGTCCACAGTGGCAGATAACTGGAGAAGAGTGATGTAAAGCCAAATACAGTCAGAGTGTGATGGATAAAAGGGAGAGGTATAATTTATAGTAGGTGGTGGAAGAGAGAGGATTCAAGATGAGGGGCAATTATAGGAGAGAGCTGGGAAAAAAAGAAACAATTTGGTTTTATCAACTGTCTGGAAATTGGTAAAAATGTGCTAGATATATGTGTGTAGTTACACATTTACCACTGAATTTAGAGTTTTTATAAGCAAGGGTTCTGATTTGAGGACAAGGCATGATGTTTGCAGTGGTTGCAGTCATTAACAGGAAGTTAAATGACTGTGGCTGAGGTGAAATTAGCAAATGTAACTAAGGATTTTTGAATTAACTTTTCATTAGCAGCATGAATTTGTCAATTTGTGTTGGAAGAAAGAGGACACAAATGATGTAGGTGAAAGCAGAAAGAAGAAGAAACAAATAGGCCTTACCTATTAACTGGAAACTGGAAATAAACAATTTGGTATATCTGTAGTTACATATTCACTTTCATGTAGAGCTTTTCTCAATTCTTCTTCCCAATCAGTTATTTGTACAAAGCAGGTTTTCTAGTAATACATATCTGTATCTGAATAATATTTCTAGTAATATGTATTTGACTAATATTTTTTCTTCCATACATGTACATGTTGGCCACGATCCACTTAAGGTTAAAAGATATATTTCCCATAATATGTATTTACATGTTATTACTAATGAGTACTAGTTTCTTTTCTTAAATACATTTTTGGGCTGGGCAGTGATCTTAGCACTAGGGCAGGAGGAGTGAGGCTAGCTGGATTTGCATCTCTGACATGTCTCTAAAAAGAAATTGTGTATTTGGGTGAGCATGTTTCAAAAGCATTAGACAATTTCCTAGAAACCTCAAATCATAATACAATGCTTGGCATGATATCCCTGCTCAAACACACTCAGTTTATTATTATACTGCGTAATTAATACTTTATTTTAAAAAGAATGAGCCATTCATTCATCTAAAGTTAAAAACTCTAAGCATGAGTATCACTGACTGTGTTTTTATGAAACTGTTGACTAAACTTAATGTTTTCCTTTTGGACTTAATAAATTTTAAGTGTCATAGTATTTATCATTCTATATTGTATAATCCCATAATATCAGCATCTATGAAAGATCATGCTGTATGTCAAACCAAGTAACACTATCAGAAAAAAAAAAGGGTGAACCATGTGTTATAGTTTGAATATATTTGTGGCCTGAATTTACATGTATAATTGAGACAGATATGAGTCTGTCCTTACACAGCATCAGGACTTTGCCAGATTCTTTTTAATTGTTTCCTACATATTAATTTAATCATAAAAATAACACCATGAAGGAAGCATTATTACTTCTGCTTTATCTATGGGATAATGAAAGCTCAGAAGCCTGATTTTCCAAGTTGCACATGCACTTCATGTATGGTAGAAGCTGACTGTGGCATGAATCTGGCTTTCTGAATCTTTGTCTTCAGAGCTGAGCATTTCTGACAGGATGTTTTAGAGTTTCAAAGCCCTCATAAGCTTGCTGTTAAATTATACAGTAGCATTTTTACATATAAAAGGGATCATTTTTTCTTTAAAAAAAGAACAGATTGGTTTTTTTCAAATAGATATTTCAGGAGAAATTCACATTTAAGAAAGTCTTCCATAATTATAGATTTCAAACAATAAAGTAGATTTTATTTTACAATCAGGCATAAGACAAAAAGATATGAAAGAAGTAATCAATAGGCCGTACTCTTCTATGGGGATTTAGAAACTGAAGGTCCCAAACATAAATGCAGAAGTAACTGTATAGATGATACAATCTCACAAATAGTAAAAGGCTCTTATTAAAAAATACATAGCATTTTATACACTAAGGTCTCCAAAAATACATACACTAGAATTGCTTAAATCATGTACACACACATACTCACACACAAGCACATACATACTCATATTCTCTTCATCAGTCTCAGCATTACCACCATCTGATGCTATTTTTTAAATATATAGATGTACTGAATTTAGTCCATGGTACTGAATTTAGTGGTACAAGATCCACAAAAACATAATAGAGGTTGTAAAAAAAAAATTATAAATAAAAAAATAAATAAAAAGTTCAAATACAACAAAAAGTCACATTGTGTCATAAGAGACGTTACATGAGTATCTCAGGAACCTAACACATTTCAAGCACTAAAACTGGCATTTGTTGTTTTGCATTTAGTTTGTATAAGAAGAAAATACTGTGTGAGATAGTTCATGGAAACATAAAAATTTATAAAATCAGATCGCACTAAATGTTGAAGAAAATCAGATCGTGCTGAATGTTGAGAATCATATATAATATTTGTAATCATTTAAAAATTTCTATAGAGTTGCCTTTGTTTTTTCTTCTTCTTTTTTTGCTGAAAACCAAACTAACCAACCAAAACCCAAAGAGCATCTCTTTCTTATTTCTTAGCTGAGGTATACTCCAGATTTTAAGCTGGAAGACTTATTTATTTTCACTAAAGTTTTAACATTGAAATAAAAGCTTGAAGTCAAAATGACAGCCTTTATGCACACAAGTATACAATCAACTTCAGTGACATGGTTGTTTATTTTAAAATAGAATGGAAATGTGCTCTTTTGAAGCCAAATAATTTTGTTAGCATTTTCAAAAACATAAATTAAAAGTAACAAAAGAAACAAAATGCAGTTGTTCTAATCTTTAATTAGTGTGCAGAAAAATAGATTGAAATTAAATATAACAAGCATTCTTGTAATTTTACCTTTTAGATTCTGGAGAAAATAGTGCACCAGTCTTGAATAAATGTAGAAATATATGAAGACTTTCATATGAGTCCAGAAGCCTGGAAGAGAACTGCCTTGAAGAGATTAAGACCAAATGAGATGCCGGAAGAGTGAACTGAGCCAAAAGGAAGGGCACTTTCCAAACAGGTGAGCTGTCTAGAAGCTGCAGAGTCCTCTATGTTTCCAGCTTTTTTGAGTTGTCATCCATTTTTAGGTTGAACTTTGGAGATACATCTTTCTGAGTTGTTTTAGTTGCTGTAAGAAACCCCTCACCCATATAAATATAGATAACCCTAATAAAACTCATTGATTGACCAAGTTGGACTTTGGAGGTATGTATATTTTGCTCTGTTGTTGGTTCACTATCTGTGGCAAATAGGAGTTAGTTTGTGTCTACTCAGAAAAAGTTGGTCACACAACATGTAGGCCTAGGCCGAAGACTCAGTGGGTAAAGGAGCATAAGAATTTGAGTTCAAATCTTATGTAGTTGCAAATAAAAGACAGACATGAGTTATTGTGAGAGATGCAGAAACCAAGATAAGTGCATAGATGCAAACCAGTTACTTCATTAATATTTTTGAGCAACAGTTTTAAATATGCCTTTTGTATTCTAGTTTAATTTGCAACTTCATATCACATTTCTTACAGATTCTCCCATCCTTATGGATCCACTCATTTAGAGTTAGATTTGTTGTTATTGTTTGTTTGTTTTGCTTTCTTCAGAGACATACACAGTCAAAGTCATGGTTGGAAATTGATTGTTTCAAGGTTCATGTTATGGAAGAATTTATCTCATTCATATATTGGAGGATAAGATATATGTCTCCTGAAGTGATTGCCTGGGCTTTTCAATTCTTTACAGGTTACTTAATTTAACCCCAATCTCAGAGCACTTCTCTTACTGTTCTGTTCATAGTTCATATGGAAGTAATTGTTCCTCACAATATCTGAAATTGAAGGGTAATCCTTTGACTTTCCCAAAGTCCTCCTGACTCTTGATCAATATGGACCCTTGGAGATAGATGGTTTACAAACCATGTGAGATGCCAGCTATTTTACTTCAGGGAGATTTGTCACTGAAATAAATACTTGAAATACAAAAGTAACTATTTCTTTTGTTATTAACACAGAATGGGGAAGATCACACATTGCAACTTTTTTTTTTTTTTCAGATCAAGAATGTTGGAAGGCTAAGCAAGAGGATAGAGAGATAAGAAAGACAGAGGGAGAAGAAGGCAGTGAAGAAGAAAGAGCGAGAGAGGAAGATAATGGGGTGTTATTGTCTTCTACAACCTAATAGTTCTCATTATTTTATTTACTTACAAATGTCCCCTTCCTGGTCCCCCTAAACGATCAACCCACCCCATACCTCCTACCCTTCACCTCTTAGAGGGCACTCCCTCAAACCCACCCACTCCCACCTCATCTCTGAGGCATCAAGTCTCAACAGGACCAAGCACATCCCCTCCACAGAGGATTAGAGAGGATTGCCACATGGCAATCCTCTGCTAAGTATGTAGCAGTGGACACAGACCAGTCCATGTACGCTTTTTGGTTGGTGGTTTCGTCCCTTGGAGCTCTGAGAAGTTGATACTGTTGTTCTTCCTATAGGGTTGCCATCCCCTTCATCTTATTTTATAATTGACCTTTCATCAGTTTTGATGAACCTTATTTTATAATTTAAAGAACCTTATTTTATAATTGACATTTCATTAGTTTTCTCACATTTTATCGACAAGAAACAAGACAGGTCAAGGGGATTTCACTTGAGCATAAAAATTGTAAA